>JAEMWC010000499.1:42500-185000 GCA_016490735.1 Pachyseris speciosa
CTGCATCAGCTTGTTTATATAGAGAATTGTATGGGAAAGTCGGCGGTTTTTAAAAAAAATGTGTAAATAACTATCTAATCAGAAATAAAGTTTTCCTACCTCAAATATGTCGCGTACTTGTCTCTTGTGCCGATTTTGAAGCCATTCTGACGCCGTTTAGTGAAGTTTTTCGAAATCGTTGTCTCTCCTTCTAAAAGAAGTAGAAGGCAGACCACTCTATCGATCGCATCAATCGCTGGCCAGACGTCACTCCACAAATCGCTTTCTCCTCGAAAGGAAAAGTCCCGAATCGCAATAAAACCAACAGTTCCATAAAGCCCAATAAATTTCACTCCATCTAAGTGTGCTTCGGCGGTCAAAAGACTCGTGAAGAACGAAAAATTTGGCTTGAAGTTCGCCTCTTCGGCTTTCCTGATATGCTTGTGACCGACCTCGCGACAACGGCCGTTAACGCAAGGTCAAGTAGCTGGTTTCTGATTGGTCCATTTGAATTAAGTCACGCGCTGACAACACGACCCTCCACCGGAGGGAAAGGTACATTTTGTCGCGAATCAAGTGTCACACTAGGGCTGCAGCTGGTTTGTAACCGTTACAGAGTTCACAACCGATCAAGCAAATTTAGAACGATAAGATTAGATTTTCAGCATAAGATAGTTATTCGCGACAAAATGTACCTTTCCCTCCGGTGGAGGGTCGTGTTGTCAGCGCGTGACTTAATTCAAATGGACCAATCAGAAACCGGCTACTTGACCTTGCGTTAACGGCCGTTGTCGCGAGGTCGGTCACAAGCATATCAGGAAAGCCGAAGAGGCGAACTTCAAGCCAAATTTTTCGTTCTTCACGAGTCTTTTGACCGCCGAAGCACACTTAGATGGAGTGAAATTTATTGGGCTTTATGGAACTGTTGGTTTTATTGCGATTCGGGACTTTTCCTTTCGAGGAGAAAGCGATTTGTGGAGTGACGTCTGGCCAGCGATTGATGCGATCGATGGAGTGGTCTGCCTTCTACTTCTTTTAGAAGGAGAGACAACGATTTCGAAAAACTTCACTAAACGGCGTCAGAATGGCTTCAAAATCGGCACAAGAGACAAGTACGCGACATATTTGAGGTAGGAAAACTTTATTTCTGATTAGATAGTTATTTACACATTTTTTTTTAAAAACCGCCGACTTTCCCATACAATTCTCTATATAAACAAGCTGATGCAGAGTCGAATTTTGAGCTTGGGAAGCCTGTGAGCCAACAAAGCTGAAAATGCCACAAAACACGAAATGCCAGCCAGCACGGGTGGAATCTTTCCAGTTTGCCAGCCAGCAGTCTAGTAAGGAAGAAAAATACCCAGCCAGCTAAGTATTGATTTTAACTTAATTTTTGGGGAAAATATGTCAAATGGTTTATTTTGGATGTCAGATCATTCCCAAGACGGGCAATAGGCTTCTATCTGTATCCCGTGTTGTTTACTTTTAGTTTTTTCCCCGAAGTCCTATCTTCTCGCAGATAAAAATCCACCAAAATACGAAGCGCATGTACGAAAATGACGTGTTTTGATTCCTGACAGCCAGTAAGACTCATTACGGACACAAATTCTAGCAAGATTTCGTTAAAATAACACTGCCAGCAAGATTTTTATTTCAGCAAACATTTTGCCAGCCAGCCCAAAATCGGCCTGCAGAGCGGTTATTTTGCAGATCGGCTCCATCAAGCACTCCTGTTTATAAGTTTGTTTTTTTGAGCCATTTTCCAACTCAGAAGCCCCCTGCCTAGCTTGATGGGTAGAGGCAATCCTTTGAAAGAACACAGAGGTGAGAAGCAATTTCACACGAAATGGGCCGCTCAAAGTATTCGAACGAGTGATGGCAATTCACGGAGTGAAGTTGTGTCTTTAGCCCTTTATTTTGTGAGTGGATTCTGGGAGCTGGCATGTCAATTTTGGCGAGTTTTGACTTGTAAATAATGCAATCGGTGCAATATTTTGTCAGCAGGACCGGGTGGCTCGGCAAGGTTCTAAAAAATATCTGAAATGGAAATGTCGACGTTATACAAGAAGTACCCAGAATTCCATTGGGTCACAAAGTCGAAAATTACAGACCGATGAATGCAAGTGAAATCAAAAGCGTTATCCGCATCGCGCTAAAAAAGTGAGCAGGAAAATGTGGTGCAGATCGCAAGAAGTCTTAAAAACGTCAAGACAAGGTTGCGTTTTTTTTGGTGTTGTCCGAGGGCATTCTAAGCCAACATTTTTTGTTCCCAACCGAATAAACGGTCATATTAAATAAAAATTGGGAGGTTTGGAAAGTTTATGGGATGATAAAGTCTAAAAACTGAGTATTTGGCCATAGCAATGATTCATTTCAACCATTTGGGAAAGTTGCAAGTTTACAAGACAATGATTCCCTGAGGAATCATATTTAGTGGAGCGTACGGAAAAGAGTTAAACTGAGACAGGCACGTATTGAATTCTTATTTATCGAAGACGAGATCGTAATTAACTCATGATTACTGAAATGTCTGAAATTGCTTTCCCAAGTCGGAGGCATATTACAATGGAGGCTATTGTTATTCAATGGTATGAAAATGAATTAGCCGCGTATTGTGAAATCTAGCCGCAAAAACACCGATCTTGTTCAGAAAGTCTATACCCTTTGGCTTATGATCAGTATAAAAATTATTTTTGAAAGTATTTCAGTATTGTGGCAAAAAACAGTTACCATGCTGTAACTTTCGGGGTGTCACACAACGCTCTCTTTGATGGGAGGTTGCGTGCGCGCGAGAATACATCATAACCAGTCTAGTTTGAATAATAAGTTAGATAGACTCCGGGAAAGAGGTTGCATTACTGGTCAAATGTAGACCGCAATAAGTGTAGCAAAATGCATCCATGAGCTCAGAGTAGCCTTTGATTTTAGCCTGTTTCAGTTTGTAGACAACTGATGTAAGCGGAGATCATCATTAGCCGTCTGGATGACTGGTCAATAAGCTTACCTGCCAGCGAAAACTCGAATTTGTAAAGGAAGAATTTGTTGGGGCAATTTTCTTACCGTTTTGGCCATCTCTTCCATCTCTACCTAAAATGACAAAAAAGAAATAGAATCAGTCCACTCTTGTTACCTCCACACAAGAGATTATAATAAAAGTAAAACAACGAAGTAGGAAGTCAGTTAATGAACTGCGGCGTTTTTACCTGCGCAACAAGAGGAATCCTTTCCGCATTGGATTTGCTTTGCTGCGGCCTTCAGAGGAAAAATATCCAGCATAAAAATATTATGCCATTGTTCATTGGCGATTGAACAACAAATCTCAACAACAAGCAAATTAAATTGTGTAGTTGTGGAAAATTCGCATGCAGTGAATTGAAAACATGAATCAGACTTGGATGCGGGGAGATTAGTTTCACATACTCACTTTGCTGCTTGCTGACTGAGTAGCGTAAGTTCCCTCAATTGAAACGAGAATGGTGAGAACCAGAAATGACGCATAAAGAAAACGAAACATTTTCAAAGACTTTCCTCGTCCTAAACTCGCTTTCGATCTTTTTTCTGTCACGTGAGCGAACTGGGTTAACGTCACGTATTTATAGCAAAAGTAATCGGCCCTTAGCAACAGCCCTTCAGACAAATTGGCATTTCTATTGGTCGCGATCACTAACCAAGGACCTGCCTGGGCAAGACTCCTCAAGTCGCCCGAGATGTGCATGGGAGTTCTTATTTTTCCCGTCACTAGCATAGGACCGTATACTAATTGAGGTAACCAGGACACTTTGTTCAACATTGTGTTTCTTAAAATTGTGTTCATACTCCCACATGGAAAAAGAACAACAACAGATCAATTTCTACGCAGTGATTCCCTCACTTCATAGAAACATAGTATTCTACATTTACGCTTTAGGCACTTAATGGGTTGTTCCTAAAACGCGGATTGCGGAGTGCAGAGTCATCAAAAAGAAAAAAATGGGAAATGGCAAAAATGGGAAGATAGGAAATATTAAAAACAGACGAAATAAAAATAATATAAATACAAACGGGTACAACTACCATATAAAATACAAATAAAATATAAAAATAAAGAGGAAATTGAATATGTTACTCGGACAAGAACCCAAATAATTGGAATAAGAATTCAATGAAAATCAATAAAAATGAGACTGACTTTGTGATCCGTAATGAGCACAAGGTTTTTGTGTGTTATTCTTTTTTTACCAGAGTTTTAATTATTTATTTCATTTCTCATCTGATGCAATCTTTGTCACAACTTGCGTTCGTAGCGATTCATAGTTATCTCCGCAGTACATGACATAAAATCCTTGCAAGCAAAATGCAGCTGAGCCAATAAGAAGTAGAAGTTTCCACATACGCACGAAGATAAAATCGTGCACGCACTAATAATAGCTCGTTGCATGTAAATTCTAGGCTACTTGCTGTAACCAATTTGTGCCAGGTTGAGCTCTCACTAGCACTATGGGCTACTATAGACCCAAAAACTGTCAAAATTTTCAACCAATCAGAGGCCAGAACGACCTGTCAATCAAACTCATCAAATTCAAATAAACCAATCAGAAGCCACAACGAGCTGTCAATCAAACTCGTCAAACTGCATTGAAAGGGGTTCTCGATCAAGTGACCGGGGTATTGGAGTCAATGAACAGACACATGATATTCTTTTACACCCTGTTTAATGAAACATGCTTTACAATGGAATGTATAAAATATTCGACGACTTAAATGGCGTATGGCATAGGTGCTACGGGTTTTCTTGTGTTGACCGCGTATGAGCAGAGAAGGGTTATGACTCTGGGTAGGTTGACTGTGCCGGGTCGTAGACAGGACTGGCCGATCGTAGGTGCAGTTAACACCTGTGAAAGAGAACAGTTACAAGTGCTGCACGGTTTCTAAATAGTTACAAATACTGCATGCATTGGTTCGACAGTAGGAGGGGAGTAGTCATCAACAGCGGCGACAGGGGTTCGGTGACTGAACTTGGATTTGAAGGGCCCCCCGTTTGAACAACTGATAATGACTATGGGCGCAGTGGAAAAGCCACCAAAATCCACAAAACACTGAAAGACAAATAAAGGAGTTTTTAATGAAGCATTCATCAAAAGCCTAATGTTATACAATATTTGCAACGAAAAGTGTGGGGTCGAAAGAAGCCGCATTGGTGACACGCGGATGACAAAGTGTAGTGTTGGCAATGATGACAGCGCAGGAAACGTTGTTGAATCCAATAGCGTTTGAGGTGGTCGCAAAGGTTCACCCCAGCGTCGGGATGGGTGAGGAACACATCTAGGACGTCTGTCAAACACTGGAAAGGAAAGGACTTGAATTGGTGAAGAAGTCAATCTCTTGGTAAAAGAAGCAGGTGGGAAGATGGAGGCAGGTCTGACCCGTGCGCGCCCAGTACAGGGGATCTATGTCCGAACAGAGGAGAATGTGGATCAGGATCTGCAAAAACACCGATGCAAAGGACGCAAAGTTACAGGTTGGCAACTATAGGTGGTATCGCAATGACGTACATGGCGCAAAGCGTAGGTACTACGGGCGCGCTTGTGTTGACCGCAGTGACCGAAGTAAGGGCAGAGGAGGACCCTGACTCTGGTTGGATCGACTTTGCCGTGGCGTATACAGTGGCAGACAATGGGTACAATGTAAAGCTACGGGAGAGAACAGGCAGTCAAAGGAGGACATGGCACTTTTTTATTGACACAAATGACACAAAGCAAAGCTACTGAGGGTACGCATGTGTTGACCACAGTCACTGAAGTGAGGGCAGATAAGGATCATGGCTCTGGTTGGGTTGACTCTGCCGGGGCGTACGGTGGACCAGTGGACCATGGGAACAATGAACAGCTGTGGGAGAGAACAGGCAGTCAATGGAATTGCAGGACATGGCGTATGACGTGGCGGCGAGGTACGTATAGCCAGTGACCGCAGGCAAAGAAGTGGGGGCAAATGACGATTCTGTACTTGTCTTGGGTGGGGTCAACGCGATTGAATTGCAGCATGGGATCAATGAATCTCTGCGAAAAAACAGGCACAGGGTTTAATAATCCATGTGCATAACATAACTGTAACGAATGTCGATATAGCGGTTATGTTTGTGTTTCAAAATTAACTATCGGTCGCAAGCAATGAAGCGCGGGCGTTGGACCATCAGTTGGTAGGAAGGATTGAAGTTGGCCAGGCGTATTAGGGGGTCAATGAAGACCTAGGAAAAAGAGACCTTGGTGTGACATATGGCCAGTAACCGTGCGTGACATAATTGCACAACATGACTTCTTGATATTCTAACTCCAACCATCGATGGCAAGCAAGGAAGGGCGGGTGCGTGACAACCAGTTTGTGGATGGGAGTGCGCAGGCCAGGCGTATCAGGGGAGTAATGTATACCTGGGAAAAGAGAAAATACCGAAGCGGAGATCACTGTGATAGTGAAGGAAAGGACCATGGTTGGATCGGATGCAACTCCATCACTTGGGCAATGTCTGCGAGAAAACGACACGAAGGAGTTGGAATGACTGGTTTAATGGCAGACAACAATGCATTTTACAAATAGGAAAGAAAGAAAACAACAACAATAACAAAAACGAAAAAACAAAGCAACATAATCACGGCCGACATGAGAAGCTGTTCGAAGTGAGTGGCGACTGCCCGGGGGTGGACTATCAGCTGTGGAGAGAGTCGAAGTAGTCCAGTACACGTTGAAAATTGGCCAAGGTGTCTCTGCGTGGCAGAAAGGCCCTGAGGGCCACCTGGACCTCCCGTGAGAAGACGAGGCGCTTGCAACGAGGGAACAGTGGACAAACGAAAATGAAACTCTGACTTTTACTGACGCATTTCTGGTCGGCGTCAATCAGAAACTGAAAAAGGGCAGGGGTCAAATAAGTGGACCGACAAGACAACCTGCGTAATGTATCGATTGTGACGCAATTCTCTGTATCAATTGAACGTCTGTGCGATTGGTGGGTGGTCTTAGGTTGTCTCGCCAAGCACAAGCGTCGATCATGGGGCACACGCGTCGTATCTGGAAAGAGGGGAAAAAGTCTTAAGACTCGATGACAATGAATGACATGGGATGGCCGATGCGCAGATCACCATGCAGGTGGACGAGACGACCTTCGTGGGAGGGAAGCACTTACTTAGCGGGTAACGAAGACAACTTGCATGTTGGATCTTTATCCAGTACCAACAGAAGTTGGCCGCTTTGATACAAATCCACCCCGGGGGCAACTAGAAAACAAGAGAAACTTACTCAGCGGGGAACGAAGACGACGCGCAGGTTGGGGCGGCTCCGGTCAAAGTCCCAGTGCCAATGAAAGTCGGGTTCTCGGAAACAAGTCCACCCTGGGGGCAACTGGAAGAGAAGGAAAAACTTACGCGTGTGATGAAAGCTTAGGGGGTCCGTAACCGGGGATGACGATGATCCGTAGGGCGCTTTTGGGGGCGTGGTCCATGTTAATGTGACGTATGGAATAGGCACCGAAACAACAAAGCCAACCCATGACCATGGCCTGAAAAAGAGGAAAGAGCTCTTACATTCTGTAAAACAAAGCAGGCCCGTAAACGGTGTGCGAGGCAAAAGTGGTGTGGTCGCCGTACCAAGTGAATATGGCTGCGTTTTGGACGTGAGAGGCACAAGTGCAATCGACTCGACCGCTCACGGTAGCGTTGTCGAACACGTAGCAGTTTTGGCACCAGAAGGTGATCTGGGGGGAAGAGACACTTACTTAGGTCATCTGACCACTAAACTGCAAATGCATCGGCACCAGCGCAGGGAACACAACCAAGAGGTGATCTGACGAGGATGAAAAAACACTTACGCGTCACGGCCAATAATCCCAGGGGTAGCGGAGGAGGCGAGCGAAACCGCGGACTTGATGAGCCCGGAGGAGCACTTGGGCGCGAACGACGGAAGGGGCGGGATGGTTGTAGGATAACCAATGGAACTCGCAGGTGCCGTGGGCTACAATCTGAAAAGAAACACTTACTTAAAGCGGAACCGGCCTGAGGCTGTCAAACAAATGTCTGGTGGTAGTGCTTTCAAAGGCGTGCCAACACCGGGTGGAGGTAGTGCCTCGAAAAGCGTGCAAATGAAATCGGGCAGGAGGAGGTCCCGGTCGCGGTCTCAGGATGTTGGTGGGGACGTGGAACAGCATGCATATTTGTTGGAGGAACATGGGCTGCGAAAAAAGGGATTGCATGTCACACTTACTCATAAAGGAAGATATTCGTACCAGTGATGCTCGAGAGCACGTGGCAATGGCGTTCTTCGAAACAGGGGATGTAATCGCTCTCGTTGAGCATTTGTTGCGTGTATATCGTAGGTCAGACAGAAACTTTTGGAGGGCAAGGGCTGAGGAAAGGGGAGGAAAGGGGTGATTTAGTATGAACTAACTACGAATGAAAAGAAGAAGAAGAAACGTGAACTTACTGTGCCGTGTACGCGACAACGCGGTAACTGGTCCATTTGGTCGTGGATACGTTTCCATCCCATGGTGAGACGCTTGTCAATGTTCTCTCGATTTTCCAGTCGTTCTTTGTGCTGGGGAATAGTTTCCTGCATTTCGGGTGGCAAATAATCCCAATGGGAGACTGAGGTGTCCTGGTCTGGACTGACGGTGTCTTCCGGTATCCAATGCACTTCATCGTGATTGGTGATAGTCTTGCGTCATCCGTTGCACACAATGTCAAGCTTGGGTATCTTCGTGCAAGGTGTCTCAGATGCCATTTTGAGAACAGTGATCTCCGTGGCGGTGCGTCGCCTTTATGGAATTGGCGTCCACCACTCAGAGCCACGGAGATCTCACACGTCACCCCCAGTAGGGGGAGGGATGACCCCATCCCTCCAGGTGGCCAATGACGCGAGACCATGTGGGCAGCACTGATTGGTGTGCGGGGTAGGGGCCATGCCATGGTCGCGTCAGTATTACGGTGTATAAAGTGGGGCGCGTGCGTGACGGTGCCATGCCAACATGAGTCAAAACCAGGACCAGCGGGGGCGATTTGAGTTCGAGTTGGAGCCCATGGTGCATCGGCGCAGTGTGCGCATGGGTGTCCAAGAGCGTGGTTTCGCACGCGCGTGTGCCAAGTGGGTGCTTTGAGGCCGCGCCAGAACGTGGCGGCCACGTTGACGCAAGGGCTACGTGGGGCCCTGGAATGTTTGCTGCATGACGAAGAGGAGGAGATTGCGGATCGGGACGCGTGTTCTTCACCATAGGGTCTAATCGTTTGGTGGAGAGTTACAACGGTTGGGGGTTAACGGCCGGGGAATGGCGTCAGGATTCCTTGCGGGTGGACACCATGTTGCAGCACCTGGCCAAGATGCTGAATTCCAACGAACAATTTGAAATGAACGATACGTTTCAGTTGACGTTCGTGCATGTGCTTGTTACGCCGCGTGGTGGGGAACCAAACGCCGAGGGAAACCGGATCACCGGTCGTGGGAGGTATTGCGCGTCATGAAGAAGGCCGTGATCAGGATTCCCCGTACGCGGGAACAGTTGTTCTGTGCGCGGGCCTTGGTGACAGTGCGCGCCAAGGTGGAGAACCATCCGCAATGGCACGCGTTCCAGCGAAGGTGCGCTCTGCAATTGTCGGAAGCCACCCATTTGCACGTGACGACGGGAGTACCTTTGGGCGTCTGCGGCGACGCGGAATTGAAACAGTTTGCGGCCCATCCGTCCATGTTCGACTACTCTATCCTGGTAGTGGACGTCGACCGGAACTTTGAGATTGTCGCGTGGCGGGACTTGGACGCCCTAGCGTGTGCGACAATCGGCGCAAATGTCAAGGCTGCGGCAAACTGTTGCGGGGGGTTCGGGGAAATGAAGGAGCACGTGTGCGGTCGGGCCTGAAGTCCTAAGTGTCGCCAAGACGTCATGATTCACGAGCACCGTTGTTTCGTGCAAGTGGCCAAGAAGCCGGCCGTGCTGCTGGAGAAAAGAGAACAAAGAAACGGCCCGGCCGTCGTGGGGCCGTGGCCGGCTGGCAGACGGTGCGCGCCAACGAGGATGACGCCGAGGATGCTGACGACGGGGACAAACTCCCGTTGCACGTAGTTTTTGACATTGAGAGAATGCAGGAGGCGGTTGCCACGTGCCAAACCTGGTGGTGGCCGAGACCGAACACGATGACCGTCCCGTGCGGTTTCGGGAGGACGACTACATCAAAGACTTTTTGGAGTGGTTGGAGACGTTGACCGAGGAGGACACGCGCCCGGTGACGGTCATCGCCCACAATCAGTTACCCCATCATCAGCGAGTATCACCACCAGAAGATTTTCGTCTAACAAGTGCGGAATGGGGGCAAGGTGCTGTGTCTGGTGCGCGGCGGGATTCGCTTCATCGATTTGCTCTCCTATTTCCAAATGCCGCTGTTGGCTTTTCCCAAGACCTTCGGGCTGACGGAATTGAAGAAGGTGTATTTTCCCCACATGTTTAACACGCGGGAGCATGCTAAGCTCGTGGGTCCCCTGCCGGCCCGGGACTATTACATTCCTGAGGGCATGTCCGTTAAGCAGCGAGCGGAGTTTGAGCAGTGGCACGACCAACAGGCGGCCGAGGGTACGGTGTTTGACATGGCCCAGGAGTTGGTGGCCTATTGCGAGTCGGACGTCCAGTTGCTGAAACAAGGTTGTTTGACCTTCAGGGCGCCGTTTGAAGCGCAGACGGCCTTCAACCCGTTTGATCAAATCACAATTTCCTCGGCTTGCAACCGGGACTTGCGCATGAACCATGTGGAGCCCAACACCATTGCTAGCGAACCCTTGCAGGGGTGGCGTCTAAAGACCAATCATTCCCAGGGGGCCGTGGAATGGTTGCTGTGGCACGAGCGCCGTCTGCGCCACGAGGAGTGGAGCGCCTTGAACCCAGAGGAAATAGAAGACCACGATTCCATGGTCATGGCCTACCCCGACTACGTGGACCGCCATTACACTTTGTAGCGGAACCCCTTGGAATACGCGCGCAACGCGGGCGAACACCAGGTGCCCGGCTTGCGGTACAGTCTAGATGGCTACCAGTCCAACAGTCACGTGGCTTACGAGTTTCACGGTTGTTTCTGGTACGGCTGTCGCAACTGTTACCCCCAGCGCACCGAGGATTACCGCCGATTGTTGGATCGTTCCATGGACGACGCGCGGATGGTCACCGAATGCAAGATGCAGCTTTTGCGCGAGCGCCACTATCGCGTTGCGGAGATGTGTGAGTGCGAGTAGAACCGCCTCAAACGGGAGGACCCGGACGTACGTGCCTTCGTGAAGAGCTGGAGTTTCCAGAGCCCTTGAACCCGCGGGAGGCGTTCTTTGGCGGCCGGACCAATGCCGTGCGACTGTATTGCGTTGCGGACCCAGAACGGTGGGAAGAGATTCGTTACTACAATTACACCATTCTGTACCCCTTTGTGAACAAGACGGACAAGTACCCCGTGGGGCATCCGGAGATCATTTACCAACCCGACACCACGGACATTTCGCAATACTTTGGCTTGGTCAAGAGCACAGTGTTGCCTCCGGAGAAGTTGCTCCACCCCGTGCTGCCCCACCGGACCCACGACAAATTGACGTTTCCGCTCTGCTGCAGCTGCGTGGAGAGTAACGTGGACCGCCCCCTGTTCGACAAGGTGTGCCAGTGCCATCACCTGTATGCCGAACGCGCCCTGGTGGGGAGCTGGTGCACGCCGGAACGTCGGAGGCAGAGAACACGGACACACTGTTGGAATGAATGGCTTTAATGAACCATGAACGTGAAAATAAATGTTACAGTCTTAAACACATTTTGGCTTGCAGGATTTTTTTGACGATGGCTTCTGACCCAAGTGAAGGTCCCCGGTAGGGCATCGATGGCCTTGATCATTTTCTTGTCGGCTTCCCACTTGTCCCGCAACGTCTTAGCGTTGTCGTAATCCAGGTCGTGCTGTTTGGCCAGGGCGTCCAAACGATTAATCCCCAGGTCGTACTGCGCTAGGCGCCGCTTGCGCCGCGTCCCCGGCCCAAAGTAATGGTAGCCGGGCCAGTGAAATTCGATTCCCGTCTTGTACAACCAATGTTGAAGATCCAATAGACCACCGCGCATGCTCCGTTTGCGACGACGCAGACGCTGGCTGCGCCGGCTCGTTTCCTGCGTTTTACAAGAAGTCTTGCCCATACAATTGCCGTCTCACGCGTCGAGTGGGCCAATCTTCCCAACCGGGCAGCGGTTTCAAGCGCTCGACTTCGGTGGTGCCTTTCTTGCGGGTGCGCAACTCTCGACTGGCTTGCAAGAGTTTTTGCGCTTGCGAGATGGCTTCGGCCAAGGGTGTGGTGGCTTCGGAAAACTGCTCCGTCAAACGTCACGGGGCCGGTATGAGTCTTCCACGAGGGGTGGCAGACGGCGTTCTGGTGAAAGGGTGTTGGCTCTGCCCTCTTAGCAAAGTCCTGAGCATGGGGTGCAAAGGTTCCGTGACAAGTCCCTCGTCCTCTTTTTCCAAAGGCACGGCCGCGCCGTCGGGGTGCTGCCTTGACGGACACGTCGGGTGAGTTTGCGCAACTGCGGCGCCATTGGACGCACTCTGGCTGCCTTGATCCCCTGGAGCAGATTGGATTTCAAAATGGCGTGCTCCTCGGCGGCCAAACGAGCGGCTTTGTTGAGTTGCGCATTTTCGGTCAGACGTCCCTTGTCATGTTCCACCAAGTTTTCCATCTTTTGGGGGCTGATCAGAAAACGCGTTTGAAAAGCACTGGTAGTCATGTCTACAGAAAAGCGCAGCATGTACGACACGCTACTTCCAAGGTCCCACCGTTGACCACGCGTCCCATTTGCAGGCGACACGCGTCGCAAGCCGTTTTATACTGTAAGTCGTGCAATCGCGTTTCCAATTGTTGGATTCGCGTTTCCAAGGCCTGGCATTTGCCTTCCAAGTCCGTGGCCGCCTCTTACCACTCTTGCGCTTCGCGGTTGGCCTCCACCAAGCGTTGGGCGAACGAACCGCTCATGACGGCGTGCGATAACAGCAACCATCCAGCACCGAATTCAATCCTTGCCAAAAGCCTCGACCTTTCTGACGCATGACGAGTTGACGCCGCTTTTTCAAGCAATGTTTGCGTTTGGCCACGTTCCTCAGGGTGCGTCGGTGCGGGCGTAGGCGTCGGACCACGTCATGGTCCAGAGATACGCGCCCGCTGAGGGTATTGAAGACCATCTCGCTGATGGCATTGATTTGATCGGCGTTGGCGTGTTGCAATTGTTTGCAACGTTTCTGGTGATCGGCTTCTTTCAACACGGACCGTAAGAAGCCCAGTTGACGACGCATGAGCGGAAGTGCCATGTTACACCGAACTGAAGGAGGAATTTCAATTCAATTCGGGTGGTCGTCTGTCTTTATAGACAGTGGTGATGGTATTGGTGTGCCCCGGCAAAGTGACGACCGGCTGTGCGTTGGCGATTCTCTTCCTGCAATATTCCTAACTGACGGCGCAACTCGGTTCTATCTTCGCGTTGCCCGACGCCTCGCCCGGCGCTTCGTCCGCCTCGATCTCCGCCCCGTCTGCCTCGTCCGCCACCGCTTCCCCTGCCGCCGCCTCATCCGTCGCCTCCACCGCCGCCTCCTTGCGCGGACCGGCGACCGCCTCTGGCAGTACTGGTGGTGGTCCTGGTAGTGGTCGTCTGGCGGGCATCCCTGCCTCGGGACTTGGGTTCTTTGGATGCCATGGTGGATCGGACGCGAGGGCGTTTGCCGGCCATGGTGAGGCGAGTGGTGGTGGCAGTGAACACCGGCCGGGTGGTGGTGGCCATGGGCGCTGGTCGAGTGATGGTGGAGATGACGGGTTGGCGTGAGGCGCTGGCCATCAGGGTTCCTCCGGTGGGTCGATCGGGCGGTGAGGCACGCGGCGTGTTGAGACTGGTCACGGGACTGACGTTCGCTGGGAACAAATTTCTCAAGATTTGGTCGGGGTTCAGGTCCAGGTCTAGGTCCTGCAAGTTGAAAGTGCCAACCGCGGGGACGTGGTGCTGGGACCCGTGCAGGGCCCCGCAGAGGCTACGGTGGTGGTGCATGGCGGCGGTTAAGAGGTCCCCACGCCCGGGGGCGTACTTTACATATAGGAGCGTTCCAATGGGTCCGACACGGATCTGCTCAAGTCCAAATGGCGTCCTCCAGCGGCGTGGCGTTTTTATCGCGCCATCTCTCGCGCCAATTCCGCTTGAAATCGGGGTGTCCTGCTGCTCATGAATACTCGGGAACGAACACGCGGATAGAGCCTTTTCCGGGTAAGATGTTCGAGAACAGACGCTGACAATCATCTGAGGTGGGGTGCAGGTCCAACATGGTTTCTTGCCGGAACAATTTCAAGACCTCGCGGGTGGAGTCCGAAAAGGCTTGGGACACCAAGGCTCGCATGCACGTCACGTCGCAAGGGTTCTTGAACGCCACAATGTAATGCGCATTGCGAGAGATGGTCTTGGCGTAGGGACAGGGCGGAAAAATGTCCTGGAGAATGTTGAAATCTTGCGATGATGCGAATGTTTGGTGAATAAGTCCAAGACGCTCTTGTCGCGACAGCCTTCGCCCTGCAAATCATCCAACACCAACAAGCCACCATGGGACGTGAAATACTTGGAAAAATCCGCCAGGGTGGGCAGGCCACGATGAAAGGTGACCCCTTTCATGCCCTCGTAACCGGGTTGCCACACGTCATAACAATACACCACTTTGAGTCGTTTGGTAAATACGGTCTTGCCAGAACTCGATGGACCGGCCACCAAGATGCTGCACGGTGCGCGAAACATGGTTGTCGCGCGTTCGTGCAAAACTCGTTTTCAACGACAACCGCACGTCGATCGGTAACGCAACAGCCGGTTGCCCAGATAGGCCAAAACAAAGGGTGCCAACGTCGGCTCCCAGGTCAACCCTCCTCGATTCGTCAATAGGGTTTTGTGTCAGGGCGCGCTCCTCCGGCATTTGAGTCCACGCGCCATGCTGACCAGTCCCCGGATTTTCTCTCCGCCACGGTTTCATACTCTCATCCAACGCAGGCGTCACTTTTTTCTTCTGCATTCCAACAAAAGTTTGGTACCGTAGCCCACGGCGCCACTCAAGGCGCCCTTCTTTGACGCGATGCAAGGCCGACACCACGTCCATCAAATTCAATTGCGTCCTCCTCCTTCTCCTTCTTCATCGCTGCCAGCGCACACGTTTCCTGGCGGCTCGGTCTGACATACTTGTTTGGTTCCTGATGAACTGGCCTCGCTTCCTAGCGTCCTAAGGCGTCTGCTAAATCTTGAAACCAGTGCCCCTGACACTGCTCAAAGGTAAAACCGGCCTCCAACTCTTTCTTCACCCGCGCCAACAAGAACTCGTCGTCCGAGACGTAATCCTCTCGTTTTAATTCCTGGTAATAATACTTGTAACTCATCCTCGCCTTTTATAGCTGTCACCTCGTCCTCTCCTTTTATAGTCATCTCTCTGACCTTATTTGGTGCACGTGGCGTCAACCCGTTCGACCAATCCCCGTTGCCTTAACCGTGTTTGGTGGGAGTAGCGTGAACCCATCTGACCAATCCACGTTACCCTGACCGTATTTGGTGCGGCTGGCGTCAGACTCTGCGCATAAAAACACACGCGTCACACCGTCGCCATCAGGTCTCAGCATGTCAACACCGACGCCACCGAGTTTCGACCATGCCCTGGAAAGAGAAAAAGCCCGTCAGATACGCCACGGGGAAGACGGGCGCCACACCCAGTTAAGCCAACGCCTGCCCGACGATGCCAGCAATCGGAACGATTTGGCCACTTCCGAGCTGCCACCACAAGGCACCCGCAAGAGAACGCAGCCCGTCAAACCTCCCACCGGTGCCGCCATAAAGAAAAAAACAAACCACCTTAATACTGCAGCCGCCACCAGAGACCGCGGACATCTTGCCACCGCCCACTCCGTCCACCCAGCTTATGGAAGAACAACTCTGGAACGAGGAAACGCAAGAGGCCACCGATCAAATTCAACAATGAATGGACGAGCTTTCCTTCTACGAAGAAGACGAGAACATCACTCCTTGTGTCCTTTTCACGAGTGTGCCTTGGAGTACCTCACTTCCAAAAAAAAATTGGCCCTACGTACGTTGCAGTCGCGTCAAGATGCTGCCCTACGGTCGAGTGCAATCCGACTGCGTGATCTTCACCTCTCAGAAAGAGGCGCCCGTGTATTTACAAAACATTCGTCACCAACATCACCCCGACCTTCTGTTCGGAGATGGCAAAACGCTACCCAACCAGTACTGTTGGTGCAATCAGCTGCTAAGATTGACCACCAGTCGCTCCCAGAACAATCCGGGTCGCATGTTCCTGACCTGTGCCAAAAGGATTTGTGATTTCTTTGAGTGGTTGGACCTGCCTTGGTCCCCACGCATCCTGGAAGAACTGGACCGCCGCTTCCACCACGAGAACGCCTACCTAGCCCAACTCATCCCGCCTCCCAGACCAACCTGGGAACATCCCAAGCCACCTACCAGACAGCTTTCCAAGCCACCTCCTTTGCTTTCCAGGCACGACCTTTAGGTAGATCGCATGCTGCTACCTCACGAGAAAGAGTTTGCCTGGTTTTTCCACCGCAAATACATGCCCAACAAGGACTTGCCCATCTTAGACTGTATACGCGCTTGATCGCGTCAAATGTGTACCTCTTTTTAGACTGGTCAACGTCACAATAAAAAAGAGATCTTTTATTCACTGTCTTGTCATTTTTCGCAGCATGCCCATTCACATCATCACCGGCGGCGCTGCCGGCACTGACACTTTAGCGGAACAGTTAGCCCTGCAACACGGTCTGCCCTGTCGCGTGATCATCGGACCCTTGTATCCCCGGGTACATCAGGGTATTCAACCTCTCGGCCCATCGACCATGACCGAAGCTCTGTCGCACAAACACGCCGTGGCCCACCAGCTAGGCAAAACCTTGGCCAACTCCTACACCGAGGATCTGCTGGCGCGCAATTATCACATCGTCAACCACCGACCGGTTAGCTCAGTGGTGGAGCACCGGACTACCATGCGGGAGGTCGCTGGTTGCCCCAAGTTCGACGACATGACACGCCTCGCCACAATAGCCTCTTGCGGACACCACATCAAAGCCCCCCAACGCCACTGTCCCAAGGTGGGATGTTATCATTTTATTCAATGGACGCGCGCTCAATGCGGATTACCCAGGGACATGTCTTTTATTAATCAAAGCCGTGTCATGCGTTTAACTGTCAAACATTAAAACATATCAATCTCATAATGTTGGTCATGACTCTTGACAGATTTAAGGTGGGGGTAAAAACCCACGGGGTGTCTTCTTCATCGCATGTTGATCTTGTGGGTTGGGTCCAGGGGCGCAAACAATCGGGCACGCCCATAATTGATGGGACACATTTTGTAGGTACTGTCTCACCACAGATACAGGCACTGCTTGTGCACGCGATATCCACAGCAATTGCCTCACGATGGTCGTCCTCTCGAGGTGCACTGGCTCGCTCCCGACCACCCGTTTCTTCTCACTGCACAAAATGTCCATGCAAATCACACAGGGGTCTCGCGCAAAGTCAATGGACTTGCTTCGATACAACGCCATGATGAAAAATGAACCACGTGCCCTCAACGGCCTTTCATAAACCGCACTTCCACCAATAACCGTTCAGCATGACGTCATCAACCGGGGGGGATGGGGGTCCCCCTCCCTATCTCCCCGGTCACGTGACAGCCCTCCCGACCTCCCATTGGTCACTCGGCCGTCGGTGATGATGTGTTTCCAAACGAAGTTCGTCTCACGGAACACCGACCCCTGCGTCATCTGCATGGCCGTGGAGCACGAGGACACAAAGAGATCCCCCATCGTTCCATTTGCTGCAACGTCAGCCAGCACGTGCCTTGTATCTGTCAGTGGCTGCAGTCCCTCAACGATTGGCACATGTTCTGGCAACAGTGGGCCTGTCCGCACTGCCGCCACCCTGTGTACCTCTTGAACCACTCCACTGACCCTTGTTTCCTTTGTCAGTCTCCAGACATCGACGGTCACTCCGCCTTTACAGAACGTCTGCCCTGTTGCTCCGTGGCATTACACCACACCTTTCTGTGCCAACACGTCCGGAACTCCTCATTACAAAACCATTTTTCAGTGTCCACAGTGCCTCGCCACCCTGGAGACACACTTTTCTAACGCACCTTCAGTATGGATGATCCACCCCACGAGGCAGGGTACCCGGTGCTGCGCCGCGGTCAATTAACCTTCCATCCACCCCGTGAGGAGCCACCCACCCTGCGCCGCAGTCGCCGGCTGGCCGAGCGGGAAGACCATTTGAACATTTCACTGCCCAGAGCCCTCCTTGAACAACGCCGCAACACCCGTCGCACCCGTCGCAGTGTACGCAATGTTTTACCACCCGAATGAACACTCAGTTGTAAAAAGAAGATCATGTGTCATTAAACAGTTTGCAAATCAAATATCATGTGTCTGTTCATTGTAGTTGACCCTGTGGCCCAACGGATAAGGCATCTGACTACGGATAAGGGGATTGCAGGTTAGAATCCTGCCGGGGTCGTTTGTTTATTCCTTGTCGTCCACTCCCAACCCCCGGTCACGTGATCGAGAACCCCTTTCAATGCAATTTGACGAGTTTGATTGACAGGTCGTTCTGGCTTCTGATTGGTCGAACAGTTTGACAGTTTTTGGTCTACAGTAGCCCATAGTACTACTGCACTCGAACAGATGTCACGTCACGAGCACGTTTAGCCAGCTATGTCTGACACTCGTCAAGGTTAGTCGATTGATATGTTATTGAACATTGATTTGTCTTTGAAGGTTTCCTTTAGCCTTGTTTGAAATGCCGATTAAAGTGAATATTATTATCTTGTGCACATGTCATCGGCTTCCCCTTGGGGTCGACTCTCAGGCTAACCAGGGGGATCGTAAAACCAGTCAAGCA
This sequence comes from Pachyseris speciosa, assembly GCA_016490735.1. Classification (NCBI taxonomy): domain Eukaryota; kingdom Metazoa; phylum Cnidaria; class Anthozoa; order Scleractinia; family Pachyseridae; genus Pachyseris; species Pachyseris speciosa. The sequence continues at coordinate 61,426 of JAEMWC010000499.1, forward strand.
AAGTCGAGGAATTTCCCCGCGGTGTCGAGGAATCTTGCAAGACAAAGTCCCCTGGATGAGGTATCTCTCAGCAGAAAATCCTCCTGACATCCTCTACAAACTCGTGAATTCTCCCACCCCCTAATCTTTGATCGCAAAACAATATCGAGACTTTCTCCCCTACCCTTGGGAAAAGAATGCCATCCATCTGCTTGTAATCCCCTACATATCGCCCCGGTTGGCCCGGGGTCGACCCCGCGGGAAAGCCGATGACATTTGCATTAACCTAAGATAAGGAACATCCGTTGGTGATAAGCGACGACGAAAGGTAAGTCTCTTTGTAAGATTATCCATCAACTATGATTACATCGCTCGATAATTGAGTCAGTAAATAACATATTTAATGTAGTACACACACAATTAATAATTCTCTCTACTTTCGCTTTTCCTTGTTCTTCGCATCGCTCGTCATCAGTAGATTTATCACCAAATCAAAGGTCCCGCTCACTTTATTAAATTCACAGGGAAAATGTTTCGCCTGATCTTTGTTGACACATAAGAATTTATTTTTCCAAATGTTCTCTGATTCATAATGTCTTGGCACGTTGTCGGTGCCCTACCGTTCAAGGCTGACCATGCGTCAAGGCAGTCTTTATGATATTTCGGCAATTGTATTTTTAATTTAGAAGTATCAAAATTGCAATGAAGAATAAAAGTCCGTATAACATTTAAAAATTTACTTCCAATTACTATGGTAACGCGTTTTGCACTTATCATGGATTCATTTTCAATGTCGGAGATAAGAGCAGAACGCTTGACATAAATGATCGAATTGGCTTCTTTAACAAGATCTTTAGGTATCGGAATTGCTGATGCTCTAATTAAAAAAATTGGGACAGCAAAGGTTTTAACAATTTGAATTTCCCCAAAAGGGATAGATTTCTCCATTTCCACATATTGATCCATTTATTGATAGACTGGAAATTTAGCTAAAGAGAATTATAAGATGCGTTGTTGCGTAGAAAGCAGGTCATATCATCCGCAAAGAGGTAGAGTTTCTTAGCTATTTTATCTCCAATTTTAATACCTTCAATGGACTCGTCATTTCTAATATTGATGGCTAAAGTCTCACAGTCTTCACAGATTTCCCTAAGGTGGTTTGTAAGCACTGGAAGCTCAGCTGAATTATCTAGAAAGACAGTGTTTGAATAATCTGAAGGATAGAAATGCGTGTGTTGAGTAAACGGAACAAATGCAACAACGGAACAATCGCTTCGGAGCATCTCTATTCCAGAGTGCACCGATCAGTGCTAGTCGCTGGCCTCTTTTGAACTATGCTAGATGCACATTCGAGTCAGTAGCTTCCTAAGCAGGCGTCTTTTCTTTTCGTGGGGGAGGAACGCGTGACGAGCCTAAAGACGTCTGCGTGTTAGACTATCGAATCAGCTGCTATCTTGGTTGTGAAAAATTCATGCACGTGCAACATACAATAATGGGGACTAGGGCGAGACCAAAGACTGTCGGTTTTGTGGACAGAGAAGATAGGTACGAGGGGCAATGTGACAACTAAGAACTGGGGTTGGCTTTTTCAGCTTTTTTAAAATGCTTTTGATCAAATCAGTGTGATTTTAGGGCATATATACTATCTGTCCTGTGTCGATCTTATTTCTGAGATCTTTGGACGCACGCAAATCATCATCCCGGCCTGTGGGGCACTATCTTCTCTCCGCCCTGTCTTTTGTTTCCTTGCCTCCTTAATTTCGTTATTGAACCATGCCACAAAAGGCCGGGTTGGGATAACTGTTCAGAGCAGACGCAAAGGTGGTATTATAACAATGCACAAGATCACTAAGCGTGTCAGGAGTGTTTTTACATGAATCAGATGTAGAAAGTTTGCTTGACAAAGCTCGAACATCAACGGCCTTGATCCTCCTAAACGACACCGTCCTCCTTGTTATGCTTGGCTTATCCAGGTTAATCAAACAAGTAACAGTCCATCTGACATAGCACCAGAATTCAATAAATAACGTTTTGATAACTACTGTTGACGAAATATTCACGCGTTTTGCTCGCACTGGTTGTTATACTATACTGGAGGTTTCTTTCACTGCATATTTGGCGGCTGACTTCTCACTCAAGTGATTGCAAATCTTGATTTGATTCAGTCAGTGCTGGGAATTAAGTTTGTACAGTGCGAAATTTTCAAATTTCACACTGTAAAAACAGAAAAGGATCTTTCTGAGCCAGGTCACTCACTATCATTGTGGTCCGATACCCATGTGACATGAGGTTAAAATGAAGCAAAACTCAACAAAAAATTGGTATTTCTACAGTGCTGTAACGTAAGGTTGGCGGAGTCTTGGAGAACAGCGGAAAGTAGCTTCATTCTACTGGATGAACTCAATACCCAGAACTGATAGAGGCTTCTCTCACAAGCTGAGATGGTGTAGATCTTCATGATTGCTCCCTTTGAACTCGAGCATAACAACAACAAAAAGTGTGGCCTAATTTTTATCAAATCAGAGAGGCGAACCAAAAACCGACACCATTTGCAAAAGACTCAACAACAAAAGAGCTCGGAAAGGTGTTTTATTTCCAACGCTACAAAACTTGACAAACTGTGTTGAGGCGTTGGTTAACACGCTATAACTATCTTCTGCTATTGCACCATTCTAGATCCTACTAACAGCTGAGAGCGTCCTTGCCTGGTTGCTAAAGGTTTTTAAAAATTCGTTTTCAGCGCACCATCAGCCAGATTGGTTTGTTCAGATAACAGTAGCCCGCGATACACTTGGTGCCCAGCGCCCTGCTGTCATCGCTGTAGATGTAGTTATTACCTGCGCCATCAGCACCATTCCACGTGTCAAGCCATTTGTCCGAACGATGGTGGTCTTCCGAAATTCCATGGTCTGAATTGAAGTACAAGCGGGAAATTGTGGAAAAACCTGTGGTGGGATTTCTCTTCTGATTTGCTGGACTGTACTTGTAAAACCCAAACACGTTCTTTGTTAGCTGAAGATTCTTTCCCATTAAGAACTTGTCAAATTCTTCTTTGTCTTTCTGTGGTGCACCTGCCTTCCTGTCGTAAATCAGCCGGATGCTGCTGACGTCAGCAAAGCGGAACATGACCTCTGTCCAGTCCCTCATGTTTGGATGGATGTGACTTACAGCATCTGTGTTCGTAGTTTTGGCGGCCAATGCTGAAAATACAGGTTTGATGATCGATGGCAAGGTTGGAGAGACCTTTGTAGCAACTAGGGTCCAACCTCTCTGTTTCCATGTCGCAGAAGGCTTGGTACGAGTCATTTGTGGAGCCGCCGTTTGGATCGATCCAGTAAAGCCCGCTGCTACGGCTTTGGCCTGAACGTAAAGGGGTGAAATATAACAAGTCAAAAGTAGTGCGTGATTTTATGGAGTCCAGTTAATAACATGTGAGGCATTTTTGTGAAATTTATCTTATTGAATAAAGCCCTTGACAGTTGTCCGGCTTTGCAGTTTCCAGTTGTTAATTTTCCACCTGTTATTCCTGCTCGATTGAGGTTTCTGTCAAGAAAATCATCCCGAGACCTTTTCCATTGATGTTGCATTTAATTGTCATTTTTTATGTTTAGCTTCTTTCACCATTTTGCCACTTTATAAGCTGTAATTTGAACACACCTGAATTTAAAATATCCTGACAGTGTAGGCCTGGGTTATGAGCCACGTGACCTTTCCCAGCAGTGAGCAGTGGTAACCAAGCACTGCCATCACAGAGTTGCAGGACTTTCTTGGGAGAACTGTAACGAACAGTGCCGGCGATACCAAGGACGCATTTGTCAGCGGTATCGCCTAACTTGATTACACCATCCAGGTGTTTTCCGGGTTAACCACGTGCTCCCTTTTGGCCCTGAAAACAGAAGGAAACAAAACAAGGACAGTAAATTAAAGACTTTCACAGTGATAATTGGGTTACAATTCTAAAGCGTATAATTTGTACTGTTCAGTTGCGTGAAAATACTGCACCTCTACTTACCGTAAAAATGTTCTGATAAAACGGTAACTTTGGCAAGGATCTAAGCGCCTTTGCAACGTACTGCTTATTAATGTAAGTAGCGAGCTTATATTACATGGCCAAACCACTGCTTGGAAAGCAAACGTCCTCGCTTGAGGGTTTGAGCTTTGACCGGTAAAACTGTGTGTAAGTTGGTCACATGAAACGTAATTAATGTTAAGCTCAACTTGGAAAAAAAAAACAAAACAAAACAAAAACAAAAAAACACGGAGAATATAAAAATGGTCAGTATTTTGACCGAAATGTTCAACTGGATCAACTCCTAAGTTAAAGTTCGTGATTTTAGATTTTAATGCGCCTCTGTGGTTCTATACACTAAAAACACAGGAAAATCCACTTCCCTTTTCACCGTCTTTTCCATCATTCCCTTTGATCCCTTGCTTTCCTTTGTCACCCTATAATAAAGAAGTTGTCAGCAGTTATACCAGAATTTGGTAAAACAATTTGTTGATAACTTCAATAACCTGACTGCCTTTATAGGCGAAGTAAAAGGTTGCCTTCACATTATTTCTTTTCTCTTTATAAATCTAGCTGAGTGGTTTTATCTGTTATTTCTCCCTAGCTATGAACAAACTGAAAAAGAATTCTGCATGCATGGCTTTATTATTAACGCTACTAACCTTCACTCCAGCTCCGTCTCTTCCATCTCGACCGTCTCTTCCTTTGATCACAAATTAAAATTAAGTGCATTAAGTTAGTATATCGGCGCGATAAGAGCGGCATACTTCCTTTCTCTCTTGGATCTAACCCTTCGGTTTTCATGAGCTAAGTCTTGGGTTTTCCAGTTGTTCATTCATTGAGACCCACAACTGAGTCACTTGATGAAACCATACTGAGCGTGAATGGGCATTATAAACGTCCTTTCCTATCATAGCTCGGACAAAATTCTACGGCTCCGCGATACAGGTCGATCAACTAAGGGTTAAAATTCGATTCTGTTTAAGTTAACCTTTGGTAGTGTTTTATACATATATATCGCAAAATAAAATTTAAGGCCCTAGTTTCTTAATTTTGAACGGTTTTAAAAATTGCTTTCAGCAACGGCGTGATGAAAAGGGCATCGCTTGCCGCGAGAATATATATTGGCCTTAAATTTGAAACGGTGAATACTAATGACCTCTTTTAGGTTAAGACTAAAAAGGCTATTTAAGGCTAATTTTGTTTGTTTTAGAGCGGCTTTTTTTTAGAGATTAGATTGAGTTTTCTCTATTTCTTTTTTCTCTTAGCAGATATTGTATCTCCCGATTTCGACCTGTGAAATTTTTAATAATTTGAAACTACTCTATTTATTTGTGTTACTAGTTAAGAATATTGGCCTTGAATTCGAAACGGTGAATCATGACTAATGATTTCTTTTAGGTTAAGACTAAAAAGGCTATTTAAAACTAATTTTGTTTGTTTTTCAGTGGTTCTTTTTATCGGTTAGTTTGAATTTTTCTATCTCTTTTTTCTCTCAGCAGGTAACTTATTGTACATCCCGATTTCGTGTGATTTCCTGTGGAAGTTTTAATAATTTGGAACTACTTTATTTATTCGTGTTACTAATTACTCCGCGTCTAAAAGTACAGTCGTCATTTATTTATTATCTGATCAATTATGGCCATCTCTTCCATCCCATCCGCGTACATAAAGCAAGAAATAAAAACCTTCATTTCATGCGAAACTTGCAATGTGAGAAAGGAAAAGAAAATTTGATGTCAGAACTGATGAGTATTTTATAAGAGGCAAGTTCTTACCGTCGCGACAGGCGCAACCCCTCGACAAGACCTTTCCACACTGATTTTGATTTGAGGTATTACCAGACAGCTGTGAAACAGTTTAGCAATAAATTAGTAAATTTTCACGTTAATAAAACCACAGTAATTGAACATTTCTGCACACGAAACCCTTGATAGATTGTAAAGAATGTTCGGCTTTGTGAGAGATGTGGAAAGAGAGCAATGAACCGTGGAACGGTCTCCTTAGGCGCAGAAAGGGAACTCACTTTGTTTACTGATTTGTTCTGGCTTGCGTAGGAATGCAGGATGAAAACCAGCAACACGACAAAGATCAAACGAAACATTTTCTCGCAAAGTCTCAATGTCCTTTTTCTAAAGAGCTGAAATATCGGCAGAGTGATCTCAATAATTTTCACACGAAATAATGTTTACTTTCTAAACACGAAAAAACTTGGCGAGAAGACGTTTTCATATGATAATATTATTCTGAATTTTAAACCGTACAGTCATCATGAAGGGAAGAATAATATTTGACTTGTTGCAAGATGTTTTTTCTTTTTAATCGGAGTTTATAATTCATTTATACATGACCTTAACGGTTCTGTTTAAATGAAACTTTCTATTAAAGGTACTAAACTGAGGAAATCCATCGGGCGAATAGAAAACCATAACAACCGGAAGGAGCAGATGACAACTCAGTTCGTGATCTGAATAATCCATAATTTAATTCCATAAGATTTTTGTTCCGCATTGCCTGATCGACTGATGATGGCCAAGTTTTAAAAAAGAACTCCCTGCTCTGCCGTTCACACGACTCGTCAGTTTTCTGGCAACGAGGATTTTTCGGAAACAGATACGGAGAACGGGAGCGATTTTAATATATTTACCAACGTGACACCGTAGTAAAAAAGTAGATTAATTTGAGATTGTTTCACTTTCTAGTTTAGCCGTTTTGGAAGACTTCCGATCATGATCAGGTAGAGTTTGAAGAATCTGAAGGACAACACCTGCTACCGTCGTACAGATTAGCACAGAAGAGTTCCAATTCAATTATAATTTTTATGGCGGATTATTTGTGGGATAGAAATGCGTGTTCTGAGTAAACGGAACAATTGCAGCAACGGAACAATCCATTCGGAGCATCTCTATCCCAGAGTGCACCACACGTGATGCAAGTCGCCGGTCTCGTTATTTGATCTGTGGTAGACGCACACTCGAGTCAGCTGCCATCTTGATTGCGAACAATTTTATGCACGTGCAACATACAACAATTAGGGAGTAGGGCGAGGCCCGAAAGACTGTCGGTTTTGGGGACAGAGAAGATAGGTAACTATATGACAACCCAGAATTGGGATTGGCTTTTTCAGCTCGATTTAAAGCTTTTGATTAAATCAGTGTGATTTTAGGGCATACTATCTGTCCTGTGTCTTTCTTATTTCTGTGAGATCTTTGAACGCACGCAAATCATCATCCCGGCCTGTGGGGCGCTATCTTCTCTCCGCCCTGTCTTTTGCCGTCTCCTCGCCTCCTTAATTTCGTTGTTGAACCATACCACAAGAGGCCGGGTTGGGATACTCTCTGTAACGAGTGGAGCATAACGGTCCAAAACAGACGCAAGGGTAGTATTATAACAATGTACAACATCACTAAGCGTGTTCTTACATAAGTCAGATGTAGAAAGTTCGCTTGACAAAACTCTCACATCAACGCCCTTGATCCTCCTAAACGACACCGTCCTCCTTGTTATGCTTGGCTTATCCAGGTTAATCAAACAAGTAACAGACCATCTGACATAGCACCGGAATTCTATAAATCTTTAAGCTTTTGGCAACTACTGTTGACGAAAAATTCACGCGTTTTCCTCGCACTGGTTGTTATACTACTGCCGGTTCTTTCACTGCAGATTTGGCGGCTGACTTCTCACTCAAATGATTGCAAATCTTGATTTGATTCAGTCAGTGTTGGGATCTAAGTTTGTGCAGTGCGAAATTTAAACAGAAAAGAATCTTTCAGAGAAAGGTCACTCACTATAATTGCCAATTAAATAAAATGTACTAAAGAAAACTTCGCTGTGGTCCGATACGCATGTGATATGAAGTTAAAATGAGGTAACACGCAAGAAAAGTTTGGTATTTGTACAGTGCTGTAACGTGAGGTTGGCGGAGTCTGGATGGAATCAATACCCAGAACTGATAGAGGCTTCGCTCACAAACTGAGATGGTGTAGATCTTCATGATTGATCCCTTTGAACTCGAGCATGACAACAACAAAAAGTGTGGCCTAATTTTTACCAAATCAGATCGAGGCGAACCAATAGCAGACACCATTTACAAAAGACTCAACAACAAAAGAGCTGGGCAAGGTGTTTTATTTGCAACGCTAAAAACTGACAAACTGTGTTGAGGCGTTGGTTAACACGCTATAACTATCTTCTGCTATTACACCTTTCTAAATCCTACTGACAGCTGAGAGCGTCCTAAAGTTTTTAAAAAAAGTGTTTTCAGCGCACCATCAGCCAGATTGGTTTGTTCAGATAACAGTAGCCCGCGATACACTTGGCGCCCCGCGCCCTGCTGTCATCGCTGTAGATGTAGTTATTACCTGCGCCATCAGCACCATTCCACATGTCAAGCCATTTGTCCGAACCACCGTGCGATTCCGAAATTCCATGGTCTGAATAGAAATGTAGAGAGTTAATTGTGGCAAAACCAGTGGTGGGACTTCTTTTGTGATCTGCTGGGCTGTATTTATAGAATCCGAAAACGTTCTTTGCTACCCGAGCAGACTTTCCCATTAAGAACTTGTCAAATTCTTCCTTGTCTTTCTTTGGTGCACCTGCACTCCTGTTGTAAATCACCCGGATGGTGCTGACGTCAGCAAAGCGGAACATGACCTCTGTCCAGTCCCCCATGTTTGGATGAATGTGACTTGGCGCATCTGTGTTCGTAGTTTTGGCGGCCAATGCGGCTGAAAATACAGGTTTGATGATCGATGGCAAGGTTGGAGAGACCGTTAAAGCAACTAGGATCCAACCTCCACTCTGAGTTTCCATGTCGCAGAAAGCTTGGAACGAGTCATCTGTGGAGCCGCCGTTTGGATCGATCCAGTAAAGTCCGCTTTCACGACTCTGGCCTGAAAGTAAAGGGTTGAAATATAACAAGTCAAAAGTAAGGCGTGATTTTATGAAGTCCAGTTAATAACATGTGAGGCATTTTTGTGAAATTAATGTTATTGAATAAAGTCCTTGACAGTTGTCTGACTTTGCAATTTCCAGTAATTAATTTTCCACCCGTTATTTCTGCTGGATTGACGTTTCTGTCAAGAAAATCATCTCGAGGTCTTTTTCACTGATGTTGCATTTAATTGTCATTTTGTATGTTTAGCTTTTTTCCCGTTTTATTACTTAATAAGCTGTAATTTGAAACACACCTGAATTTAAAATGTCCTGACAGTGGAGGCCTGGGTTATGAGCCATGTGACCTTTCCCAGCAGTGAGCAGTAGTAACCAAGCACAGCCATCACAGAGTTGCAAGAATTTCTGGAAAGAACTGTAACGAACACTGCCGGCGATACCATGGACGCATTTGTCAACGGTATCGTTAAACTTGATCACACCATTCAGGTGTTTTCCTGGTGAGCCATGTTCTCCCTTATGGCCCTGAAAATTTTATTAACCAAAACAACCAACATTAATACATAATAATTATAACTAAAATGCTGAAAACACATTTTCTTTCTGTTAAATTGCAAGAATACAAGATTTCGGCACGTAAAGCCATTCCGTAATCATACAGTGCGTCTTGGAAAGGATCTGCCTGCCTGTACCTTTCTGTAGCTCTTTAATGCAGGGACCACGAAGACCATTTTAAAGCCGGGTAGGGCTAAAACACCTGGCCAAGTTCAATTGATACATTATCCATGTTATCTGGAACCCTTAATTATCAATCCAAGAAATAAAGTGGTAGGACTATAGCCCCTCCAGCCCCTCCCCCTCCGCGCTCCCTGTAATGCTTGTAACCCGACTTACTTGAGGCTTAGAGCTTTGACTAATTAAACTGTGTGCGAGTCTGTTACATAAAAAGCAATGCTGGGCACAATGTGGCTGACCTCAGAGAATATAAAAATTGTTATTTTGACTGAATTGCTCAAACGAATTACTAAACGAAATTTTGTGATTTGGTGTTAGATTTTTTCGTATCTCAGCGGCTCTACAAATTTAAAAAAACGTCGAAAATTCACTTTTTACCGTCAAATTCACCTTTCTACCACCTTTCTTTTTCGTTCAAATTCACTTTTCTACCGTCTTTTCCATCAGTTCCTTTGATTCCTTGCTCTCCTTTTTGCCCCTAAATAAACTCTGTGTGATTCAGTTAATAAGACTGAGACACTGAAGATACATTCTAAAATAGATTCAATAACCTGACTGCGTTTAGTGGCGAAGTAAAAGGTTGTTTTAACTTACAGCTTTTGTGATTTGTCTATAAATCTAGTAGTTTTATTGGTTATTTCTACTTATGAAACAAGCTGAAACAGAGTTCTGGCTTTAGTTCTTATCATCACTATCCTTCACTCCAAATCCTTCTCTTCCATCACGACCGTCTTTCCCTCTGATCACAAGAAATGAAATCACCACACTACACAGGGACTGAATGGTGGCTTTATCCACCCCTCGGAGGGGTGGCTAATTATAGGAAAGGGCGCTGTTGCCCGCGATGGACATAAGCATCACTGAGATATTTGGTGATGGTGATAATACGCAATAATCTAATTCCAACAGGTGTTTTTGTTTGGCATAAATCGATCGGTTAGCCTGATTTCAGTTTCCCAGAAAAACTCTCTGTTGGTCCCACTTTTTTCGATTTCGATAAAGAAGATTTTTGGTAATAATCCTTGTGTGTTTTATCATAGTCATAGAATAGGTAACCATTTTAATTTGTTTCCCCGTGTTCAAACATCATAAAAACGATCGGAAACGGTGCTTTCTAGTGAATTTTGCTAGCTTTACGATTTTGAAAACATCTACACCGGTGTCAGTTACGACAAATCTCTGAGGTTCACGTGCGTTTTACATTTTTATTAGTAGATTTATTCTTTGCCGTCCTCTGCAAAGCAACGACGTGAATAATCTCGTAACCAGATCTCTCACGGCCAAGCGAAAGCACAAGTAGGATCTGGGTACGAGATTACGACGTGAAAAGCCAAAGTCAACAAGTATCATGGAGAACTAGTTTTCTTCTTTTTTTTTTCTAAACTGCAACGCCGTTCCTGCTAATTTAACTCTTTTTCTACAGCTCACCAAAATATCGGTCACAGATAACCAATGCTTTGAAAAGCTCGCAACTTTCCCAAATTCCAAACTACTGAGTTAAAATGAACCATTGCTATTGCCAAATGATCACTTTTTTAGACTTTATCACCCCGAAAACTGAACAAAACTTCTAATTTTCATTTAATACAACTGTTTATTCTGTTCTAAAACCCTAAAACGCCCTCGGCCAACACCAAAATTCACGTAACTTTGTCTTGAAGATTTTAAGACAAAAATTCCTCTTGCAGCTAAAAGTTTACATTGGCAACAAACTTCGACTCAACTTCTTGCAATCTGTTCCTCATTTTCCTGCTAACGTCTTTAGCGCGACGTCGTTAACGCCATTTGATTTCAGTTGCTCTCACGGTCTGTAACTTTCACGTTTGTGACCCAAAGGGATTCTGGGATATTCTTGCCTAACAGCAGTATAGAAGACCGCCAATTTCCATTTCACATATTTTTTAGAACCGTATCGAGCCACCCGGTTCTGCTGGCAAAACATTGCACCAATTGCATTATTTACAAGTCAAAACTCGCCAAAAATTGCCATGCCAGGTCCCGGAATCCACTCACAAAACGGCTAAAGACACAACTTCACTCCGTGAATTGCCATCACTCGCTCGAATACTTTCGGCCGACCACTTCGTGTGAAATTACTTCTTCCTTTGTTTTCTTTCAAAGGATTGCCTCTACCCATCAACCCGGCTTTCTGATGCCAGGCAGAGGTCTTCTGAGGTGGAAAATTGCTCGTAAAACACTCTTATAAATCAAATAAGTAATGAATTGTAGCTGCATTGATCGTTTAGAAATAAACGACAGCTAGCGTGACAAGCGTGACAACAAAGATAGAGCCTTCGGTGTTGTGGACCAACGAAATCTCCGTGGTAACCCCTTATATGGAGTAGCCAGGTGGATTTGACCTCCTACCCTCCGGAAATTGCAAAAATGGCGACCAAATTGCGTGTAGACAAAGCGTTAATACCTTGGTAGTACGCCCACATAGTAACAAGTTGACGAGTAGGAATAATCGCAAAGACGTGAACATGCATATTCGTATTCTCGGTAATGAACTGGATCTAGCACGAAGTGGAGGCTCTTGTGGGGAAATACATTTTGATATGAAAAGATTCCCCCGTTTAAGCGTCGTGTGCATGATCCAAATACCACCTTCGAAGAGCAGGTCGTGTGGCTGAATTTTATGCAAAGCGCCTCAGGCAGGTGCTTTGAAAAATTTTGTTTTTCATTTGTAAAAAAGTGTTTAAACCTCAAAATATGGCATTTAAGAAGCTCATTTTTTGTGATCAACACAGCCAAGCTAATACTGCATCTAAAAGCACAGTCCATGATCTCCTAATCACGTTCAGATGATGGATGGCCTGTGGTAGCAAGCGAGAAAATATACGATCGAATGGCACAGCACTCTGAATTGAAACCGGCAGGGTGACTGATTAGTACAGCGTTATGGAAGCCGTTTTGAGAGGCAGCAGTTCCTGTATTGCCAGGAAACACGCATTTTGTCTCAGAGGCCCGGCCAGGGGGGGTGGGGTGGGGGGGGGGTAGTGGGATACCAATATACCCGGTTTTTTCCCCGTAAGATACCAATATACCTTAAAATTGTAATTCGTGTGTTACTTAATACCTAAAATTATCTTCAAGCAGAATGCCAAATACCTGAAATTAAGCAAAACAGGTCCTAGTAGAGGAGAAACTCGTTGTTCATTGACTTCTTCAATTTCCTTTGCGGTCGATCAGTGTGTGTATGGTAATCGAATCTTCGTCATCTTGTTCATCAATGATCTCTTCAACGGGTTGTTTATCATCTTCACTTGGAGAGGTGGTGTCAGTGGATCCGTTCAACAAGCAGGGCCCGCGAAGCAGTTTTTAAAGTGGGTGGGGGGGGGGGGGGGGGGGCGCTCCCGTGTTTTCAAGTGAGGGGAGGGGACTAACTCTAAAAATAATTAATCACATATAATTCCGTTTAATTCATAAGCTTTGTCCAGCAGTTAACATATCAAGTGATATCTTTTTCTACACTTTTCAACTCCATTCAAGCATTATTTTAGGGAAAGGGGTTAGTGACAAAATAAACTTTGTAATCACAATTAACGTAATCTGTAAACTTTGGTTCATTTATTTGCTTACCGTCACGAAATTGGATTCTCTGAATGTACCGAAATTCCTTTTACGATTGTCGTAAAAACTTGGTAGAAACTTGTTTCGATATCTGAAACCGACTTTCAGTGATAACACTGGGCAGTGAAAACATGGGTTTGTTGTGGGTGCTCGTTACACCGTGGGCTCCGTGTAAGGGCGGTTTGACCTATGGAAACTTGTTACGAGCAACAAATTCATTTGCCACGTCAGCAAGGCAGTTTGTCTGTTCTGTCTTTGTGAGTGTTTAGTACTGTAAGATTGCTGAACCTTTCTTTAGCCTTTCCTTTGAGCCTTTCTTGAGTAACTCTTCAAAAGTTACTTTCACAGACTGAACATAGAAAATTTAAAAAACACTCCTTATCTCTAGAAAATGGTGGAACAGATATATACTTTCAAAAGTTAACTATAAGAACAACAAAAAAGCTCTAACACAGAAACAGAGAACGCACAAGAACCTTTTACCCTTCTTGACGCAATTTCAACCATTGTTACCATGTTTGCAAAACATGCTAATTGACAAATGGCATCTAATACAAGACCAATACTCAGAGAGATATTCAAGGAACCTCCCTTGTTCATGATTATTTATCGAAAAGGAAAATCACTTATAGTTAAAGATATGCCATATATATCCCATGAAAGTACTTTTTTTGGATATGTCTTTTACTTAATTTATTATTCTTTCCACAAAAAGTGGGGGAGCCCTGCCTCCTCCCCCCAGCCCCTCCCCCTTCACGGCCCCTGACAAGGCCAGGAGCAGGTAATCTTCCCCTTCGTATATTTCAAGGGTTTCATTGTCAACAACTGTAATGTTGCTGACAGCCCCCTTTATTTCCTCTTTTGGGACGACGAGGTCTTCTCTTGTAGTAAAGAACGATAAAGGATCGACAATATCCTGGGTGTAATAGACAGTCTTAACATAACAAGCACTCTCTTCATCGTCAACCACATCCTCTAATAGTTTCGTAATGTACAGTGGTTGGTTGGTGCAGAACGTGGTCTGTATTTTCGTGAAACGACAACATACGTAGACTGTGCGAAGACAATGTTATGCCGGCGTCGTGCTGGTACCTTGTTGTTTGGGGATATCTTCATTGAGGAGCATGTCAAAGTCAACTGAATGTTGCTCCGGGGAGGCAGACTCATACAGATTCAACGGCAAGGTACCTGGCTTGTTTTAGTTTTGAAAAATTCTTTGGGGCATTCTGTCTGACGGCTCTTGCCATACTGTAGCACCCGCTGACGGAGTTACCGGCTTCGGTAGCTTTGCACAATCGCAAACGTTTATGTTCACGTCCCCCAAAGTAGGCTGAAAGTAGTGAGATGCCACTGGTTTTGTGAAAGGATTGAAATCGCAGCTACATGTGTTTGGCCAACAAGCCAATAATGTAGCTTGATCCTTCAACGAGTATAAAACCTCAGACAAAAGGTCGATTTTTTGAAATGATACCGAGAACTCATCTCTATCATTTCTCAGCAATCGGCAACTGACAAGAAGGCAATAAAGGCACCCAAAAGACGTACGGAAAGAGGAACTTGCCCAGAATCGTGGAAGTACGCAGCAAAAACTCGCATTAGAGCGGACACTTAGTTCAAGTGACTGACAGTAAGCGCATCCGGAAAACTGCATAGCAAGAGTTCCTCAAGGCTCTAAGTCGTTTTCATTACCGCGCAACCGATCGTTTAACATTGGAAATCAAAAGCGGTAAGTGATCAAAAGTACGCAAACACTGATGTCACTAGAGTCTCAAAAACCCGTTTGTAACACAAAATAATCCGTCACTGACAAACTAAAAACAAATCCTTATGAGCAAATGGCATTTTATAGAAAAATAACCAACGCTCAGAGAAGTATTTAAGGAACCGTCAGTAATATCATACAAAAGGAGGCGTACCCTGAAAGATATACGTGTTGGAGCAAACCTATAGCATTCAAAGGCTAAAAACACGCGAGTGGGAGTCGCGCAGGCCAATCTAACCCCCTTCTTTTAAAACAACTTACAGGACATGAAGGTCACATCACACCTTTATAACTACAGCATCAGAGTCATTAAAAACTGAAATAAAATATATGCATTTTGTTGCGACCTTTTCTGCATTTACGGAAATGATAAAAAACTTTGAAAGAACTCAGTTGGCACTTACGCCCTGGCGCGCGCGCAGTTACAGACTTTGTTTCATTTCTTTTTTTTTTTTTTTTGTTTCATTTCTATTGTTTCAATTTCAGGCGCGCGCGCTCATTGGTTAATTCAAATGATTTAAATTTTAATGGCGCAATTATGTTTTCTCGCGCGTACAAAAATAAAGTGGATTTGGGATTTTTGCGGAGTCGAACTGGCGTTGTATTTTTTCTTCGGCATTTAAAAGGGGTTTTCTAATCGATTTTACGGACTTTGAGGGCTGTCGGGAAAACCGTCAGAACACATTTAATTCATGTCTGTATACCGAATACCTAAATTTCAGGGAAAACCAGATACGTTATACCCGAATTGTAAGATAGAAATATCATATACCTGAATTAAAATGGCCCTAGATACCGTATACCCAAAACCCCTGGCGGGGCCTGATGGTATCACTGAACAATGAACACTCTTTCTTGGCCGCGAAACTTGGGTCTCGTTTGATCTCGGGTAGACGCACACTCGAGTCAGCTGTTATCTTAGTTGCGAAAAATTTCGCGCCCAACATACAACAATGGGGTGTACTGGCAGGTCCTGGCTGTTTTGCCGAGAAAAAGAATGGAAATGTAGGACTACGGTAAGTGTCAACCCAGAGCAGCTGAGCTATGCGTTTCGTTTACCACGCAAATTGGGATTGGATTTCTCGATCTTGTCTACTGAAATCAGTGTGATTTTAGTGTATACTATATGTACTGTGTCTTTATTACGATCTGAAAGCATCAGCGCCGCACTTCAATAGAAACCTTTAATTTTGGCAACTACTCACGATGAAAAATTCACGCGTTTTGCTCGCAATGGTTGTTGTGCTACTTGATTCGTTTACTGCAGACTTCTCACTTCTTCTTCAGACTTCTCACTGAAGTGATTACAAAATAATCTTGATTTGATCCAGTCAGTGTTGGGATCTAAGTTTGTACAGTGCGAAATTTAAGCAGAAAAGAATTTTTCTGTTGCATGTCACTCAATTATTCATTTGACTGCCGCTCCGATACATATGAAGTTAAAAATGAAGAAACACCGTACTCAACAAAATTTGGCATTTCTTCACTGCTTTAACGTGAGGTTGGCGGAGTCTCGGAGAACAGCGGTAAAGTAGCTACTTTCAACTGGTTCGTAAAAGCAATAGCCGGAAATTGAGGCTTCCCTCACACGCTGAGATGGTGGAGGTCTTCACGATTGCTTCCATTGAATTCGAGCATCACGACAACAAAAAGTGTAGCCTAATTTTTAACAAATCAGAGAGGTGAACCAAACACAGACACCATTTACAGACGAAGTGGGGTGAGGAGGGCATTCGAAGGTAAAAGACTCAACAACTAAAGAGCTGGGCAAGGTGTTTTATTTAATTCCAACGCTACAAAACCGACAAACTCTGTTCAGGCGTTGATTAACACGATATAACTATCATCTGCTATTACACCATTCTAAATCCTACTGACAGCTGAGAGCGTCCTTGCCTGGTTGCTAACGTTTTTTAAAAGTTTGTTTTCATCGCACCATCAGCCAGATTGGTTTGTTCAGATAACAGTAGCCCGCGATACACTTGGTGCCCAGCGCCTTGCTGTGATCGCTGTAGATGTAGTTATTTGAGCCATCAGCACCATTCCACATGTCAAGCCATTTGTCCGAACCACCGTGGCCTTCCGAGATTCCATGGTCTGAAAAGAAGTGTAGAGAGTTAATTGTGGCAAAACCAGTGGTGGGACTTCTTTTGTGATCTGCTGAGCTGTACTTATAGAATCCGAAAACGTTCTTTACTACCCGAGTAGACTTTCCCATTAAGAACTTGTCAAATTCTTCCTTGTCTTTCTGTGGTGCACCTGCCTTCCTGCTGTAAATCACTCGGATGGTGCTGACGTCAGCAAAGCGGAACATGACCTCTGTCCAATCCCCCATACTTGGGTGGATGTGACTTACAGCATCTGTGTTTGTAGTTTTGGCGGCCATTGCTGAAAATACAGTTCTGATGATCGATGGCAAGGTTGGAGAGACCTTTGTAGCAACTAGGGTCCAACCTCCACTCTGAGTTTCCATGTCGCAGAAAGCTTGGAACGAGTCATCTGTGGAGCCGCCGTTTGGATCGATCCAGTAAAGTCCGCTGCCACGGCTCTGCCCTGAACGTAAAGGAGTGAAATATAACAAGTCAAAAGTAATGCGTGATTTTATGGAGTCCAGTTCATAACATGTGAGGCATTTTTGTGAAATTTGTTTTATTGAATAAAGCCCTTGACAGTTGTCTGACTTTGCAATTTCCAGTTGTTAATTTTCCACCTGTTATTCCTGCTCGATTGACGTTTCCGTCAAGAAAATCATCCCGAGACCTTTTTCACTGATGTTGCATTTAATTGTCATTTTTTTATGTTTAGCTTCTTTTACCATTTTGTCACTTTATAAGCTGAAATCTGAAACACACCTGAATTTAAAATGTCCAGACAGTGGAGGCCGGGGTTATGAGCCACGTGACCTTTCCCAGCAGTGAGCAGTGGTAACCAAGCACTGCCATCACAGAGTTGCAAGACTTTCTCTGAAGAACTGTAGCGAACAGTGCCGGCGATACCAAGGACGCATTTGTCAGCGGTATCGCCTAACTTGATCACACCATCCAGGTGTTTTCCGGGTGAACCAGGTGCTCCTTTTTGGCCCTAAAAATAACAGGAAACAAACCAAGGACATTAAATTAAAGACAGTGATAATTAAGTTGCAATACTGAAAACGTATAATTTCTACTTTTCAGTTGCGTGAAAATCCTGCATCTCTATTTATATACAGCAGAAATGTTCTGATAAAATGGTGACGTTGGCAAGGATCTAAACGCCTTTGCAACTGCTTGTTAATGCTATTAGCGAGCTTACATGGACAAACCACTGCTTGGAAAGCAACCCGCCTTGCTTGAGGGTTTGAGCTTTAACCGGTAACGGAATGTTAGGCTCAATTTGAAAAAACACGGAGAATATAAAAATGGTCAACATTTTGACTGAAATGTTCAACTAAATCAACTCCTAAGTTAAAGTTCGTGATTTTAGATTTTATGCACCTCAGTGGTCCTATATATTAAAAACACCGGAAAATTCACTTCCCTTTTCCCCGTTTTTTCCATCATTCCCTTTGATTCCTTGCTCTCCTTTGTCACCCTAAAATAAAGGAGTTGTTAGTATGACTAGTATTTGGTAAACAATTCTTCGATAACTTCAATAACCTGACTGCCTTTATAAGCGAAGTAAAAGGTTGCCTTAACAAGATTGCTTTCCTCATTAGTCTATAAATCTAGTGGTTTTATTTGTTATTTCTACCTAGCTAAGAACAAACTGAAACAGAGTTCTGGCTTTATTATTAACGTTACTAACCTTCACTCCAACTCCGTCTCTTCCATCACGACCGTCTCTTCCTTTGATCACAAAATAAATAAATAAATAAATAAATAAATGAATAAATAAATAAATAAGCACAAGTCAGCATATCGGCGCAATAAGAGCGGTATTACATTGCTGCAAGTTTTCAAATCCTTTCTCTCTTGGAGCTAAGCCTTGGGTTTTCTAGTTGATGACCCGGGGGGGAGTGGGTACTAAAACATTTTAGTATGGGAAGGCTTCGCCCCGAGGTCGGACCCCTCACCCTTTTATACACCATTTTTGACAGAAAAGGTACCCCTTTCATATTCCTTCCATTGACAAATCAAACCCCTTTCGTATACCTTAAACAGGAAGTCTTCTTGTCATTTTCATGTAGCGTTCAATAAATTAAAACAGTTCAGTCGTAAGGTACGTATGTTCAAAATATTTTAATGAAAGGCCCTTTTAAATACCTAAATGACAGATTTCCCTACCCTTTCATATACTTCGACGCGTGAAATCCTTACCCTTTCATATACCTGAAGCGTGCAAAAGGTACCCCTTTCGGGCGGAGCCTGCCCGTATAGGCCATTGTAGGGAGTACCCCATCCCCACTCCCCCACTCCCGGGGGATACAACTCGATATAACTGAGGGTTAAAATTCGATTCTATTAAAGTTAACCTTTGGTAGTGCTTTACATATATACATCGCAAAATAAAATTTAAGACCCTAGCTTTTTAATTTCGAACGGTTTTAAAAATTGCTTTTGTTTAGCTCTTGCAGCAACGGCGTGATTAAGTGGCATCCCTTGCTGCGAGAATATGATTGGCCTCAAACTCGAAACGGTGAATACTAATGATTTTGTTTATGTTAAGACTAAAAAGGCTATTTAAGGCTAATTTTGTTTGTTTAAGAGTGGTTCTTTTTATCGGTTAGTTTGAATTTTGCTAGCTCTTTTATCTCTTAGCAGGTAGCTATTTGTATCTCCCGATTTTGACCTGTGAAATTCTTAATAATTTGGAACTATTTATTCGTGTTACTAACTACTCCACGTCTAAAAGTACAGTCGTCATTTATTTATGATCTGATCAGTTATGGCCATCTCTTCCATCCCATCCGACTCCGAGTACATAAAACAAAAAATAAAAACCTTCATTTCATGCGAAACTTGCAATGTGAGAAAGAAAAAAATAGTTTAATGTGAACTGATGCCAGAGTATGAAGATAAGAGACATGTTCTTACCGTCGCGACAGTCGCAACCCCTCGACAAGACCTTTCCACACCGGTTTTGATTTGATGTATTACCAGACACCTGTGAAACAGTTTAGCAATAAATCGGTAAATTTTCACGTTAATAAAACTACAGTTGAACATTTCTGCACACCAAACCCTTGATCGATTGTAAAGAATGTTTGGCTTTGTGAGAGATGAGGAAAAGAGAGCAATGAACCGTGGACACGTCTCCGCAGGCGCAGATCGAAAGGGAACTCACTTTGTTCACTGACTTGTTCTGGTTTGCGTAGGAATGCAGGATGAAAACCAGCAACACGACAAAGATCAAGCGGAACATTTTCTCTCAAAGTCTCAACGTCCTTTTCTAAATGAAGAGCTGAAATCTTGGCAGAGTAATATCAATACTTTTCACACGAAATAATGTTTACTTTTTAGCTAAACACGAAAAAACCTCGCGAGTGAGAAGACGTTTCCATATGATAATTATTCTGAATTCTGAAACCGTACAGTCATCATGAAGGGAAGAATAATATTTGAATTGTTGCAAGTTGTTTTTTTCTTTTTAATCGGAGTTTATAATTCATTTCTTACTTGACCTTAACAGTTCTGTTGAAATGAAAATCTCTCTTAAAGGTACTAAATCCAGGAAATCCAACGGGCGAATAGAAAACCACAAGAACAGGATACGTGTATAATTGATAAAGTAAAGACTGTCATGACAGAAGGAACAGATGACAACTCACTTCGTGATCGGAATAAACAATAATTTAATTCCATAAGATTTTTGTTCCTCAATGCCTGATCGACTGATGATGGCCGAGTTTTCAAAAAGAATTAACCTCACGCGACCCGTCAATTTTTCGGTAGCGAGGATTTTTTAGAAACAGGTAAGGGGAACCGGAGCGATTTTAATATTTACCATCGTGATACGTGGTCTGAAAAAAATTAATTTGCCAGTTCCATGATCAGTTTCTAGTTTAGCCGTTTTGGAAGAGTCTTCTGATCATGATCACAGCGAAGACGGTTTCTTGATCACCGTTACGATCTGAAAACCGACCGATCTCCATTCATGAAAGAGAGAGATATGGAAAACGAAACATTTCGGATGGGGATGTCGGGCCAATAAAAATGCACTCGCGATTGGAAGTATAAATAGATTAAGTATAGTGTTTATGATGATTAAGAGCAGGTGCTACGAATGAACTTGTGCTGCAAACGGTCTTAGAAATGTTCCCATGCACATGCGTCGAAAAATCCAACCTTCACTGAGCAGTTTCGGGTTGCGCGGCGTCGCATATTTATGTCGTCAGCCAGAAGCTTCCATTGTACCGCTGTTCTTCTCATTTCCTTATCGATTTTGTGGGATAAAGCCATACGCCAGAGCTCGGACTTGAAATCAGAGCAGATGCCTACCTCTGTAATTTGCTGATGGAATTTTTACGGTGTCAAAATTAAATTATCAACAATTTTATTTAATCAAACAATGCGCGACTCTTGCAAATTCGAGGGTGGAGAGGTACTAAATAGCGCGAAGCGTAGTGAAACCTTTTTTCAGAAAACAGGACGACAGCTGGATACGCAAGAGTGTGCATATCTGGTGACGTGCGAGTGGTCTTAAGTGTTCACAGAAGTGGGTGTTCAGCATTTATCTGACTGTAGAGAGCACTGCCTTCTCAGGGCGGGTGGCGTGGCGGTTTTGGGGAAGTTGAACCTCCACAAAAAAAGTTTAAATTACATTGGAATGAGGCTACATGAAAAACGCACATAGTCATCTGAAAAAGTTTTGTGTTTGGCAGCCACTGGGGCGCGTGTTATTTGTAACCGCTGTAAGACACAAAACACACTGGACAACACTTTTCCGTATGTACAATAATGTTTATTTTCCTATACCTATATTTTTGTTATTTTCCATTAAGACTCTTCTGTTCTTATCATCTCACAGGAATCTTCTCGGAGCTCGGTAGAACATCAATGCTGTAAAGAACTGGGGACGACTTGTACTGCCACAAACTCGAGGTATCGCTCATACGCCGTAATCGCCTGCAGTAAAGCAAGATGGCGGCTAGAACTGTCACACTACACACCAAGAATATGATACGAAACTGCAGCTCGCTCGCGTAACTCCAAAAGGCGTGATAAGAGCTCTTATACTGAGAATGCAACTGGACTTCCCTGAAAGTTAAAACAATAACATAAAACACGATTAAATTTCAACAACTAAAAGTATTAACTTGAATACAGGTATTAGTGCGTTGCCTGATTCTAAGACGTCCGCCACTATAACTGAATGGAAGCAACGGTCCGTCCATAGCTGACCACAGCCCGTCTCTTACTATCAAGATGGTCGAGCTTCCTTAAAATCACCGAACCAGAAAACGGACCAGAAAACGGTTTACGAATATTCTTTTTTCCAGATACTGTAGCATCTGATACATCTGCCGAAAAATGCTTCGCAGACAAAAATTTGCAAGTTTTTAGAATGATTAATTCAACGAGCTTTACTTTTATTCAAGTTTTCTTGTGGTCAAAGCACAAAAGAACAACGCCAAAAACACGACAGAAACGCTTCCTACGCATGCTAAGTAGACTCAAGTTTAGCCTGTTCCAGGCGTTCAGATGGTAAATGTCTAGGAGGACGCAGTTCTTCTCAACTCTCGTTGACTTGCGTCTCCGTCAACCCAGGACAGTTTGAGGTGTCATAACAAACCTGAGCGGTAGGAATCTCGTGCGATAGAGGATCGCTCCCAGCGTCCATTGGACTTCTTTGCCACTGATATAAAATGCAGAGCGCAGTTTGGTGTAGTTCTGTGGGAACTTGAAACCTTTGTGAAGTACGGTTGTCATCCAGGCTGCTTTGAAACACTGAAACCTGAATAAAACAAATACAAAGTTGACGACAACTGCGATTTTGGAGAATGGTTTCAATCTTTTCTTTCACTCGTGTCAGTGATTACAAGCACCTTCACATGGAGGACTATGGTGGCCGAGGACTGCCGCTAAGTTTTGAGGACAATTTTTACTTTTTTAAGCGAATAAAATGTGAAACAAAACGCAAAAAAAATTAAAATCAAATACAAATGCAATGAAATACAAAAGAAAAAGCAAATAAAGTCAAAATCAAATGCAAGTGCAATTAAATGTGAAACAACAGGGCTCAAAATAATTTTCGGACAGTTGGCGGTCATGATGACCGGCCAAATAAATTTTAGCTCGGTCAAGTCTCGTTTCTGACCGGTCAAAATATTGCAAATAGTTATTTTAAACTAATAGCCTAACAAGCAAAAGATTATCACTTTACATATTTAAAGAGCCATTACTAAAGCCCTCAAGAGTGTAAAAGTTGTTATCGCTAAACCGAACACATATGACTACTTCAGATCTATTTCAATGTAAAACTTAATACGCTGGGCGGGCAGTCTATAAAACAATCAAAATTCAAAAAAGAGTATAATCATAAATTGCTCATAGAATGTGTGAAGGTGATTTACGTTGTGAGTATTGCTCAAAAAGATCATTGCATGCACCAAAAACTCACGCAGCAACGACTGCAAGTGCGGAGACCTCGCCTGCCCTTGGAATGTAGAAAAAAAGGAAACTGCTTTTATATGCCAAATACGAGTTCTCGATCTCTTTGTCAGTGTGCATGTGTACAGGTACCTTGTGACGTCTTATTTCAAGCTAACAGAATAACCCTTGTAACTATCGGCATAAGAGTACGCATAACGCGATCTTGGGAAATGTTCGTTTTCCAGACTGCAAAGCTTAGCAGCCGCACCTTTTCTGTAAGGGTGTGCCAGAAGTCTAACGCGTCTTTTATTGCTTTCCATAAAAAATTCTTCTCATTTAATGTAGTGATCAGGAACTAGTCCCGTTAAAACTAAAAAGACAGAACAAGAATTGATGACTAAATAATTGATACAATTACAATTAAGCCTTAAGCCGTTCCCTGTAGTTTGTATAATTTTAATAAATGACTCGACACTTGGCGATGACAAAACATTGCATTCTTCTCAGTTGACTATACGCTACATCCTTTGTGTTATTAAAGTGACAAAATTTTTGTCCGATCAAAATGCCCGGCAATCCCAAGGTTTGTCCGGACAAATCCTCATCTTTACCGGACATTGTCCGTTGACCGGCCGTTATTTTGAGCCCTAAACAAAAAGTAAAGTACAGAGCGAAATCAAACTTGATTCAAAAACAAAATTAGTGGCAGCACTCGGCCATGCGAAAATTTACGCCTTTCGTTTGAAAAATTATTTCACATGGTCGAGCGCTGCCACTACCAGCAAACTTCGCGCGCTTCAATGCTTCGAGTGGAGCACATGGAACCGGAGCGAGTACAGAATATAGAGCCAAATTTTGGGGATTAGAGCTTGTCGGTAGCTCGCCGTTTCGACAGTCACTTTAGTGCTTTAAGAACGAGGTAGGTATAATGAAGAGTGGCTGACCGTAGCTCGCCGACTCGGCAGTAGCTTGAGTGCTTTAAGAACGAGGTAGATATACTAAAGAGTGGCTCGGTAGCTCGCCGACTCGGCAGTGGCTTGGGTGCTTGAAGAACGAGGTAAATATGTTTTGGAGAGTGACTCGGTGACTCCACTGCTTGGTGATGACTGGCAAGCCACCGAGCTGGGAAGAAATTAAAACCCTACAAAACTGGCCCTAGCCTGTATTCTGTAGTTAAGCCGAATCCATAGTAGTCTCCTTCGTAGCCCGGTTTCGGTTGCGTGACATCCCAAAAACCGGCGAGCTTTTTAGTAGTCTTAGGTAGATATCAGTATACAGTTGAGTATATCTACCTCGTTTTTAAAGCACTTAAGCGACTAGCGAACCGGCGAGCTTTTTAGTGGTCTTAAGTATATCAGTGTATCTACCTCGTTCTTGAAGCACTAAAGCGACTAGCGAACCGGCGAACCACCGAGCCACTCTTCAGTGGTCTTAAGAAAAGAACGACGCAAGGTGGAAATACCAGAGAGTGGCTCGGTGGATCGCCGGCTCGCTTGTCGCGTTAGTGCTTTAAAAACGAGGTAGATATACTGATAAACTAAAGACCACTAAAAAGCTCGCCGGTTCGCTAGTCGCTTGAGTGCTTTAAGAACGAGGTAGATATACTAGAAAGTGGCTCGGTGGATCGCCGGCTCGCTTGTCGCGTTAGTGCTTTAAAAACGAGGTAGATATACTGATATACTAAAGACCACTAAAAAGCTCGCCGGTTCGCTAGTCGCTTGAGTGCTTTAAGAACGAGGTAGATATACTAGAAAGTGGCTCGGTGGCTCGCCGGCTTGCTGGTCGCTTTAGATTTTGGGATGTCACACAACGAAGGAGATTACATGTACTATGGATTCGGCTTAACTACAGGCCAGGGCCAGTTTTGTAGTGTTTTAATTTTTTCCCAGCTCGGTGGCTTGCCAGTCATTACCGAGCCGTCGAGTCACCGAGCCACCCTCCAAAACATATTTACCTCGTTCTCCAAGCACTCAAGCCGCTGCCGAGCCGGCGAGCTACCGAGCCACTCTTTAGTATATCTACCTCGTTCTTCAAGCACTCAAGCTACTGCCGAGCAGGCGAGCTACCGAGCCACTCTCCAAAACATATTTACCTCGTTCTTCAAGCACCCAAGCCACTGCCGAGTCGGCGAGCTACCGAGCCACTCTTTAGTATATCTACCTCGTTCTTAAAGCACTCAAGCTACTGCCGAGTCGGCGAGCTACGGCCAGCCACTCTTTAGTATACCTACCTCGTTCTTAAAGCACTAAAGTGACTGTCGAAACGGCGAGCTACCGACAAGCTCTAATCCCCAAAATTTGGCTCTATATTCTGTACTTGCTCCGGTTCCATGTGCTCCACTCGAAGCATTGAAGCGCGCAAAGCATCATGGTAGTGGCAGCGCTCGGCGCTTTTTCAAACGAAAGTAAATTTTCGCATGGCCGAGCGCTGCCACTAATTTTGTTTTGCATTATCTTTTCAAAGTGTATTCAATTTTAATTTTCTTTAACTTCGAATTTTGCATTTAATTTTAATCTGAATCAAGTTTGATTTCGATTTATACTTTTTTTCAAACGAAAGTAAATTTTCGCATGGCCGAGCGCTGCCACTAATTTTGTTTTGCATTATCTTTTCAAAGTGTATTCAATTTTAATTTTCTTAATCTTCGAATTTTGCATTTAATTTTAATCTGAATCAAGTTTGATTTCGATTTATACTTTACTTTTTGTTTCACATTTAATTGCACTTGCATTTGATTTTGACTTTATTTGCATTTTCTTTTGTATTTCATTGCATTTGTATTTGATTTTAATTTTATTTGCATTTTGTTTCACATTTTATTCGCTTAAAAAAGCAAAAATTGTCCTCAAAACTTAGTGGCAGTCCTCGGCCACCAAAGAGGACAACAGTTCGTGAATTCAACTCGGGCTTTCTCTTTTTCTGTTCTACAGTCCTTGAAAAGCCTGGCTAAAAGAAAACCGGACAGTATAGAGGGGTCGAAAGTGAAAGGCAAATAAAAAATGTATTTTTTTTCTCTCAATCTAGTCAATCTTCAGTACCAAGATTTCACATGACTCACTTGGATTATCTGGGCACTAACTACAAAGCATTAAGAGTAAGGTAAAGATACAAGGACAGATGAATGAACAACACATGTACAATCGTAGAAAAAAGCTTACAGAAAATGTGTGATCATTTCTTAATGTCATACCAAAGATAAAGATTTGGGACAAAAAGGAGGGAAGAAGGGGGGGAGGGACCGCTCTACTCTTGGTTTGCAGGTTTGAAAGCCCAAAATTTCATTTATCCAAGGGTTCTACCGGTTAGTCCCTTCAATTACCCTGAAACTATGTCATGTGAATTGACATAAAATCTCTTACTTGAGCCTGTGAGCATCTGCAAATGGGTAGAGTCCTTTCGCATGCCGGGAGACAAGGACAGACCAACGTGTTTGGCAGAAATCCTAGAAATGATGCAACATCAAGTTTCAGCAATTTGAATTTGATAATACTCAGTCAATAATTCTCCCTAAAAGGAAATACTGAGTGGATTTTATTTCTCAGTTCTTTGGTCAAGTGTAAATTTATGTCCTACAGAAATGCTGGGAGGGGTTTCTACTTATGGTGTAAGTCAGTTAAAAGCCTACAGCCCCATTACAGATATACAGATGTGTCATGTCACCTACTGTTCACTAAATTATGGGACATACCTTGACAAAAATCAGAAGTGAAAAAAAAAACATGTCAAAATTTGAGAAACGGCCTGGAAAGTGTGGCTTCTACACTGTATGACTGAAGATTTTAAGATAGGTTGCCTCAACAACAACAACAACTATATTTAAACTTGGTAATTGCAAAGCACACAAGGTGCTAGTTTGACCGAGGTAAATAAATCTAAAAACTACATCAATACTAAAAAAGAAAGAATTAAAAGCTAATCATAAAGATAGAACTATATACAATATAAGTAAAGATAAAACTATTTGCAATATATTCATAAAAAAAAGCAGCGAGATCAAATTTTAAACTTTCACTTCAAACTTTATTCAAAGCATTTAAAAAAGAAAAAATGTTTTGAAGACAGTGACTATAAATGTTATTCTGGACCCGGTTGTTCCAGAGCCGATTAACCCTAAACCAAGATTAAAAATAAACCAAGGAGTTCATTTCTCTACCCAAAAAAAAAAGTTGTTTAATGCTGATATTCTGCAAAATTTTAGATTACAGAACATCAATCTTGAAAAGCAAGAGCAGCAAAAGAAACTTTCACCCAAAAGTTAAAACTTTAACCAATGTTTACACTATTCCAGATTAATTGGCTTTTGAACAACTGAGCACTGGTCTGAAAAATGTAGCAAAACTGAAGATGACATGTGATGAAACACCACCAACCCTTCTTCTTGCATCAGCTTACAACCTACCTCTACAGCTTTCTTCATGTTGCTTGCACTGTACTGTCCCCCAATTCGCAGCACATCATGCATGGAGTACCAGTACTCAGAAAATCCATAAAATTCAGCATTGTTGTAATCTATATTTGGTTGGTAGACAGCATTAAATGAACATGGTCGCTTTGGACAAGGCTTGGTGCAGTTGAGAAGTGGAAGAATGACCTTTTGACATTCATTATATTCCCCTGTTCCCAAGAAGCTGTATTCCTTCCCTTTATACGTTCCCTGTTCTGTACATTCACTTGGCAGACATGGATCTAGATAAGCACCTGTGGAACTGCATGAATAAACAAAAAATGACTGTTTACTTTCAAAAGTGGAATAAAGGAACAGAATGCATTTTATTATTGATCAAAAAATAAATAGATCAAATGGTTCGGCTTGGCATGGCTCCCAGTTGTGTGTGAGAAAGCATTATTTGATGCAAAACAGAACAAAGAGAAAAATTAATGATACAGTAATTTACTGCTTGAACAGTTTGTAAGCTTATTGTCTTATAGTACATGGTTATCTCAAATAAAAAATTAATTCACAATAAATACCTCTTACTAAACTAGTTTGAAGTCCATACTGTAAGTTGCAGATCAAGTTTTTCCTGTTGATTTATGGCCAAAGCGCGAAGTGGGCAGGCCATAAATTAATGGAAAAAAACGAGGATCTGTAATTTACAGTACAGACCGGGAAAACGAAGTTAATAAGATATTTATTACATGTATTTCTCTGAGGTTAATCTGGCATGCAGGAAAGAAAACTAGTTGAAGTCAAGTGGGCCGTACTGTAGAATACGGCCTGCAAAATTGACCAATCACAGCATACATACTATGTGAGAAGTATAATAATAAATAAATATTTGATTGGGCTGAAGTGATGTAATAATTTCAGCAATACTCACTCATCAATGTTTAGTGTGTTGTTTTGGGTAATGACAAGCTCTGTGTACCTATCTCGGGCAGCATTTCCACCGAACCCAAGAAATGTCGCAACATACAGATTGTAGTTATGTATAGTTTGGTGAGAGTCACATCCAAGATTAACTTGTGCACTCAGCTCTGATGGCACCCACACCTTCAACAATTGAAAACACAATTCAATCACAACAATGCTGATTATAGGTGGTGATCACCAGTTATGGGTGATAAAAAAGAGGATTCTCAGATCAACATAAATATGACTAATACTTTTCAAACTTGGTATTCACATCTTAGATTGCCGGCAGGGGCCTCAAGCCAGCTATTTTCCAGTAGTAGTGACAAGGGTGTTTGTACTAGTGAAAATTGACAAAACTAGCAAATTCCTTATTGGGTCAACAGTACTAGTATTTAGAAAGGGTAGTTCCTGTATTTTTGCGGCCAGTGATTTTCTTGTGGTTTGGTCATCTGTCTAACTGGATTCAGAACAGTCTTTACACCTGTATGAAAATGTTACACATCAATATGAAATATAATTTATTATTGGTCATGTTTCTGGATTCAAAAAAACTATCGTCAGTGATTTGTTGCATAGCAGAACTGTTCATATATACTTACAGACTTTCCAACTTCAAAAGTTATCTGGGCAGATCCTCCTCCCATATCAAGGGAACCTACAGTACTCTTGCGATGGATTTCAGATACACTACTGTTCAAACTTGGTGAATCTGTGGCACAAAATTAACATACACTGTACACATGCTGAGAAGTGAAGTACAACACTCTGTTGGCAGACATGGGTATAGTGGCACAGGATTACCAAGGAACTGACAAGGGCATCCAATTTAGTCTGACACACACAATATTTGACAGCAACATCTGATGTCCCTAATTTTTTTCATTGGTAAACAATGACCTAACAGTGTGGTGTAATTTAATGCTACCAACACTTAAAGGAGCACTGTCACCGGGATTTTTGCTGTTTTTTGGTTTAATTCTGCCAAAATTACTGCCTTTTACCTGTTATCGTGCAAAAATTGCTCCTACAGAATCAGCAAGATGAATTCCAATTAAATGTTAGCCGGGAGAGCTAACCATAATAATTTTTTGGGCGATTTTTCAATGCATAGCTTAAAATTTTGAAAAAACTGGCAAGTTTTTTCAAATTTCAATCCATTTCCATCCCCGTCATCTTTGATGAAATACAGGAGTTTATTGTGTCAATGCAGTACTACAGTCTTTAGCAGCAAAACAAGACCATTATTTTAAGGTTTCCACTGATGCATTGGCCGTTTTAAGCTTTTCAAAATGATAGTACAATAGCGTGACACTGCCCCTTTAAAGGAGCACTGTCACCGGGATTTTTGCTGTTTTTGGTTCAATTCTGCCAAAATTACTGCCTTTTATCTGTTATCGTGCAAAAAATGCTTCTACAGAATCTACAAGATGAATTCCATTGAAATTTTAGCAAGAAGAGTTAACCATAATAATTTTTTTGGTTATTTTACAATGCATAGCTTGAAATTTTGAAAAAACTGGCAAGTTTTTTCAAATTTCAATCTATTTCCATCCTCGTCATCTTACATGGAATACAGATGTTTATGGTGTCAATGCAGTACTACAGTCTTTGGCAACAAAACTAGACCATTATTTTAAGGTTTCCACTGATGCATTGGCAGTTTCAAGCTTCTTAAAGTGATGGTACAATAGCGTGACACTGCCCCTTTAAGTCTCCCTTCAAACATAGCAAGATATCATGAAGATAAAAAAAAATTGGGTGCAATGAATGTTTTCCTGTTGGAGTTCAAGGTTAAAATTCATTTTTTGTGTTAACTTGAGCAACAATGCTAAGCCATCCAGAGTGAGTAATACCTTTTGTGTCATGTGAGTGATCGAATCTTCCAAGCTCAAAATTAACTGCAATCCATGAATAAATCCCTGAGGAAACAAAAACACAAAACAAGATCTTTGAATTCGTAGTTTATGATTAATATCTTTTAACACTCAAATGTTCAGCAAATCTGTCAGCTTTCTTTGAGGTACATGACTTTGTATTAATGTACTTCAGATAATTTATAAGAAAGAGCTTAATCATTATTGACCTAATCATAAATTATTACATTTATTTACCTTCTTGTTTCCCTGTGATGACTTCAACGTGAGAAGACATAAAATGGAAGTTATATTTTAAAGGAACGTCAACTCTCAAGTCATCAAGAATAGCTTCTTGGTCAGAGGGAGAAAGCATTCGCATCCCAGCTGTTGCCAGAATATAAAGAGGTGTCTCCATGTGCTTGTGTTCTGGAATTTGTTGTGCAGCAAAGTCTAGAAGAGGTTCAATGTATGACGAAGCTTGGGATGGTCGGTCAGCAAGATCGGATATTCCTTGTATTAAAGGAAAACAATGAGGTTGTTATATATTAGATCTCATTACATATGTATTCTTTGAAAGAGATGCATGATGCACAGAATATTCATGAGAAGAGTTTTACAATCTAAATTATTTTATTCAATACATTGTGTATTTGGCACATAGCTAATTGCACGGGTGATTGAAACCTCGAACTATGAACTTCTTGCACATTTTTTAACACATTAGCAGACTCATTTTGATCTTTGGAGATGGAAGATACTGCAATTTTGTGTCCAAGTTTCCATCACAGATAATCACTGTATAGAACTTGAGTAACTGATATACACCTGTACTAGTGAGATAAACTTAGTACAGCTATACTGTGATTTGACAGAAGCAAAATTGCAAAAACAAACTTCAAAAAGACGATCATAGTACGCTTCACAGTCTACATGTATGTTTCACAGTTTCACTCCTATGGAAACATATACCTTTCAACAAGTCTTGACAATGATAGAACTGCTTCTGTTGCATCACAGAAAAGTTCACCCTCTATTCCTAAGTGGCAAAACCATTTACTTTACTGCACTTCTCAATCAGAAAACTCGGACACAAAGATTGATTTTCACAATTCTAATTTTGGCAGCTTAATATATCATCGTAAATCAGGATCTGCCTATAGACAACAATCAGGATGTAATTCCATTATCCACCAAGATTCCTGTCAAGTTCTAGCGGAATCAGCCCTCACAATTCGAAGATTTGAAGATTGAAAATGAAGCACCCACCCACAAAATATTTATTCATAGGCAAGTGTTCTGTGCAATGTTAAGGTATTTTATTAAATAACTACAGTTTAACTAGCCAGTATAATGCACTCTCTGATAGGCTAAGTGAAGCTAAGCACTAGGGCATTATTCTCCCATAATGCCCACAGGCCGATTATGGATTATGCAAATTAGGTTATTCCAAGGCCACATTTGTTTTAGTTACAAAGAGCAAAAAGATGAAAACACAACCAGGAAAACTGTCAGTGAAAAGTTTGACCTGAGTTTGACTTGATTAATGAATGGATAAGCGCACACCACTGTGAAGCACTGACTTCCCTTTGAACTAAGGTTTTTTGTCTTTAGAGCCATTGTGTCAGCCATAATAATAAACAACTTATTAATAATATAAACCTTGATCATTTGGGCAAATGTCAGAAAAACTAAAACCATGGCCTATCTGTATTGATCAATACCTGGTTTGATCTTCATTCTGACAGGGTTTCCCCTTGAATCTTTCATCTGCTTAATTTGAAGCAACTCATCTGGATTTCCATTGTGTGTTGGCCAGTAATAAATAAAAACACGAGATCCACTGCTCCCACAGTCAATGACTATTCCATAATGATGGCGTGAATCTGCTCCATGTTCATGAATATCATAATGCGAAGTGAGGCGCTTAGTTCTATTATGATACAAGTTTGAGTTTGAGATCAATGAGAGATAGCCCAGTAAAATAATCACAACCAAAGCTAATAGGATAATATATCGCAGTGTGCTAGATGTTCCAGTGAGGTGTGAAAATAATCTTCTTGCTGATGTGCATAAGCTGTCAGTTGTGGTTGATATTACTCCAGGTCTTAGGAAGGAAGGAAAACTGGTCCAACGAATTGAGATCCTAAACGACAGAGAAAAAACCCAGCTACATGTAAGTACATAATTATTTGTACCATTTACACATGTACAAGCAGGACTTGTGTCTTTCAGGATTATAACAAAAGCTTCATAAATTCTCTACTTTTGCTAGCCAGGATGTACAAGTGCAACTATATATTTTTGTAAGATTTACATTTAACCAGCCTGCATGTAAATTCAGCTAGGTCTAAAGGATTTCTGCACTGCTGTAAGTTGATTACTAGAGTTAATTATATCTTTTGTTAGTCGCAGAAAAAACACTTTTTATGAGCCAAGTTTATTGTCTAGACTTCAATATTAGTAAAGAGGAAGGTTACAGAAATTTGCATTTGTTCACTTGTTCCCTTTGGTGGATAGCAACAGTCTTCACAAGGGAAGTACTTCCTGACGTGTGACGTACAGTATTTCCTTCAAGTATGGCAACCTTTTCCCTTAATATTAACACATGCAGCGTAACATTGACAAACAGTTGTATGTAAAGTCATTTGCCTATATTATACATGCATTATATTTTCATTTCTAGCTCTTAGTATATGTAACGTTAAATTTTTTAGGCGAAACTGATTAAAGGTTGATAAGGCAAATTGCCACCGTAAAGAGAAACTTTGAATCACGAGCTTACCTTTTGTTTACGGTGGCCAAACCAAATATACATGTAACTTATATCAGATTACACGTAGCTGAAAACACTTTTAAAGTACATATATGTACCCCTTGTCTCTTCAGTATCTTCATGCACATAATTATCAAATTTTGGACGAAAACAACCTTCATTCCGGAGTAATAAGGTTAAGCTTTCACTGATCTGACTGATCTGTGTTTCAAATATGAAATGAACTTGAGCCGAACTTGTACATAAGCTTATATGAACACTTGACTTGGCTCACCTTCCCACCATTCTGAGATCCACTACAGTTTAACATGAACCTAGTTGAACAATTACCCACTGTCTTCATGACTCCATACAGCGAGTAATTCTTAACATTTTTCTATGGAATGGTAAACAACTAAGCTTTCAAAACACCGGTACCAGACCGGCACCACAGAGCGCCACGTCTTGCTAAAAGTTTCTGCGGCCGGTCACATGAGCATTGGACTCCTGATGTAAGATAAACGAAACTTCTTGCATGTTTTAGTTGAGCCGTTAAAATGGTCAGCGTATACAACAAGTAACCAAAGCGCGAAATAAACCAAAAAAATTTGATGTCTGCGCAATCGTTGGGAAAGTCATCGCCTGACAGAGAATCATGATGGTAAGGGAGGTGTTTGACAATCTGTTTCCATCTATCGTAATATCTCTGAAAATCTTAGATTTATTGAAAAACCTAATATGGCTAAGACATACCTTTCTATTCATGAACATTTTGGCAAGTTCCGTGCGTCGGAAACTAAAACTTTGACTCACATGTTTGCTGTTGTATTTTTGACAGCAACCGGGTATTATTCTTCTGAAGGAGGGCACCGATTCTTCTCAAGGTGTTCCACAGCTTATTAGTAATATAAATGCGTGCCAATTTATTGCTGATGCCGTGCGGACAACCTTGGGACCAAGGGGAATGGATAAACTCATAGTTGACAGCGGAGGTGGGTGTCATTTTGTGTACAGTACGAGCATCAAGATTCGCCCCTCTGGGATTAATTATTTTGTGATCTTATAAGTATGCGGGTTTTAACTTTCTAGGAAAAGCCACGATATCCAACGACGGAGCAACGATAATCAGCCTTTTAGATGTTGTCCATCCGGCGGCCAAAACTCTTGTTGATATTTCCAAGTCACAAGATGCTGAGGTGTGTGGTTTTGTAATGCAGTTGTCAGATGTGATACAGCAATTTACAAATACAAAAGGGCATCCTGCGAATGTTTTGCCGTTTTGCACAAAAAGATTTTATCTGCAAATTTACAAGCAGTCTTTTGGGAGGGACACATAAAACATGTAAGCTTTATATCTGAAACCAAAACTCCTCTAGCTCCCTTGGTAAAAATCAATCAACATCTTGTGACAGAAATTCAGCAGCATCCTGGAAGAAAACTACAACAAGCTGTACTTAAAAAAAATAGTTTTTAGAAACCTCTCAATGTTAGAAGGCTCGTAAAATAATAGAGGGTTGCACGTTTTGGGAAGGTATTTGAGTGAATGAGATGGTTGTAAATATTGATGTGTTGCACCCCCCCCCCCAAATTGGCATGATAGCTTCTGAAATAACACAGCATTTTTTATTTTATAAGACATGTTTTGAAGTTGCAAACATCTTATCAGTTACAAAGTGTTTGAAAAGCCATTGGAAACATGTCTTATAAATATTTACAAAAATGTAATGTTCTTTTTAAGAATAATTCTTAGCAATTATTGCAATCTCTTGACCATTATGTCCTGAAAGGATGTTTTAGCATCAGCAGCTTGGATGTCAAATCTTTTGATCAGTTCTGAGGGCTTAATTATGTAACACATTATTATTTATGTTATGTTTTCTATCAGTATTATTTATATTATTATATTATAATGAATAGTAGCAAAGATATCAGTGATGTCACCTATTTTATTTATTTAGTAATTTCCATTTAGTGAAAATGAAAAAAAAAAAAAAAAAAAAAGGCACTAAATGAGGGACTAACGTACGGACTCGAAGTCCCAGCGAGGTCAGCCGCAACCAGAGAACTATTGGCTGGTGAAACAAAGAATTCTTTTGTTTAACGTTTTGAACATTTAAATAACAAAAACAATGTTTGTAAACAAATATCTTCCCTGTTATTAGTACTGGTAAATTGAATTATTATTCTGTGGGTGATAAGCTTGCAGTGATAAGTAGTGATATGCTTGCAGTGAATCAGCTACAGGAAAACAGGATGGTGTTAAAGAAAGATTGTGGAGCTGGGGTTAGGCTATAAGACTGTGGCTGCTCATTTTTGTTTCATATATTTGCCTTTTTGATAACATTGATACTCCCAAATTCCACTGAGAATCCCAATGGTTTGTGCTTTGACTTGTGTTTTTAAGGATAGCGTTAGTGATAAGTCTTACATTTGTATATGTAGTTAACCTTAAAATCTGTATTGGTAGCATTTTGGAGACCTGATTCATGAGGTTTCTATAAGTTTTTGTAACTTGAAAAATCTTGTCTGAATTTTCTGTAGGTTGGAGATGGTACAACAACAGTAACTCTTCTCGCTAGTGAGTTTCTTAAACAAGTCAAACCTTTCATTGAAGAAGGTGTCCATGCGCAAGTCGCAGTTAAGAGCTTTCGGAAAGCAGCAAACTTGGTAAGAACATTTTACAGTAGTAGTAATGGTGGTGTTGGCGGCGGCAGCGATAGTAGTAGTAGTGGCGGTGGCAGCAGCAGCAGTAGTAGTGGTGGTGGTGGTGGTGGTAGTGGTAGTGGTACTACTGCTGCTGCTTCTGCTGCTGCTGCTGTTGCTACTACTACTACTACTACTACTACTACTACTACTACTACTATTACTATAGTAATATATGTTGCACTGTGATTTTTTCTCAGTTTTGTTTTTTCTCTCATATTTCTAGGCAATCAAAAAAATTAAAGAAATTGCCGTGCATATAAAGAAGGATGAATCAGATCCTCAGTAAGTAATTTACCAACTTCTATGAAAGGTTACTTAAGCCCTCATGCTCCAACATTTTTTTTATCTGGTGGTTAAGAAATTTAAGAGGAAACCATGACTGTAGAAAATTAATTCATGAACTCAGATAATGGCACAGTGTTGTGAAGCAACTGTTCTTGAATCTTGCAGTGAAATGAGAATTTTACTAGAAAGATGTGCTGCAACAGCACTCAGCTCCAAGTTAGTTGCTGCTCACAAAGAGTTCTTTTCTAAGATGGTTGTGGATGCTGTGATGCTTCTTGACGACCTTCTCCCGCTCAGTATGATTGGCATGAAGAAGGTGAAAGGGGGTGCTTTGCAAGATTCAAGGCTCATTGCTGGCGTTGCATTTAAAAAAACATTTTCTTATGCTGGATTTGAAATGCAGCCTAAAAAGTACAAGAACCCCAAGATAGCCCTTTTGAATGTGGAGTTGGAATTGAAAGCAGAAAAGGTTAATGCAGAAGTACGACTTGACAATGTTGAGGTAAACAATTCTTTGTGTTAACTGACTCATCCATCTCTTACCAGTTGGGGCTTGCAACCATTTCCACAACAGAAGCTTTTAGCTTGCATCTGAATTAGTGAAGCATTATAGTTCATTATTTACTACATCAAACTGAAAATTTATGGGAAGGTTGCTGTAATCTCCTTAATTTGTGGGAGTTACAAATGTAAGGAGACTCTTATTTGAAAGCTGGATGGGAGGATTTTGATTTTCTTGATTCTTGTTTTTGTTTTGTTTGTTTGTTTGGTTTTTTTTTTGCAGTCTTTAAACAACACTTGAAAAAGTGCACAATACAGTTTCTTTACTTTCTAAATCCAATGCAAGATAAATACCACCGATTTGGATTTTAAAAATGGTTTAACAAGGATCCTGTACAAGGCATTTCACGTTATCTGGTTTTGTTTCGTCAGGAATATCAGCAGATTGTCGATGCTGAATGGGATATCTTGTATGATAAGCTGGACAAGATTGTCAAGAGTGGAGCTAAAGTCGTCCTTTCAAAGTTACCCATCGGAGATGTCGCCACTCAGTATTTTGCTGATAGGTACATGTAAACAAAAAAAAACCCAACTGATTAGGCGGCTTTTAGGCTGACGCTTTTTATGACCTTTCTCAAAGCACTGTTCTTTGTTTTGCTTTAGGGATATGTTCTGTGCTGGCCGTGTGGTTGAAGAGGATTTGAAAAGAACCATGAAAGCATGTGGTGGTGCAATTCAAACATCGGTGAACAACATGACGGACGATGTCCTTGGGAGATGTGAACTGTTTGAAGAGGAGCAGATTGGTGGAGAGAGGTAGGTGAAAAAATTAATGTGTTGTATGGAAGGAATTTGACAAATCAGGCCATTATGAACAGCTTAATTCTGTTCATGCGAAAAGGGAGCAGAGAGCTACATGTGTTGTCAATTTTCTTGTGATTAGGCAATCACTGGTTCATTTATCCAGTACTGTAATTCAATATTTATGCTAAATCAACACTTGAGTGTTCAATTAATAGGTTGGTCTGACAGTCAGATAGTTGGCCTGTCAGACAGTCAGTTGTCAGTGAGTCAGCTACAATTTATCAGTCAGTCAGTCTGACGGTCAGTCAGTCAGTCAGTCAGTCAGCCAGCCAGCCAGCCAGCCAGCCAGCCAGCCAGCCAGTCAGTCAGTCAGTCAGTCAGTAAGTCAGTCAGTCAGTCAGATTGAGGTTAAGTCGGCTAACCAGCAAGTCAGGTGATCACTGAGTCATTCAATTGGTCACCATAAAACAAATGAAGGGCTGGAATTGGGAACTGTTAGCTTGTTAAAAGGGGTGTAAAACAGCAGTAAACTCATACATGGAACTTCCAGCCACATGAAGAAAGTTGGGGGATGTGGTACTTTTACCACAGTTTGTCTCCTTGCTGGTGATTGATATTCTTGATGTAGAGTTCTCATTGAATTTTAGGTATAATATATTCACTGGTTGTCCTGAAGCCAAGACTTGCACACTCATCTTGCGAGGCGGAGCAGAACAGTTCATTGAAGAAACAGAGAGATCTCTTCATGATGCCATCATGATTGTACGGCGAGCCATCAAAAATGATGCCGTTGTTGCAGGAGGTGGAGCCATTGAAATGGAGCTGAGTAAATATCTGCGAGATTATTCACGTTCGATAGCTGGAAAGGAGCAGCTTCTCATTGGTGCCATGGCTAGAGCTCTGGAGATTATTCCAAGGCAACTGTGTGATAATGCAGGATTTGATGCAACAAACATCTTGAATAAACTGCGGCAAAAACACTTCCAAGGTAAGTGATTGATGTGTTGCACCTTAGAAGTATATTATCTAGAACTGTGATGTGGTTTAAATAAACTGTGCAATCCTTAGATTCAGCTGCTGGTAGCAGTACATGTAAATAGTGGTCAAATAAGAATGGCAATTATTGGTGAGAGATGATTAGTATAAAATTATACAACCAATAATAATACTCCTGTTTATGCTTAAGTGGACTTTTCAGGTGAAAGGGTGCTTGTTTATGATGACTTCTTTTGTTTAGCCTATCCTAAGTAAGAATTTTATTGTCTTTCCAAAATCTGCAGTTCAACATTCTTTGGGAGCATAAGGTGCAAGGCTCTAACATTACAGCGATCATTCTTCACTCACACAATGCAGAGTTTGGAACTTACAGTATTACCGTCTTCTATTAGGGGCAATTCCTTAGCACTGAAAACCTTCAGAGACAAACTGTACAGATACTACATGTATAAAGATGCCCTCTGCTATTTACATGAGCCCGATGATCCTCACACATGGGAATCACTATGTGTCAAGTGTAATACAGCTCATACTCTG
This sequence comes from Pachyseris speciosa, assembly GCA_016490735.1. NCBI lineage: Eukaryota > Metazoa > Cnidaria > Anthozoa > Scleractinia > Pachyseridae > Pachyseris > Pachyseris speciosa. Next base: position 100,680 of record JAEMWC010000499.1, read on the forward strand.
GTCCTTGACCGTCAACTGATAGACTTGTTTTTATTTTTTTTTTGGGGGGGGGGGGGGGGGAATTTGCTTTTAGAACCTGTCTGTATGTTGGCGAACCAAAATAAAAGATCTTGTCGTTTTTGTTCTCCAACTGTAGGTGGTATGTGGTATGGTGTAGACATCAATAATGAAGACATCGCTGATAATTTTGTGGCATGCGTGTGGGAACCAGCTGTAGTCAAGACAAATGCCATTACAGCTGCAGTGGAAGCTGCTTGCCTTATTCTGTCTGTGGATGAAACAGTAAAGAACCCAAAGTCAGGAGGGGATGGACCTCCCCCAGGAGGAATGGGCAGGGGGCGTGGTCGCCCCAGATGAGAATAGAACACTGTGTGTTGCATTGGCTAATATTGAAGATCATAACTTGTGTGGTGCTTATGGACAGGATAAAACACATCTCATTTTGTAGCCTCTAGTATCATATTGCATTCCAAAGATGTGAGGACAATCGAACTGTGCCACTGTAAATGGAGTGAGGATAGGAGTAACTGAATATTAAAGAGCTGTTACTGTGATAGATGCCTTGATCTTTTATCTCTTTGTTGCCAGGAAAGCAAGCAATCATGGGCTGTTGCTCCAGTGTTCCACATCTGTGTAATGCCTGGGAGGAGGAGGGAGGAGGGCTGGTGTAATGAAGGGGCCTATTATGGATACTGCTTGATCCCTTCTTGCACAAAGGGTCTTGATTTGCCTCTTGGATGCTCTTACAGTGGGATGGGTAGAATTGAATTGCTGAGAGCATAACCATCTTATGGCGATTTTAAAGTTGATTTTGTGTTCTCTACTTGTAATTAAGCTATGTTGAAAGTCTGGAGAAAGATGCTGCTAGGTCATTTGAATGAAGCGTTAAGCCCATATGCCAGAAATGAGGGCAATCCAAAGGAAAAATAAAAACTATTCATGTTCCCTTCAGATTTCCTTTATTTCTGGCATACGACATACAACAGTTCATTCAATTAACCTAGCACCATTTCCCCCAGGGTTTGGTCACGGCTTGCTTAGAAAACAGAAATCAACCTATAAATCGTAATAAGACGGTTTTACTCTTGGCCCTTCAATTTAAAAAGCAGTTTGAGGGAACAATGCATTTAATTTCTTTTGTGTGATAGTTAGAACTCCGTGATTTTTCTCACAATGTGCATAAGGTGTTATAAGAAATAATAATGCATTATGACTTATTCAGAAGTCGTGCACTGAAGAAAATAAATTCTAGAAAACAAATTTTATTTCTTTAGTTTTTAAGATACACTTTTTTTCACCCTTTTCAAGCTTTTGAATTGAAGCAAGAAATCATTGTTTCAACTACAGGGTAAGCCATTTTTACATCAAATAAAATCAACAGAAAACTTATTACAACCCAGACCGAAGTGTGGCTACCCTTTATTTTTGCAAACCTTTTAAGAAATAATGTCTTATAATTAGTCGAGAGGACATTTGCCTTCCTGAACCACCAATAAAATTGATACAGGTAAATTTGATTTGGTTTTCTGAAAGCTTCCTGCAAGTTCCATGATTATATTTTACACTTCGATACAGTAAGAACATGTATTATTTTGATCTACAGCACTAGCTAAAGTGTGGAAAGTTTTTTAAGGTTGATATCAACTAGAATCTCGAACGCATCCTTAAGTACAGCCTTCATGAGGTCAGTATCTGTAGCTGATGTCACGTGCAAGTAAACGTTTCTGTTGGCGGGTTTCTTTTCGAGGAATAGCTCCCGGATGTAGTTGAGACCCTTCTCGGGGTCCGGACCACCTGGAACGAAACAAAAACACGTTATTTGCATGTTTACTTCCACTGGAAAGATGAAATATCCTTACAAATTTCGATAGCTGGTTAAGGGGCTCGTTGCGGTTTTGCAGTTGTTGAGGTGTGCTGTTACGCAATGTTTAATGAATGAGCAGGAGTGTTTTTAGACCTTATAAAACACAAATTGCGAATTCATTGAACGTCTTTAAAATCTTGACTGCATCTATCCATTCTTACACTAAATTTACATCATGGGTTATTTTGGCCCAGAAAATTGGTCGCAAACTTAAGCCGTGGCTATATCAGATATAAAGACACTCTTTAAACATTCATTTGTTTTGTTTTCTCTTCATGAATTATTAACGAGTGTTTTTTTTACTAAATTCAAAAACTCAATAATTCATAAAGGAAATACAAAAGAAATTAATTTTTAACGAGTGTATTTATATCTGATAAAGACACGGCTAAATTTTACGTCCGATTTTTTAGGCCAAAATAACCCCAAATCTAAACATAAGTGCAAGAATGGATAGAGGTACAGTAAAGCTTTTGAAGCCGTTCAATAAATTCGCAATTCGTGTTTATCAATGTTCCGTTGATTCCGACAGCGATATAAGTCCCAAAGAACACACATACCGTTGAATTCGATTATTCCGGAGCAGTTCCTAAAGAACGAGAAAGATCGCAGATTCCAAACAAAATTCCAATTTTCAGTCAGGGCAAGAAATTCCCTTATTTGTCGTTGGACAGGCAGTATGGGTGAACTTCTGCAATCAACGTTTTAATCCAATAGACGCGACTCAATACAGCACCAAATTTTATTCTGTATTGTCTTTCGAGGTGGCCTCTCCTTTTATAAGCACTGGTGGTTTCTTGAGGTCTCGCCACTAACTTTGGAGTAAACATATCAAGATGGCAATAAATAAATTATGTTTAGTAATAAAAGACGTCGCCTATACCTTTGTAATCTGGAAAACACGCGGAGAGGTTTGACGTCCTCAGTTTCTCTACAAAGAGGTCGTGTTTATTGAGAAACAGAATGAACTCTGTGTTTTCAAGGAACTCGTTGTGACTAATCTCCTCAAACAATTCCAAGCTATCCAACATGGCGTTCTAAAAAAAGAAAAAAAAATACTTTGAGGAAATGAATAAATCGATTGTTGAGGAACAGATGTTTCGGAAAAGATGTTTCGGTTAATGTGAGATAGTCCAAACGGTTCTTGGATTCCAGAATCCATGAGGTGAATTCTGAATCTATATGGGATTCTAAATTTTCTCGCCCATATTTCGGGATTTCTGCATTCCACATCATTAATTCCAAATGTTTCTTGGATGGATTCCGCTTCTCAGAGGCAAGCATTTCGTGGGATTCGGGTTCCTGTTAGCTGGGGTGATCAAAGAATTAACGCTGTGGCGGGAAATTCGATTAATATATGATAAAGAAGACGACAACAACAACAACAACAACAAAACAGAAGGAGCAATAGGAAAATCGTTTCATAATGACGTCATTGTAAAGCTAAAGTTCAATCAAATCGACTGAAACTCTATAGCACCTCTACACAGTCAAAACTCTATAGCTCGAAAACAATGCGCGTAAAAAATTCCTTGTTGTATTTTTAGTTTTAGTGTGCGTTGTAGTACGCCTGTTCACTTTTTACTGAGCATGGGCCATAACAGCCCAATGTACTGTTGGTACATCAGGAGCCCATCACTAGTTATGGGCTCCTGGTACATCCAACAGGTGTAACTAGTTCCACCCGTCTTCTATCCCCCACCCAGCTATAAGCTGTATAGATGGCCAGACCACAACACCGGGAGCCACGTCGCCTTCTGTTTGCCGGTTTTCGTTTTATCTCGGTAAGTTAAAGGATGACTAAAGAAGGAGTTTTGACTTACTGAATTTTCATCCTCCTCGACGAATTCATCATAGCTGCTTAATGAAGCAAAGAACACGACTGCTGTTACACCCTCAAAAAAGTGAATCCACTTTTTGCGTTGATTCTTCTGACCTCCAACATCTATAATTCTGCGAGCATTAAATTGAAACGAATCTTCATTGACTAGAAGTGAACTCGGTAACTAAACCCTTTTGAGTTTTGTCCCAAGAATCTAGCAAGGGAATTGCCAAAGTGCATGAGTGCATCAGTTCTCTTTTGTAGGGTCCTCAAATTTATTATTAGCTAACGAGAAAATAATTATATATTTTTAACAAATGGATACGTTAAGGGCACGTTTCTGAAAGAAACTCAAACGATTCGTTCTGACCAAGGATTAACCCCCGAAATCTCATCAGCAATCAAAAATTTCAATGGTGGCCAACTTACCTTGCCAAATCAGTTGATAAAACTAGGTGGGTAATTTGTAACCTCATTATGATATGTTACTGTTTTCAAAAAATCGTCTAAATGCGTATTCTTGCTAAACCCGGGCAACTGAACGTGCATTATAACTCAAGAAAATGTACTCGTCAGGGATTCTGATTGGTTGAATTTCTTGTTTCCCTATTTTGATTGGGCAGAAGGATTCCGCCGGTTAACCCACTAGAAAATGTATGTGGCGCGTTTTTGGGTTACCTGTAATTGTAGTTGTTAACTGATATTTTTCTCTCCTGCACTCCTTGAGTTTGTTGTCTCGCGTAGAGAATGTCTTCATGGGTTGGAATGTAATCTGGCTGCGATAACCGTTCAAGATTCTCAAAAAAGCTAAAACAGAAAGAAATAAAAGGTTAATGATTGAGCCGTGATGTCACAGGTAGCAGCCCAGCCTTTAAGGAAGGAGGCCTAGGGTTACACGACTGGCGTCAAACCTCAGTACAATAAGCGAAAAAAGTAATGCTACACTTGCACTTTGAACCCCCGTTCTTATGCTATATTGATTGGAAATAACTCAAATATGCCCCCCTTTTCCCCCTACAATGTAGCAAACCTTTCCTTAGGACCTGTTTTCCTTGTAGAGTAACATTGTAAAAAACGCAGGCGTGAACGATGTTTACACAACAGGGACCGCGGAGGAGGAGGGGCTGATAGGGCTATAGCCCTACCACTTTTTTTTGTTGGAATTTATTTTCTAGGGCTCCAGTTGATATGGAAAAATATGGATTACACTACTTAAAAGTAATAAAACGCGTCTACTGTACTCTTGCATATTTGACATATTTGTGTTACGTAAAAGGCTCAGTAAGGCCGTGCAGCAGTTAATGTCACAGGCGTTCCTACCGTATGAGGGACACGGATGACGGGACTAGGGCGATTTGCCCACATGCCTCCACTTGCAAACATTTCTGTGTGGTTTGTGTTAAAAAAGGAGGGCTTAGATAGGCCTGCGCGACTCCCCACTCGCGTGTTTTTAGCCTCGAAGCTATATTTTTGCTCTAACGAGTATGTCTTCAGGGAACGCCCTCTCTTGTAGGATATAAGTGGCGGTTCCTTAAATATTTCTCTGAGCGTCGGTTGTTTCTCAATAAAATGCTATTTGCTCATGAGGATTTCTTTTAAGTTTGGCACTGATGGGTGATATTGCGTTACAAACGGCAAGATTCGTTTGTTTTCTTTCTCTTTTTGTCGGAGGGCTTGTTTCCTGTTTTGAAACTTTACTTCTGAGAGGTTTCTTTGGATAAAGGCTTTAGGGTAACCTCTATCAACAAGGTGTGTTTTGAAATTTTCTACTTTCTCTTCAAATATTGTTTTAGGAGAGTTTGTCTTCAGAAGTCTTAAAGCCTCTCCTTTCACAAAACCCTCCTAACACCGGGTGGGTGACAGGATGAGAAATGTGTATATTGAAATGTCTCAGTAGGCTTGAAATGGGTTCGCACATCAAGAACTGATGTTGTTTCGAATCTTGTGCCTTTGTATATGATGGTGTCCTAGAAAGTTATTTCAGTTTCTGAAACTTCAGCCGTGAATTTAATTGTAGGGTGGTGTTTGTTTCCTTTCTCAATGAACTGTGTTATATCTCCTCTGTTTGTGTTCCAGAGGGAGAAAATGTCGTCTATGTAGCGTTTCCAAACGAGCGGTTTAATCACGCTTTGGCTTATAATTTCTGTTTCGACTTTTGCCAAATTGTTCTTGAAGCTGTTGAGTAGGAATAGGAGGTTTGTTTTAATGGAATGCATCATCTGCTGCGCATATTGTTTGGATTCCTTCCTCCTGTAGTATATTTGTATATAAGCTCGTTACGTCCACTGAAACAAGGATAGTCCCCTTTGAGACTTTCGTTCTCTCTATGAAGTTGATAAAATCATTGGTGTCTTTCAGATATGACTTCTGCTGTTTTGCTATAGGCTGAAGAAGTCTGTCAACAAATGTTGATAGTTTCTCTGTAGGGCCATCGCACCCTGATATTACTGGTCTCCCGACTGGTATCGGTTTGTGAATTTTTGTCAGGGTGTAGAAAACCGGAATTCGAGGCGGGTTTGGTGCTTCACAAAACCATTTTTTAGTTGTTTCGTCTATGTGGTTTATGTGGTAGAGTTCATTAACTAGCTGTCGGACTTTACAGCTTGTCTCATCTACCATTGGTTTTTCAAGTGACCTGTAGTGTTCAGTGTTATCTAGTTGAATTTGACCCTCTTTGATTTTGTCTTGTGTGTTGAACATAACAGTGGTCGTCCCTTTATCTGCCTTTTTAAGGTTGATTTCGTTGTCTTGCTTTAAGATGTTTGCTTGTCCGAACGATTGCAACCCGATGTACGTGCAAGGATAATAGGGTCTAAGGCCCAAATGGAACGATTTGACTTTTTCTTTGGTTTGCATCTTGGAGAACGGCTTTATTCCCACACCGATAATCTATCTAAGACTCTTCAGGGTACGAATATGGCTGCAGTCAGTGGAAAACGCCTAGCAAATCTTACAAAGGACACGCTCACAAAAATGCGCACTGATCAGAGCTTTGACTATTTCTATGCTAATGTTGCCCGCAAGAGTGAAGGCGAAGAAGTTGGCGAACCAACGCTTCCGAGAAAGCGACGAACTCCGGCCAGACTGGAGGTTGGTACTGGTGCACCAAGCTATCCCAAAACTGCCAAAGATCACTTTAGAAGGGTTTATTATGAGGCTATAGATCTTATCGTCAGCACTATCGATCAGCGCTTTAATCTAGAAAGCTTCAGCTCCTACGCCCAGATGGAGACCCTCTTGGTTAAAGCTGCTAATGGTGAAGACTATGAGGCAGAGTTCAAGTTTCTTGAAGCATCATACAGTGAAGATGTTAATACTGGGGCGCTACCTGGGCAATTAAGTACGTTGGAAGTTATGTTAAAGGAGGAGAAGATATCATGTTTTGACGAAATCCTGTTGGCAGTGTCAAAGTTTCCTAAACCAGAAAAGAAGCTAATTCAGGAAGTGCAAACTGTCTGTAAGCTGCTTGCTGTAAATCCTGCTACCAGCGCTGCTGGCGAGCGTTCATTCTCATCTGCACGGCGTCTGAAGGCGTGGCTTCGATCCAGGATGGGTGACGAAAGGTTTAGCAACCTAGCAGTGTTAAATGGCCACAAGCGAAGAACAGACAGTGTCTCTTTAACTGAAGTCGCACAGGAGTTTGTTTCCCGCAATGAGAACCGCAAGAGAAACTTCGGCACTGCAAACAGCTTCAAAAGTATAACAAGATAAAGTGAGGACGTTTATGTTTATTGACGCTCTAAAAAAATGGGCGCAAATGCAAGATAAATGGGAAAACAGTGATCTTAATATTTTTTGCATTGGCCTGAGTTTTTAGCCCTACCACTTTAAAATGGTCTCCGCGGTCCCTGCACAAAACGCAAACGGAAGACGGTGAGCGATGTTTACACTTAACAAGAGATGAATGAGATAAGAGAACTTCCTCATCGATCATCTCTTGAACTTAACATACAAGGCAAGCGTTCACGATGGTTACGCTGTACGTACCTGTTCCAGGAGTTCAGATAGTAAACGGAGCGCGATAGTATCGACAGAGTAAGGCGAAAATAAAGGGCCGAAAAATGGAGGGGGCCTTGGGGCGGGAGCACCGCCCCCCTCCATTTTTCCCCGCTTCATTTTTGCCTCGCTCTGCCGGTACAACCTAATATCTCGCCGCGTTTACTATCTGAACGCCTGGAACAGGCTACGCTGTACGTCACCTTTGGAACTAGTAGCAGTGATAAACGTTTGTGTTAGCAAGTTGCACACGTATGATAAATGCTAAAGCAAGCGCAACTCAGGCACCGGGAAATATTTTTCACTCCTTGCATCGACACTCTTGCGTTCGCTTTGTGTTATGGCCAGTTCCCTTGTACGTACTTGCATTTGCGTTAACATCGCAGCAGTGAACCAGATCATAATGCAAGGGTTTTTATAAGTCAATCCCGTAATGATCATCGACAAAAGATTACGTTTGGTACTTACTATTTAGCTGAATCATCAATATAAAACAGATTTCTCTGATCATAACACGTCTGTACGGCCGGATCGTTCCAGAACGCTGTCAACAGCGGAACTCTGTCTTGAAGAGTAAAGTTGTTGTTCTCATTACCCTCCATGTCAGCGTTGTCCTCCGGCATTTCTCTGCTAAAATCCTGCGGAATGTATTGCGAAAAAAAAAAAACGGTGCTCGAATAGACCAACAGCGAAACGCAAGTCTGAAAGCCACACAGGCAATTGATTGAGTATTAAGTTTTAGGTGTATAGTCTAACAGTGAGTATAGTCTGTAAATTGCATTGTGTTTGACGTGCGAGGCTGCAAAGAAGTAGGGACACTCATACAGTTGTTCGTTTTGGTGATTTTTCGGAAGGCTTCTTTCGTCTCTTGTCCCTCATGAATCGTGACCTCAGAGTTTCGCCAGTGCTGAAAAATGTTTTTTTTTCTTGTCGGGGAATTCGGGGCTCTGGACGTTCCGTCATTAAACTCCAAAATTGTATGTCCTTCCAAATCTCCTAAAATGATCCAGGAATCAGTAGCGGACGAAGTTTTAATTGTTTTACTTGAATGTTCTCGTTGCATGCCCCGCTGATAGTAAAGGCTCTTTTCTGAGTTTTCAATTTCAATATTGTTCAGCTTTTTCAGGTTTGCTCAAAAACGCCAAGAATCGAAGCCCTCAGTGTTTATTGTCTTTTTTCTCTCGCATCTCTTTCTGTCTTAAACTATACATACCTTCGTGTTTAGTTGATCGCTTTCGAAAGTGAGTCCAATTTCCTCCATACCCTCAACAATTCGAACCATCGCCCTTCTGATATTTTCGTGGATGATCGATTTGAATTCTTTTCTTTCCTTCTCCGTGTAACCATTGTCGTAAACAATTCGCAGTTGCTTGAGAAAAGTTGTCTTTCCAGAGCATCCGGCACCTGAGACAAATAGTATTACTGTTGTTTTTGTCATTTCTGTTGTGTCTGTCTAATTAGGTAAAGAGCTATGTAAAAAATTCGATTGATCTCTTGTCTTAGTTTAAGTTTATATATATGTAAATACCTTCAAAGCCATGAAAGCCGTAGAACAATATACTAAAGGAACCATGCAAACACAGTTTGCCACTCAGCTTTCGACACACATCTCTGTTGAAAGAAAAACTTTTTGCCCCGAGTCGGAATCGAACCGACGTTCCCCAGTTACTAGTCGGGCGTGATTACTAACTGGGGAACGTCGGTTCGATTCCGACTCGGGGCAAAAAGTTGTGGGATGTGGCTGGAGTGACAAGGATATACCTCACAAATTAATGTGATTTGGTAAGCTGAAGCCACTCTAAAGGCATTAAGGCCACATGGTAGCGGGCATTGCCCCTTAAATTTAATCCCACAAGCTTTACGTTTTTACTGCTTGTTTTATGGATATGTGGGTACTTGAGCCTGAGCATTAGCTATGCCATGCTGATGAGGCCTAACAAGGCCGAAACAGCTGTCCATGGCTGCTAATGCTTGGGCTCAATCTTTGCTTTGGTAAATTTAAGGGGTAATGCCTGCTACCATGTGGCCTTAGTGCCTTTAGAGTGGCTTCAGCTTACCAAATCTCCTAAATGAGGGCCAAGGCAGCCTCATTGTGACGGCAAAAGTGAACCCAGTTAAGGCTCAAAGGGCTGATCTTCGATATGTCCCAAACTAGTGACCAAAAACGCTTTATAAAAGATAAATTGACTCAGCGCTTGTTAGCTTCTAAAGAAAAAGTTAGATGCTTTAATTTGTCAGTGAGGGAGTGACAACGATTTTAGGGCATTTTCATCTCAATTTGAACTGGCATCGCAAGGTGACGTTTCGAGCAACGCCAGCCTTCTGTCCGTGTCCATGCCAGGTTCAAGCAGACAAAGAGCTAGTACTTCACCTCTCGGAGCTTTTCTTAACCTCGAAGTCTCACTAAATTACCTCATCAATTCACTGCCGGGGTTGATGGACCTAACTTTTCGCTCACTCACCATGCAGGGCTAAATCAGCATCTGATATTTTGAATTTAAAATGATAGACATGGTTTACGGTATATGTCCCTGCAAGCCCGGAAAACGCTTATTGGTGAGACGAGAACAAACTTCGGCCATCCATGTATTTTTAACCTCATATTTTACTTTTAAATCTTACTTTAAATCGTTAAAATTGTCTCTGTTTCTTTCCCATTCCCTAGGACAGCGACATAAAGGAAAATCCCTAAAGCTTTTTTTGTCACCGGGTTTCTATTTTATCCCTTCAAGGTCACTCCTGATCCAATAACAATAACAACAACAACAAACAACAACAACAACAACAACAACAACAATAACAATAACAATAACAATAACAATAACAATAACAATAACAATAACAATAACAATAACAATAACAACAACAGCAACAACAATAACAATAACAATAACAATAACAATAACAATAACAATAACAATAATAAAAAATAGCCATAGCTTTGTTCTGTGCAAAAGCTTTCTTCTGTGCAAAAGTACTTTGCTTTTTTCTTAAAACTTATAATTCTGAGTTTGTGTTATAGAAAAAAAAGCTTACTATGTTTACCATAAAATAAAATGAAGTAAAGTTTGGAACCCTTCCTGTCCGAGGACCAATTGCAACTATTTTTAAAAAAAGAAATTAAATTAAGACGAGACAAAAACGAAAATTGAGCACCTGTTTTTTTGTGGTTTTGAATCTGGCGTACAATTTTCTGGCAGGTCTTGCTTTATCAAAATGAATTTTAAAAGCTTCGTAAAGGTGCCCATTTCCATGAATGGTAATATAATAAAAAAAGAAAACAAGGGTCGTTCATGGAAATCCTACAATCATAACATTATTTAATTGTTCTACCTTTAGTTCCGAAGGCGGAACTCAATCTTTAGGTCATGTCAAATCTCTTGTGGTTTGCGAGCGTTATAAATTATTCAAAACACAAATTTCAAGAATATTAGTCGAATAAGCACTTTGATAGTTTTCCTACTGGAGGCATGTGAGCGAAACTTGATTAGAAAAGTGAACTGAGCAAAACTTTGCTCTAAGTTAGAGCGATCTTCGAAGTCAAAACAAAATAAAATGTATGCAAGTTCATGGAACTCCCACAATCATAACATTATTTAATTGTTCTACCTTTAGTTCCGAAGGCGGAACTCGATCTTTAGGTCATGTCAAATCTTTTGTGGTTTGCGAGCATTATAAATGATTCAAAACACAAATTTCAAGAATATTAGTCGAATAAGCACTTTGATAGTTTTCCTACTGGAGGCATGTGAGTGAAACTTGATTAGAAAAGTGAACTGAGCAAAACTTTGCTCTAAGTTAGAGCGATCTTCGAAGTCAAAACAAAAAAAATGTATGCAATTACATGCAAATGAACAGTTTGTGGCATCTGGTTGTCTAGCATAAATGGTTTTCTTTAGTTTTAATAATCCCATCGTATAAACCGCCGCATGAATATTATTTTCTTCATGAATTAGAACTTGGAACACGAAAGGGAGTATATCAGTCCAGTTTGAAATAAAGTCACGGGACAACATTTCTTCAAACCTAGTCAGTTTTGTTTTAAATGCGACATCTCTGTGCTGAATTGAATCTTTTTTTAGTTTTGCTATGAAATTGTTTGGTTGTACTGTTTGCTTAACAGCTGCCCGCTTGGCAAACTGACTGCAAATCGTGATGATGTTCGTGGAAGCTTTGATTGTTGTTGACCGGCGAGGGTGTTGTGATATTACGTCTCTCGGGGTTTGTCCGTAGAGTGGCCTATGAACTTTCTCAGATTACAGTTACCCAATATTCAAACTGATAAAAGATAAATTATTTAACTGTCTATATCCATCCACGGGGACGGGATGAATAGCAACAGTGGAATTTATAGACCTGCGTTAAGCTTTACCTAGAAGCAATAACTGAACCTCTCTTTCCTTCAACTCTCTCTCTTCATCCAACAGCGCGTCTATGTCCCTGCTTCGCTTGAATGCAGCCTTTAATTCGCTTGGTTTGAGGTTGGAGTCAGCCCTTTGTAGTTCCTCAGCCATGTTGAGCGATGGACAAGCGTATTCACACGTTTAACATTACCCGTCACTCGCTGTTGTCACAGACATCTAACCGATGAGACACGCAGCACTCGACTGTATGAAGTAATGAATAAAAGAGCCCCTTATTTGACTAAGAGAGACGTGGTCGATAAACGCAGCAATATGGACAATTTGGAACGTAATTTTTGATCGAGTTCCCTTTTTGTGCGTTATTAATTCATCACTTGGCCGAAAGAGCGACAAACGTTTAGCGTAGAATTTGAATAACAAAGTCGGTCCGCAACGGACGTCCAATCATCAGGCAACAATAAATGCTAGGTTTTGTTTTTTTTATTGACTGGTTGAAATTCATTAACAAATGTTTACCAGAGAAGGCTGCATTTCCTTCTCACTTTCTTAAAGGCTTTTTAAATGTTATGTAGTGAAATCAACTTTAGCAGGAACTGAGTAAAGTTTTGAGACCACTTCTTATCAATAAGAGACAAATGTTTGACTATATAACGGAAGCAAATTAAAGTAGACATTACTGGTTGGTTGCTTTTCAATCTCGAAACGTTTCCACTGAAAAGCACATCAAATAAGATCGGCAACAACAGTTAGATAAAAAAGCTTCGAACTGTCTTAGTTGGCGTCTGTTTGAAAAAGAATACGGGCAACAACCATTTATACCAGACAGCTGATAAGAGCTACATTATCCCTTTAGTCCAGCTATGATTCATTCAAAGAAAACTTTTCTTACTCCAGCCAAAATTGAGCGAATACTTCATAGAGCGTTTTATAACCGCATGAGCTTACAAATCAAACATGAACCGTTCACTAAGCTGAATGTAGTGTGATTGAAAAAGTCTCATTACTTCGTTGAACAATAGAAAGATACAAAAAGAAAAAGAAAACTTGTAACCTTGGTCGCTTGCGCCGTTTTCCCGCGCTTTGCATTCTTGGAAGCATTTTCGCACAGTTCAAATCGATGGTGTATAGTAGTTTCCAGGCTACAAGAGTGATTTCCTTTGACCTTGGAAATTTCACCCACCACTAGTTTAAAAGATCATAATAGTTTACCACAAGAGTGCATCCAAATATCTAACGGGTATTGCTGGGTTATCCAATCGTATTGCTTTAAACTGAGAGTGATGTCAAGGTGAAATTACCAAATCGCACGCGTTCCGTGTGCGCAGAACCAACCAAAGCAGCCATTCAGAGCGGAAAAAGCAAAAAGCATAAGCCGCGCGGGTTTTGTCAACCTAAGTTCCCAGGGCTTTTCCCTCGCAAGTGCTGGGAACGAGGTTGGGGTTTTGCCGGTGGATCTGTTCGCGAAAGCGATCAAATCGCTACAGTTTGCCATTTCGTTTGTTGCTGCGGTGGTGTTCACACGTAAATATTTCAAAGGTAAAACGGAAATCGCTCTAAGACGTCCTAGGTTACATTACTAAAAGTTCGATCAGGTGATATGGGTTTAAACAAGTAAGAGAAAGGAAACACTTATTGAACGGTTTAGAATTCAACATATTGTCAGAGAAACCTCCGAAATGATTCATTGAAGCATCTCCGCCAGTTGCAGAAAAAAATGAAACAGAAACGAATGTGAGCTCTAGGATGATGTATTTGCATAAGCTGAGTTATGCCATGCTGATGAGGCCTAACAAGGCCGAAACAGCTGTCCATGGCTTCTAATGCTTGGGCTCAATCTTTGATTTGGTAGATTTAAGGGGTAATGCCCGCTACCATGTGGCCGTAGTGTCCAAAGAGTGCTTTCAGCTTACCAGATCACATTAATTTGTAAGGTATCCTTGAGCTCCAGGGTGGCCGACCTTCTGTGCGGTGCAATTTGTGATGCGTGTCGGATTAATCAAGTCACGTGCACGACTCGTGTGCTGGGAAATTCGTGACACGAAGACCCCACCCACTTCTTGACTCGTGACCTTACGGCCAAAGTAATAGAGCTTGGCGTAGATTTTCTAGTTGTCGATGTATCCCAGCCTATCTTTACACACTTATAAGAAAAGCTGGATGTATGACTGCCACTCTTGAATAACCGTATGCCGGCATACACGTCCATATCTCAGCTGGCTCCAATGCGGCAAGATATGAGCCGACAAGGTGAAGCAGATTATAATGTGCAAGATTGAGCTGCCAATTACTAGGATCAGGTCCCGATTGCGCTGGGCTCTTTTTAAGTACTTTTTCGAATTTGGAGCACTCTTTTACGTTTCCAGCACTCTTGAGCACGTTCTTGACTTTTAGGCAAAATTTGAGCAATTTGTTTGCATTTTGGGCAACATTTAAGCACTTTTCCCACCTTTCCACATATTTAGAGCAATATTTTGTCTTCGAAACGTTTTCAGTAAGCCGAGTTATCGTATTTTATTAGATTAAACACCGCAGCGTATATTAAAGTTTTCGTGATTAGAGTGAGGCGTTTATCGGAGGGCGGCGTTTATTTAAAATCCAATTCATTTTTTACAAACAATAGCAACTGAACTTTTGAATTTTTAAAAACAGAAACCTGTTCCAGTGTTTGTCTGAAATGTCATTTATTTTATCATTCTCACTTCGCTTTGATAGAATAATAAAGAATTTTTGTTCGAAAAACATTGGTGTTTTACTTCCATGGTCACCGTTTAGACAATTGAGAGCTAATGCTTTGATAAAACTAAGAATATTAATACAAATTATCATGAGCACCTTTTGAGAACTATTTCTAAATTTAAAGCAGTTTTCCAAAAATTCGAGCACTATTTTGCGATTCGGGACATGCCTTCCAATTACCGACTGTCCGGCTGATTTGCATAGGACGAAGTAGGTCGCACTGAAAACAACAGGTACAGCCCGCTAAAACTTTTCGCGATATATCTCCTATAGACATGAAATCGTCATCATGATGCCGAGCAATTGTATGATTTTGCACAATGAATGTTCCACCGAATTGGTAGGTTGATGCGTAATTTTTTCAACTGACGATTGAAACATAGTTTCGCCCCCTTTCAAACCTTTCTGTCAGAGCAGTTTTCAGAAATTCGATTACCAAACAGTTAAGTCGTAAAACAAATATATGAACTTAGCCTATATTCAGTTGACTCCACGCCTGGTCAATTAGCGCATATAGAGCTATTTTGTTGTCGGATTTTGCTGCGCCAAGCTTTAAAGCCTGGTTTTCACTATCGACGCAAGCACAAGCGCAAGCATAAGCGCAAGCATATGAGCTTATGAGAAGTGAAAACGAACACTACGCAAGCGAACGCAAGCATAAGCGCAAGCACAAAGAAAAGGAAAAATTTTGATCCTTGCGCTTGAAATGTGCTTGCGCTTATGCTTGTGCTTGCGTTAAGTCCCTTTTCCAGGATTAAAGCCTGGTTTTCGCTAGCGACGCAAGCACAAGAGCGCTTATTTCACTGTTAAAAAGGGCTGTGGCTGGTACTAGTTTTCAGCTAGTTTTAACCTTTGAGAGAAAAGAACACAAAGGCAAACCGAGGCCGTAAGAAAACTTTTGCAGGATTAAATTATACATTTAGTTGTTGACCAAAACAAACTTTTATTACGTCATCAGCTGTTGTCATGGCAACGGTACTTGAGGGTTATTCAGAGCTGCATTTACTTTTGTCATTTGAAAAGGAAACTGCAAAATGTTTTTAAAAAATTTTCTATCAAGCGGATATTTTATAAACGCGAGAAAAGGCAATTTATGAGTAGTGTAAAATTTCTCTGAAAGAATTTTCTTCAATTTTGTGTGACGTTTCCTCTTTACAAGACAAAAATATTAAAACGATGAAAAAAGGGGTCACTGGGCTAGTTTTCTTGCAAAAACCTTCGTGAGTTGAGCAATTTCCATGCGCGTTTTCGCGCATTTCAAAATCTGGGCTGAGTTGCTCGAAGCATGGTTAGCACTAACCATTGGCTAAGATGTATTAAAACCTATAGGTTGTCATGGTATTTAACTCTGATTAGCGCTAACCATGCTTCGAGGAACTGGGCCCTGGCGTGCCTATCTCAAAACACCCGAGAATGTTTCAGGCCCGAAAACTATTTTATGTGCTCTAGATTTATTACCAGAAATTCTAATTCTAATACTTTTAATAATAGTTTATGAATGTTTGCTACAAAATTGAGCAATATATTGGTTTAGTTTTCCCTAATAGCTGGTGCCAATTACTAGAAAACCGACTAGAAAAATACTTCTCGGGCCCGAAATGTTTACGGAGTTTTGAGAAACGCACGCCTGGATTCTAAAAGATCGACATTTGCTCGTGCGCTTTGTTGACTGCCGCTAGCCATTACGCGTACACGCGCGGGAAACTACCGTAGCTTTGTTTGCAGTCCAGGTGCCGAGTTGATTCCAGTACGGTGGATTTGAATAGTCCACAGTTGTTGTTTTTTACTGTTTGGCCAAACGTTTGGGCTCACTTAAAAGAATTTCTCCATAACTTGTGGCATGACTAAGCATGTTTATGTTAAATAACACCAAGCGAAAGTGTGGAATTGACTAAATTGCTCACAGAACACATGTCAACGTACTGCATGCAATTCTGACACAGGTGCAGATGTGATTTGCGACAAACAACAGGAAGTGGTGAGGCATAGAAATAACATAATGTTGAGCTGTATTACCTGTAAGTAAAATTGAAGTGCTATCCTACTTTTGCAGTTTTATAATTACTTTCCGGCTCCTTATCCTCCTGGTTCCCGACACGATCGATCGCAGTGGAGGTGGGTTTTTTTTTCTTTGGAACTTTAATATGCATTATCAATCTCCGGAAGCAAATTTTCCTATGCAAATTGAACAAGAGGCTACAATTAGCCTAAACCCGGGCTTGCAAAAAACAGTATTGTATCCCTAACTTAGTGCTAAACAAAAGAATAGAGGGAAGTCTGTCTTTCTTACATCGGACGCATTGTGTTTAGCTTGTGTTGGAGTCTATTTCTTTAGACCCCTATCAACATATATTCCTCTAAAATACAGCTCAACCATTGAGAACAATAATTATAACACTTGTAAGAAATATTTCTAAAAGAACAAGAAAAAGAGAAACAGAAAAAATAAAGCCCGTGATATATACCACTAACAGACATCGAACACGGGTTAGCTGCGTCACAGGCAGGAACAATGACCTTTAGGCCACAGAGGTTTATCATTATGCAAGGTGATAAAAATAGTGTATTGATTCCAAAAAAAAACTAAGCACACTTGTTTTCGCTTCGATGGATAATTGTTTGAGAAAGGAAACGCTTATCGAACGATGTAGGATTTTTTCGCATAAATGTGAATGGAGTCTCGGTGAAATGTGACTAGAAAATTAATTAGCAGAGTGAAACTGTTTACAAATACGTCAATCCAGGGTCATTTGAAACACAAGAAAGGAACGTTTCTGGACAGTTTCAAGGGACGCTAGTACATTTGTAAAAACTAATCGCTTATCATTCAAAACTTAAAGTCCAGAAATTAAAATAGTAAATTAACTACCTGTCAAAGTCTCAGGGGTGTGTGATATCCCGTACTTGAGTTACTCAACAAAATGTACATCTCAATGGAGCGGATACGGGGAACACGGCAGTCCATCTGGAGTTAAATTTTGGTCATGTTAAAAGCTTTCTTCTCGCTGTTGAACTTGCAAACATTCGTATAGACACTTCTCTTAACATATTAGTTGTTCAGACTTCAAAGACACAAGGTGAATCGACGTTTTCCGATACGTGACAACAAGTATCATTCTTGCTGTTGATATGAGATTTATACTTCCGAATCACTCGGCCGTGAAAGGTCAAACTCCCTTTGTCTGTAGTCTCTAATTTTTGGCGCTCCCCTCGCGTCGCGTCTCCTCGCAACTTCGCGCGCGCACGTGTCTTTCGCCCGCCCCACAATCCATCGCCTAAATTAGAGACTACTCGCAGTCTACTGAAGCAGACACGAGGAAACACGGCAGTCCATCTGGAGTTAAGTTTACTCATGTTAAAAGCTTTCTTCTCGCCGTTGAACTTGCAATCATTCGCATAGACACTTGTCTTAACATATTGTTTGTTCAGACTTCAAAAGACACAAGGTGAATCGACATTTTCCGATACGTGACAACAGGCATCACTCTGTTAAAAATAGTTAGCGCTTGCGCAGAAACGCCGGAAGTGCACTTTGTGGATGATACTCGACGAAAAAGAAGAACCGTCGGTAATCTTAGACCCGGGCGCCGCGCGAGACGCGCGCAGCCCGGGTAATTAACTTCAGTCGATCTAGTACATAAGGCCTCAGATAAACGCGAATTTCTTTTTGAACATAGACTTTCGAAAAAGTCCTTCGTCCTATTTAATATGGCGCGGGACAAAGGACTTTTCATACTTGATTGGCGCCAATTTTAGCGACCCAAAAACGGGTCGCTGCGCTTAGACCAATCAGAGTAGATCTTTGGGACCCTCGGGGATAAAGTTGTCAATCAAAAGTAATTTTGAGCAACGAAACGTGACTTGAGGTTGAAATTCCAACATGGGGTCGATTGCCAAAGTGATAACTGATGCTCTTCTTCCAAATGCGAGTCACGCCACTTCCCATTTTTGGCGCGAAACGCAAATGAAAACCCTTCAAGCGAGACAAGTCGACCTCTCGCGACTTCGTCGCTTGACCTATTCGCGGCCTAAAAAACTCGCTCCTCTCGACTTTTCTGCTGTGAGACTCAAGAGGTCGACTTGTGGCAAGTCTAAGGATATACCTCACAAATTAATGTGATTTGGTAAGCTGAAGCCACTCTAAAGGCACTAAGGCCACATGGTAGCGGGCATTACCCCTTAAATCTACCAAAGCAAAGATTGAGCCCAAGCATTAGCAGCCATGGACAGCTGTTTCGGCCTTGTTGGGCCTCATCAGCATGCAAGCTTTACGTTTTCACTGCTTGTTTTATGGATATGTGGGTACTTGAGCCTGAGCATTAGCTATGCCATGCTGATGAGGCCCAACAAGGCCGAAACAGCTGTCCATGGCTGCTAATGCTTGGGCTCAATCTTTGCTTTGGTAGATTTAAGGGGTAATGCCCGCTACCATGTGGCCTTAGTGCCTTTAGAGTGGCTTCAGCTTACCAAATCACATTAATTTGTGAGGTATATCCTTTGTCACTCCAGCCACATCCCACAAGCTTTACGTTTTCACTGCTTGTGGCAAGTCTAGTTTGAACAGGACAAACGTAGCCTTGCTCGAAGAAAGCCTCGCGCCGCCATATTTGTTTTTGTTTTTCCCGTTCTTCAAATCTCGCGCGTATAAAGTGTGACGCGCGCGCCACAAGCGCAAGGATCAAAATTTTTCCTTTTCTTTGTGCTTGCGCTTATGCTTGCGTTCGCTTGCGTAGTGTTCGTTTTCACTTGACATAAGCTACTTATGCTTGCGCTTGTGCTTGCGTCGCTAGTGAAAAAATTACGCAACGAGACCGAAAGGAGACATGTATAGCTGTAAATGTTTACCATTCACATTTTCGCGTTGTCAGCAGCGTAGGATGAAAGGAAAAACTCACAGACGTTTGCCTACGCCGTGATTTTATAACTGCAGGGGTGAGTCAAGCTGAGAAGGTAATTAACAAGGTCAAAAGGTCTTTAACAAGCACAAGCACGGTATCAGGCTTATATCACGCGCGACTCAGTCTTGCCCTGGCAGGTCAGTGACTGAATTGACCATGAGCAACAGATCTGTCAATTCACTCAAACCGTCAACAATGGGGGACAATGAGGGAATCTTGCCAAGAGGCTACGTTTTCCAATAAATACGTGATGTTTACCCTGTTGGCACACTTGACAGAAAAAATTCGACAGTGAGGTTTGCGGACCAAGGAAAGGCTTTGAAAATGCTTCGTTTTCTTTATGCGTCATTTCTGGTTCTAAGCATTCTCATTTCACTTGAGGAAACTAACGCTACTCAGTCAGCTAGCAGCAAAGTGAGTATGTTAAACTTCTTCTTCTTTTCTTCTTTCCACGTCCGATTCATGTTCAGTTCAGTTAAATTTTTCACTGCATGCGAATTCTCCGTAACTGTACAATTTTGCATGTTGTTGAGATTTGTTGTTAAAGCGCTAATAAATAATGGAATAAATGTATCTGTGCTGGATATTTTCCCTGTTCAGACCACGACCAATCAACCCCCAGGTGGAAAGGATTGCACTTGTTGCACAGGTAAAAATACCAGTTCAAGAAGTCATTTCTACTTTGTTATTTTACTTTCATTGATGTTTCTCGTGTAGAGGTAAAAAGAGTGGACTGATTTCATTATTTTTCTTCATTTAAGGTAGAGACGGTAGAGATGGTCAAAACGGTAAGAAAGTCGTTTAAAAAACTTCTGCCTATTTCGGTGACAGTAAGTAATTCGCAAAGGTACTTACATATATTCACATAGTTACATACATACAACTTTATTTACCCTCGGAACAGCAGAACTGGAAGGGATGACCCATGGCTAAAGTAGAAACATTTGTCACATCTGACTATGCTCACGTCCTCTGACGTCCGCTCACGATCACTTTATGTCGGCACTCACGTCCACTGCACTGTGCACAGAAAAAGGTGCGCGACTCGTGACGATCCTCGCGTGGTCGTTTCTCCTTCAAGGGAGTTTCTCTTCAGTTGAACAAACAGAGAGCGCAGGGTTTGTGGGAATGTTGCACAGCGTCCATGTTTTGCAATACGCTTTAAGGCTGAAACGGACACAACAACTCCCGACATTGTTAGCCGAGAATGTTGGGAGTTGTTTAATAGTGTTGGCAGTGGTGTGCAAACGGATGCAACAACTCCAGTAGTGTATTAGGGACCACGGTTTCCGTTTTTTGCTGTGGTTTCTCATTAAATTGTGTGGAATACATTAATGTCGATGACGTAATTATAGTGGATGTATTCCTTTACACAACAGAGACAGTGGATGAATTCCTTAGGATAATAACAGTGGATGTATTTCTTTACATAACAGAGAGCGGATATGTCATCTATTCGAGAAACCGCTTGGTTCTGACTGTTCTTTTATTAAGCGGTAACTGCGTTCTCTTCTATCTCAATACTGAAAACCCCGATACTATCTGACCTCTCAGCTTTGGCGATGAGACATGTGTGAGAGAAAATAAATTCTTAGCTAACTTTTTTCGTTTTCCGCTCCGTTAGTCACGCACGCGTTATGCAAAACGGATCTCAGCTTTTCTCTCAACCCTATATTTGCATACAAACTCTAAAGTAAAAAAGATATACCTCACAAATTAATGTGATTTGGTAAGCTGAAGCCACTCTAAAGGCACTAAGGCCACATGGTAGCGGGCATTACCCCTTAAATCTACCAAAGCAAAGATTGAGCCCAAGCATTAGCAGCCATGGACAGCTGTTTCGGCCTTGTTAGGCCTCATCAGCATGGCATAGCTAATGCTCAGGCTCAAGTACCCACATATCCATAAAACAAGCAGTGAAAACGTAAAGCTTGTGGGATGTGGCTGGAGTGACAATGATATACCTCACAAATTAATGTGATTTGGTAAGCTGAAGCCACTCTAAAGGCACTAAGGACACATGGTAGCGGGCATTACCCCTTAAATTTGTGAGGTATATCATTGTCACTCCAGCCACATCCCACAAGCTTTACGTTTTCACTGCTTGTTTTATGGATATGTGGGTACTTGAGCCTGAGCATTAGCTATGCCATGCTGATGAGGCCTAACAAGGCCGAAACAGCTGTCCATGGCTGCTAATGCTTGGGCTCAATCTTTGCTTTGGTAGATTTAAGGGGTAATGCCCGCTACCATGTGGCCTTAGTGCCTTTAGAGTGGCTTCAGCTTACCAAATCACATTAATTTGTGAGGTATATCATTGTCACTCCAGCCACATCCCACAAGCTTTACGTTCTAAAGTAAAAAAGCCCATGGGACATCCTTGAAACCACCGCCATTCAACAACGACAATAGACGGCTTAAGTTGTTTGGAACGATCAATATAAACACGCGACTAATATGAATTACACGTTTCTTGAGAGACAAACATAAACTTTATTGTCTTTTCTCAGCGAATACAGAAACAATACAGAAAGTGATTTGAAATGAATAAACGTCAGTCATCCTCTTAAAATTCGTGTAGAGGAAAAATCAATAGTCTTCATCTTCGCTTGGAAGATAATGACTCCTCTTAAAAGTTTCTGAATCAAAGTGTTGCACTGCGTGACAACAAGAATGTTTTGGAACAACACGTTTCTTGAATCATTATTAGCGAATACAGAAAGATTAAAATACACAATGAATAAAAATCAATCAAGTTTCTCTATACTGCAAAAGACTTTAAACTTTCCCTCGCCGGATATTTTCTAGTAAAGTTATATCAAAGATTTCCCTCCTTCTCCTCCTCCTCCTCCTCCTCCTCCTCCTCCTCCTCCTCCTCCTCAATGCTATTATTTTCCCTCCTCCTCCTCCTCCTCCTCCTCCTCAATTCTATTGTTTTCCCTCCTCCTCCTCCTCCTCCTCCTCCTCCTCCTCAATTCTATTATTTTCCCTCCTCCTCCTCCTCCACCTCCTCCTCAATTCTTTTATTTTCCCTCCTCCTCTTCAATTCTATTTTTTCCCTCCTTCTCCTCCTCCTCCTCCTTCTCCTCCTCCTCCTCCTCCTCCTCCTCCTCCTCAATTCTATTATTTTCCTTCCTCCTCCTCCTCCAGTACCACCACCACCACCACAATTCTATTGTTTTCCACCACATGATCATGGATTCTAAATCACTAGGGACGCCTTCGATAAAGTTGATGTTGGGAATAGTTTTAAGCATTTCATCGGAGGCTGGTTGGTAAATGCCATAACACCGAATGATATTTTCAGGAGCGCCTTCGATGAAATGCTTAAAACTATTCCCAACATCAACTTTATCGAAGGCGTCCCTAGTGATTTAGAATCCATGATACTGTTGTGGAAAACAATAGAATTGCGGTGGCGATGGTGGTGGTGGTGGTGGTTCTGGAGGAGGAGGAGGGAAAATAATAGAATTTAGGAGGAGGAGGAGGGAAAACAATAGAATTGCGGTGGCGGTGGTGGTGGTGGTGGTGGTTCTGGAGGAGGAGGAGGAGGGAAAATAATAGAATTGAGGAGGAGGAGGAGGAGGAGGGAAAATAATAGAATTGAGGAGGAGGAGGAGGAGGAGGGAAAAAATAGAATTGAAGAGGAGGAGGAGGGAAAATAATAGAATTGAGGAGGAGGAGGAGGAGGAGGAGGAGGGAAAACAATAGAATTGAGGAGGAGGAGGAGGGAAAATAATAGCATTGAGGAGGAGGAGGAGGAGGAGGAGGAGGAGGAGGAGGAGGGAAATCTTTGATATAACTTTACTAGAAAATATCCGGCGAGGGAAAGTTTAAAGTCTTTTGCAGTGTAGAGAAACTTGATTGATTTTTATTCATTGTGTATTTTAATCTTTCTGTATTCGCTAATAATGATTCAAGAAACGCGTTGTTCCAAAACATTCTTGTTGTCACGCAGTGCAACACTTTGATTCAGAAACTTTTAAGAGGAGTCATTATCTTCCAAGCGAAGATGAAGACTATTGATTTTTCCTCTACACGAATTTTAAGAGGATGACTGACGTTTATTCATTTCAAATCACTTTCTGTATTGTTTCTGTATTCGCTGAGAAAAGACAATAAAGTTTATGTTTGTCTCTCAAGAAACGTGTAATTCATATTAGTCGCGTGTTTATATTGATCGTTCCAAACAACTTAAGCCGTCTATTGTCGTTGTTGAATGGCGGTGGTTTCAAGGATGTCCCATGGGCTTTTTTACTTTAGAGTTTGTATGCAAATATAGGGTTGAGAGAAAAGCTGAGATCCGTTTTGCATAACGCGTGCGTGACTAACGGAGCGGAAAACGAAAAAAGTTAGCTAAGAATTTATTTTCTCTCACACATGTCTCATCGCCAAAGCTGAGAGGTCAGATAGTATCGGGGTTTTCAGTATTGAGATAGAAGAGAACGCAGTTACCGCTTAATAAAAGAACAGTCAGAACCAAGCGGTTTCTCGAATAGATGACATCCACTGTCTCTGTTATGTAAAGAAATACATCCACTGTTATTATCCTAAGGAATTCATCCACTGTCTCTGTTGTGTAAAGGAATACATCCACTATAATTACGTCATCGACATTAATGTATTCCACAGCAATTTAATGAGAAACCACAGCAAAAAAACGGAACCGTGGTCCCTAATACACTTCTAACTCCCAGCAATGTTGGCACTTGCAGTGCATTATGGGTAGGATACAGCCCATAAGACTCATCTCTTCCAGTGCGCGATCCCTCTTATTTCGGAGATGGTAATCTTTGCTGGTGAAGTCCCACAAGCAAACGTTCTTTTCTCTATCAGCTGGTCTACTTCTTTATTTATCCACCATTCGAGACTTGTCTTTTCCAGCGACGATGTTCGACTTTTTCTTGCCGTTTCCTTGGTGTTGTTGCCCCGCCATATTATTGATAAATTAAAAGAATTCGAGAGACAATACTGTGACACACGTGAATGATGTTGCGTGGTATGTATGACGCGTAGTTCATACGTTGCTATCTCCAAGGAGACCATGTGTAATATAATGTGTGTTCGTGGCCCCAACAATGTTGGAAGAGCTGTGCAAATTGTACCATCATTCTGTTGCGCTACGCTTCTGCGATCACGGAACAAAAGAAATGTCGTGAGTTGTTGGCTCAAAAATTTGACCTGTTTCAAACGTTGCGCAACAACTCCCAACGACACGCAACAACATAAAACAGCCTTGTGCAAACGGACACAACATATAACACCCAACAATGCTGGGAGGTGTTGACCAACAACGTTGCGTCTGTTTACTCGGAGCTTTAGGGATTGATCATCCAGACGGCTAATGATGATCTCCGCAAATGTCAGTTTACAATGAAAACACAGACTAACTTTCCTTTTCTTTTTTTCGTTCAAAGGACGAGATGGTCGAGATGGACGAGATGGTATCCAGGGATTGAAAGTTCGTAGAAAAATAAATAGAATTAAAATTAACTTTTGGGAAGTCTGGTGGTCAAAATTTACACAATAATTAATAAGCTGATCCATTCCAATACACCATTTTGCTAATGATCGGTTCCTGGTGAATTTTGGGTAGATCCAGTCCTTTGTGGGGGCAAACGGTCAAAATAATTTGAAATTACGCCTAAAATGGCCGTTTGCACCCACAAAGGACTGGATCTACCCACAATTCACCAGGAACTGATCATTAGCAAAATAGTGTATTATCGTATGAAGGACATTTCGTTATGTTTTGTTCTACGAGAGCTAGATACTTTATTACAGTTAAACATTTTATGAAGTGACCCTCAAGTAACGCGCAAACAAGACACTGAAGTCAACTTTTCGGCATATAGGCTGGATACAATACTTACAGTACGTTTTATCTAGAGCTAGAAAACTTGGGAAAGAAGTGTAACTAACAGGAGACAAAGCAATCATAAGAGCGAGAGACGGAAAAAAGCCAGTTAAATTAAAAGCTCATAATTCATATCTACTAAGAAGACACGTGCTCACGAAATCATTTTTTTTTATTTTTACAGGGCGATAAAGGGGACAAAGGAATCAAGGGAGACGAAGGCAAAATCGGTCCAAAGGTCAGCCTATCTTTTTATCCTCATGCACGTCTTATACTTTCAGGACAAAATTTCAAAATGAATACATTACTTTCGATTGTTCAGCCGGCTTTGATTTTGACTCAAACCATTCTCACACTCTAGACAGTAATTAAAACACGATCGCTAATGAATAGTGTTTTCATAGTCTCAATCAGTGCCTCGGGTAGGCTTACCAAAACAGAGAAAAAGGAAAATTTAAAGTATTTTCAAATGTCTACTATATACCACTGATTTTTGTTTTAAATATTAATTTTTCCTCAAGGGCCCAAGAGGATTGCGTGGTCTTCCAGGAATAGCCCCGGATGGCACATTCAAATTTAGTGATACCGCTGACAACTGCACTCAAAGTATCGAAGGAACTGTTCGTTACGATCCTTCCCAGAAGACCTTGCAACTCTGTAACGGAAGTACTTGGCTGACTCTGTTGACTACTGCGATAGGTTCACATTCTAACCCAGGTCGCCATTGTTTGGATATTTTAAATTCGGGTAAGTTCCTACTCAGAGCTATCCGTAGAAGAAAAGGATCGGGAAAACAGAGAAAATAGACATCTACTAATGTTCGCAAATGTTTGAACGTATACGTTACGTTCAGGGATCAACAAACGTCTAATTACTACAGAAAACCAAGATCCATTTTCAACTAATCAATATTTGTTTTTACATTTTGTTGCTGAATAGGCGGCAGCCGTGGCAGCGGACTTTACTGGATCGATCCAAACGGCGGCTCCACTGATGACTCCTTCCAAGCTTTCTGCGACATGGAAACTGAGAGTGGGGGTTGGACCCTAGTTGCTACAAAGGTCTCTCCAACCTTGCCATCGATCATCAAACCTGTATTTTCAGCATTGGCCGCCAAAACTACGAACACAGATGCTGTAAGTCACATCCACCCAAGCATGGGGGGCTGGACAGAGGTCATGTTCCGCTTTGCTGACGTCAGCACCATCCGAGTGATTTACAACAGGAAGGCAGGTGCACCACAGAAAGACAAGGAAGAATTTGACAAGTTCTTAATGGGAAAGAATGGTCAGCTAATAAAGAACGTGTTTGGATTTTACAAGTACAGCCCAGCAGGTCACACGAGAAGTCCCACCACTGGTTTTGCCACAATTAACTCCCTACACTTCTATTCAGACAATGGAATTTCGGAATCGCACGGTGGTTCGGACAAATGGCTTGACATGTGGGATGGTGCTGAAGGCGGGAGTAATAACTACATCTACAGCGATGACAGCAGGGCGCGGGGCACCAAGTGTATCGCGGGCTACTGTTATCTAAACAAACCAATCTGGCTGATGGTGCGCTGAAAACAGATTTTTAAAAAACTTTAGCGACCAGGCAAGGACGCTCTCAGCTATCAGTAGGATCTAGAATGGTGTAATAGCAGTTATACAGTTTATCAGTTTCTTAGCATTGGAAATAAAACACCTTGCCTGCTCTTTTGTGGTTCAGTCTTTTGTAAATGATGTCTGCTTTTGGTTCGCCTCCCTGATTTGGTAACTAGAGATTAGGCCACACTTTTTGTTGTTGTCATGCTCGAGTTTAAAGGGAGCAATCGTGAAGATCTCCACTATATCAGCTTGTGAGGGAAGCCTCTATCAGTTCATCCAGTAGAAAGAAGCTCCTTTCCGCTGTTCTCCGAGACTCCGCCAGCCTCACGTTACAGCACTGTAGAAATACCAAATTTTGTTGAGTGTTACTTCATGTTAACTTCATATCACATGCGTATCGGACCACAGTGAAGTTGTCATAGATTTTATTTAATTGACAATAACAGTGAGTGACCTGACTCAGAAACAAACTTAGATCCCAACACTGACTGAATCAAATCAAGATTTGCAATCACTTGAGTGAGAAGTCAGTCGCCAAATCTGCAGTGAAAGAGTCCAGTAGTATGACAATCAGTGTGAGCAAAACGCGTGAATGTTTCGTCATCAGTAATTGCCAAATCCGATATATCAGATATATCAGATATAAGGGTTATTGGCCAAGCGTGAAGTCAAGATGGCGGGATATTGGCCAAGTTCTGTTTTGCGTGTTTATGGACCTCGACTTCATCGCATCTTGACCAAACAAGCTTGGTCAATAAAGGATTTATTATAATTATAACTCAAAGGACGCTTTTAAAACATATGGACAGTAAAACGAGGGACGAACGGGCTCGGGGTGGGGGGGGGGGGGGGTGGGGGGAGGGGGGCCCTCCAGAACCGAGAACCGAGAACCGAAAACCGCCCTCCAGAACCGAGTCACACGCCATCGGACAGCCCCCTACGGATCACTATCCCTTTCAAAGATCAAAAATCTGCCGACGTGGTTCGCAGTCGACTTCGTGACCTCGGAAGAAAGATCAACCATGATCTACAACCAAGTTTTATCAGTAGAAAGATCATTGACGAGCTAAGAGTTACGGAATTAAAGCCTCCCTTAGTGAATCAGCAGTGCGTAGTCTACGAATTCAAATGTGATTTGTGTGATACAAATTATATCGGTGAACGTGCCGCCACCTCCATCAGCGTGTTGAGGAACATAAACATTCTGTAATCGGGAAACACTTCGATGACGAGCATAATTTAAGGCCGTCGAACCTGCGTGAGAATTTTGAAATTCTTAAGAAATGCCGGAGCAAACTAGAGTGTTTAATTTTTGAAATGCTCTTGATTAAGAAGAAAAGACCGAAGCTAAACACCCAAAGTGACTCTATTCGCGCGAAACTCTTTGTGTGAACACTGGACTCTCGCGATATTATTTCATTATTCGCATTCTTATCATTCACATACACACCTATTTCTGTATATATGTAGTGTCAATTAAGTTAATGTATCCACATTTGACAATGATGACATGAGGTCGTCGAAACGTCATGTAATGTTTTTATCGTTAATTTTCCTTTTGAAAAATTTTTACTGTATTTACATTATTATTACATTATATTTTGGAGCTGATATGTTGTTTTCATCCCATCTTTACGTTAACTCTATGCCATTACTTTGCTGGAGAAGTGCATTGTCATGCCTGTTTGATTTTTCCCCTTTGCTTCATGTTTAACGTAAGCGTTTGCACTGATGATTGCTAGAAAAGATGGCAAAACCTGACCACAGCAATGTTTTTCTTGACCCTATGCAGGTTTGAAACTGGCATGGAATTTCAGTGTAGGTGGCAAAAAATTATTTACTTTCCATGATTTTACCTGTTTTACTTTGACCATATTTTTAGGGCTCAAATTTGAGGTAGACAAACCTTCTGTGCAATGAGTCAGATTGAAGCCAATCTGTTGAATTGTTCTTTCATAAAATTTGAAAGATTAAAAGTAATAAGCAAAGGACCGCCAACAGTAGTGCTGCTAGTTTACGTAGGATCTACCAGAGATCTAATCAGCCAAAAACAAAAAAACAAAAACAGAATAAAATAGAAAAAATGCAAGGCTGACACTACGTGAAAGGTTGACTTTGCGAGCAACCAACATGACCGAAACTCGATAAAGTAGGGTTGCAGCCATGGACAGCTGTTTCGTCCTTATTGGGACTCGTCAGCATGGCGTAGCGAATTTAAATGACGCCAACTATAATGTCAGCGCAAATAAATTGTACAATGACCCATTTTTTTTGCAAAGTGAAACTCTGAAGATTTTTCTCCCTGCAAATAACCAGAGCCAGTCCACAAGTTTAGGTTCACGTCATAGATCAATGCAAACATAATTTGTAAAAAAAAAAAGTGTTTCTTGTCTCACTGAGGCAACCAATTAGCTCAGTGGTAGAGCACCGGACTACCATGCGGGAGGTCGCGGGTTCAAACCCTGGCCGGACCAACACTCAGGGTCCTTAAATAATTGAGAAGAAAGTGCTACCTTTGTAATTACATCTGCAAATGGTTAGACTTTGTAGTCTTCTCGGATAAGGACGATAAACCGTAGGCCCCGTCTCACAACACTTGTACCTAATAATCTGTGGGACGTTAAAGAACCCACACACTATTCGAAAAGAGTACGGGACGTAGTTCCCGGTGTGGTGGTCTATCTCTATCTTTCATCTGTCTTGACATTCATGTGTGGGTTGGGTGGGTGGGTGAGATCAAATATGGACTGATAGCGGCTGCCAGAGGCAGCCAGCGGCTGCCAGAGCGGCTGCCAGCGGCTGCCAGAGGCGCCTTTACAGGCTGACGTTCGATCTCACCCTAGAGAAGAATTGTAAACCGCCATGAAACTATGTGATATGTGCGGTATATAAATCCATTACCATTACTGACTAAGTGTTTTTGTTCATTTATTTTTACCGAGGAAGCACTATTAAAGACATCTGACAAAAGCTTGGTCTGTTTCCATGGCAACAAAAGACTCATCATCCGGCATTCATGGCAACGAGTTGCATGATAGTGGTTTGTTCTGCATGAGTTTGATTTGGGTGTTTGGATGTTTGGATGTTTATTTATTTTTCCACAAAATACAAATAACGATAAAACAAAACAGTTACACAAAGCAAATGAAAGTGGTGAGGAAGCCCAAAAGGAAACCACGAGGGTTATAGACATTGGGCTCCCTCAGAGTAAAAATAAAGTTAACAGTAACAGTAAGGCCAGGATCGAAAGTAAAATACAATGAGGGTAAGTGTAAATTAACTAAATACATACACTGAGTTGACAAAATATAAAGAATGGTACATGTAACAATGACCATAAAAATAATATCAGACATGTGAAGAAAGATGATGCGTGAAAATTAGTAGTGTAGAGCACCATCAATCTCATTCCCAGGGCTTTTCCCTTTTTTGCCTCCCTAAATTAAAAAGGAAAAGCCCTGGGAACGAGGTTGGGGTACCATACCACCTTAAGCACGAAGGCGCGCTATATAAGGAGCGGTACGTCTGGATCATTTGTCAATCAACCGTCCACCCAAACAGAACTCCGTGAAAATTTGCGCAGGAAAAGACCGCTTCTGAGCAACAAGTTTGTAATTTTTTGTGTCTTTCTTGTTTTCGAGTTCCACAGTGACGTTTATCACCATGAAGGAATATGTGGTTTGTATGTTCTGAAATTGCCGTGCCAATGTTTGAGCGTTTCGATTTATGGCGCTAATTTTGAAATTCGAAATGATTTGTATGAAAAATACGCCATCGCACAATGGTGACAGTAAAACTAAAATGCAAATGAAACAGGGGCGGAGCTTTTTCTTTTATAGCGCTCTTCGTGTTTAAGTTTTGAAATAATCATAATTAATTTCTTTGAAACAATAGAATTCCTAAAATGGAAGCACAGTTTAATTTGTAATCACGGTTTAAATGGTTTGTCATCGAAAAAAGTTGAATTCGAAACAAAAACCGCGATTATTAGAGTTTTTTTGTAAACTGCAAGGAAATAAAGCAAACTGAAAGTGTTTTTGTTATGCATGTGCATTTCACATTCCCACGTATTGTTTTCAAATTTACCGGGCTCGCGTTTGAATTGTCAGTATGGAGCCTGGGGCTCGTTTCTCGAAGTTCCCGGTAATTACCAAAGAAACAAAACGGACTTCATTAGAGGTCAGAACACACCCTACTTTTCATGAGATTTTTTTTTCAAAATATGGTTTCGGGCCCGTTAAGTTACCGGGACTTTCGAGAAACGGGCCCCTGGTTACTGAAAAGATGATGACGCGATTGACCTGATGTGAAATTTAACTTCCTTGGAAACGCGAGAAAGATAATAATTAATAATAATTATAATAATTTAGAACTTATATAGCGCATTTTCCATGTGTATATGATCAAATGCGCTTTACAAGCAGATGAAATTGGAATTTGGAAATGTTGGTTTTTGTGGAGAGGGGAAAACCGGAGTACCCGGAGAAAAACCTCTCGGAGCAGAGAAGAGAACCAACAACAAACTCAACCCACACATAACGCCGAGTCCGGGAATCGAACCCGGGCCACATTGGTGGAAGGCGAGTGCTCTCACCACTACGCCATCCCTGCTCCCCTCAAAGATAGGCCTGAAGGCTCGTAACTTTATTTATATTAGTCCTCCTTACACACGTATCTTTTTTAACGGCTAGCTCCAAGATATGAGCGGGAAATATGAAGCAGATTCTATGCTGTGATTGGGCATCCGAGTTGACGAGATGGAGATAGCCTACCCGCTCGGTAGTACCCGTTCCCGGTTGGTTTGCATAGGACGAAGTTGGTCGGTTTGAACACAAGAGTTACAGACTTTTAAAGTTGTTTCTTCGAAAAATTAAAGCTCGCTAAAACTTTCCGCAAACTCATGATGTATCTCCTACAGACAGGAGACATGAAATCATCATCATGATGCCGAGCAAATTGTATGATTTTGCTACAATGAATATTCCACCGTTTGGTGAGTTGATGTGTAATTTTTAATTGACGCCTCGTATCAAACCGTTAGTACTGTTTCTCGACCTATTTTTACATATGTTTCAATTAAAAAAAGTTTGGGTTGTTTATTCAAACCTGCCTTGTTCCAGTGGAGCTTTCGCCCAGGCTCTCACTATCATTTTTTTTCGCGGACCACTTGACCCGAACGGATTGACCGAGAGAGGCCTAGGATCTAGGCAACATTCAGACGCAGTTGGGCGAACGAATGTCTGAAGAATCAAGATCAGGCAAGTTCTGGTTCAACAACAATTATTACCACAATTGCTAGTAATCTCGCAATCTGATTGGCTAAGATAAGAGTCTAGACAAGGCTGCTAGCATCAACGTGTCACGCAATGCCTTTTTTCAGCTCGCTCTATGAAATGAAAATGTTCTTGACAGACAACACTGTATTACATGGGAGCAGAGTTGGCGCAGTGGTGAGAGCTCTCGCCTTCCACCAATGTGTCCCGGGTTCGATTCCCGGACTCGGCGTCATAAGTGGGCTGAGTTTGTTGGTTCTCTACTCTGCTCCGAGAGGTTTTTCTCCGGGTACTCCGGTTTTCCCCTCTCCCCAAAAATCAACATTTGATTTGATTTGATTTATTTAGAGTTGATTTGATTTAGTCTCCCCAATTAGTAGAGCATCTGTGCGCGGCTAAATACATTTGAGACTTAAATAAAGTGATTATTATTATTATTATTATTATTATTATGAAGGTTGGATTGAAGGCTAAAGCCAAGTCGATTTTCTGCGATCTGTGATATGAATCAAGAGAATGTAATTCCACTGAGATCATCTGTCTGAGCAGGACATTTTCAACAAATTTTCAGAGCTTCGATTACCAACATGTAAGCTGTGGCAAAATATCCCTTATTGACCCCGATTCATTAAAACGGAAAAAGTAAGAACTTAGGCCCCGTTTATATGGAGAAAAGTTGTCCCGTGCAAGAGGGTCACCCTCCCAGCCGAGTCAACTTTAGCGAGCGTTCATATGAGAAAAAGTTGACCCTTTTGCCCGAGCCAGCAGCACTCGCGCATGCTCTGATTGTCTCACCTTGACCGAGTTGACCCGGCTAGGCGAGCCAAAGTGTTTATATGGAGATAAATTGGCTCGGCTAGGGGGTGACCCTACCATCGAAAGAGGGTGACCCGGCAAGGAGGGTCACCCTTCTAGCCGAGCCAACTTTTTGTTACTCATGTAAACGGTTCGCCAAGTTTTGTAAGGAAATGTAGGAAAAATTGGCTCGCCCTTGGTAGCTCGGGTAGGCGGGTGACCCTTCTACCTGGGACAACTTTTCTCCATATAAACGGGGCCTTAGCCTATATTCGGTGACCCCACGCTTGGTAAATAGCGCACATATCATGCTCATTTCTCGGGCGACTCAGTCTTGCCCGGGCAGGCCTGTGCATGACTGTATTGATCATGACGCAATAGAACTGTCAATACACAAAGGAGGGACTCTAGCCTTTGCTATAAATACGCGATGTTTACCCAGCTCGCTCACTTGGCGGAAATAAATTCGGCAGTGAGCCAAGGAAAGGCATCGAAAATGTTTCGTTTTCTTTATGCGTCATTTCTGGTTCTCGGCACACTTGTTTCACTTGAGGGAACTGAGACAACTAGCCCTACTGAGTCAGCTAGCGGCAAAGTGAGTAGGCCTGGTTAAACTTTTCCTCGCATCCAAGTCTGATTATTTTTTTCATCCAGTCCATGCGAATTCTCCGCAACTACACAATATTTTGCGTGTTGTTGAGATCTGTTGTTCAATCGCCAATAAATAATGACATAAAAATGTACCTGTCGCTGGAATTTTTTCCTTTGCAGGCCGCAGCAAAGCAAATCCAATGCGGGAAGGATTCCAGCTGTTGCACAGGTAAAAACGCCACTGATGATTAATTCATTTCCTACTTTGTTGCTATAATTTTATTGTTATCTCTCGCGTAGAAGAAACATCAGTGGATTGATTTTATTATTTTTCTTCATTTTCAGTAGGTAGAGATGGTAGAGATGGCCAAAACGGTAAGAAAGTCACTTCACCAATTTCTGCCTTTACAAGTTCGAGTTTTCACTGGCACTTTCATGGTAATTCGCAGACTTATACCCAAACGGAGACTGACCACAAGCACACGACTTTGGTCACAGCCATTGAAGTCCGTTCGCGACCACTCTCCGTCGCACTCCGACGTCCGCTGCACTACGGTAGAGAAACTCGCTTGCGCGCTCTTTGGCGATCCTCGCGTGGTCCAAACAGAGTGCGCAAGGTGTTGAAGGAACGTTGCACTTTGCCCTCTTTGATGCTTAGGGATTGACCATCCACTGCGACGGCTAATGATGGTCTTCGCTAATGTCAGTTGTTTACAGAAAACACAAGCTAACTTTCTTTTTTCTTTCAAAGGAAGAGATGGTCGAGACGGTATCCAGGGAATGAAGGTTGGTCAAAATAAAAAGAGCTGAAATAAAAACGCGTGAATTCTGGTCACATATGTCAAAACAATAAGCTGTTCCCCTCCATTTATCGAATTAACGAAATTTCCTTATTTTTTGTTTCATGAGAGCTATAGATACTTAAAATCTTTTATGCAGTCAGACCCTCACATAACGCGCAGACAAGACATTGAAGTCAACCTATTCTTTACGGCATATAGATGCAATAGTAATGGTACGTTTTGTAGACCTAGAAAAAATAAGGTCGAATGATTGGGCAGAAGTGTAACTTGACAGGCCAGAGACAAACAAACCAATCATAATGGTGACAGTTAAGCTCCAGTGAGCAATGGATAAAGCCGTTTAATTTTAACTCATAATTTCATAGCTAGTAAGAAGACCTGTGCTCACGAAATCGAAACTTAAACAATTGTTTATCTTTATTTTTTTAGGGAGAGAAAGGGAAAAAAGGAATCAAGGGAGACGAAGGCAAAGTCGGTCCAGAGGTCAGCCTATCTTTTCATCTTTATGCACTTCTTATGGTTTTCGGCCAACATTTCAAAATGAATGCGTTTTTGTTTTTGTTGTCTGTCCTTGATTTTGACTCAAACCATTCTTACATCTCTGGCCAGTAAATAAAACGAACTAACTTAGCGGGTTCCTTTGACAGTCTTCCTGTGGAAGTTGAAAGAGCAGAAAAAAAAAAAAGGGAAAAATGTCAAGTATTTCAAAAATTAATAATGTTTATTATATGCTTCCAGGGCCCAAAAGGGGAGCGTGGTCGGCCAGGAATAGTACGGGGTGGCACATACAGATTTAGCTGACAACTGCACGCAGCGTATCGAAGGAACTGTTCGTTACGATCCTTCCCAGAAGACATTGCAACTCTGTAATGGAAGTACTTGGTTGACTCTGTTGACTGTTGGGAATGGTTTGCAGTCGCTGTTGACTACTGGGAACGGTTCGAACTCTAACCCAGGTCGCCATTGTTTGGATATCTTAAATTCGGGTAAGTTTCTACTTACAGTTATAGCCGCAGTGGAAGAAAAAAGAAAACGGAAGAAAATAGATCGCCAATTGTCGTAAATGTTTACCTCACACTCACTAGAAATTAATTTAACAAATTCCTACTTACTACAGAAAAAACAAGATCCTTTTTTTAACCGATCAAAATTTTGGTTTTTACATTTTGTTGCTGAATAGGCGGCAGCCGTGGCAGTGGATTTTACTGGATCGATCCAAACGGCGGCTCCACAGATGACTCGTTCCAAGCTTTCTGCGACATGGAAACTGCGAGTGGAGGTTGGACTCTAGTTGCTACAAAGGTGTCCCCCAGTTTGCCATCGATCATCAAACCTGCATTTACAGCATTGGCCGCGAAAAGTACAAACACAGATGCTGTAAGTCACATCCATCCAAGCATGGGGGACTGGACTGAGGTCATGTTCCGCTTTGCTGACGTCAGCACCATCCGGGTGATTTACAACAGGAAGGCAGGAGCACCACATAAAGCCAAAGAAGAATTTGATAACTTCTTAATGGGCAGGAAATCTACTCAACTAACAACTTTGAACGTGTTCGGATTTTACAAGTACAGCCCAGCAGCTGCAGATCACAAGAGAAGTCCCTCCATAGGTTTTGCCACAATAAAATCATTAGAGTTCCATTCAGACCATGGAATTTCAGAAGACCGCTATGGTTCGGACAAATGGCTTAATGTGTGTAACGTTGTTCATCCGTCTGACTTTTCAAATGAATACATCTTCAGCATTGACAACAAGGCGCTGGGCACCAAGTGTATCGCGGGCTACTGTTATCTGAACAAACCAATCTGGCTGATGGTGCGCTGAAAAACACTCTTGAGTTCACCCGGCGGTATCTTCGCAGTGACAGAGTACCGTCGGAGGAATTGGCGATGATTTATGCAGCACTACGAGAAATTTAAGTTTAAAAGCAATCTTTCCGTGAGTTCAGTATAATTTAGGATCTTTATAATTTATGCCGTAGATGCGCAAAATGATTATTACTAACTTAAATGCTGCATGTCCATTGTCGGATAGGTAATTTTTTAGATGTTTTATAAAATGTGGTCCTTGCTGATTAACTGAAGAAATTTGTGGGACAGGAACCCTTTAATAAGCCCACTTTTTCAGGTAACCGCCCTGTTTTGATATTTCAGAATAAAGTAGAAGCTATAATATATATATATTTAGCCAAGCCTAAAAGCGGAGCTCCAAAAGCATTCTTTTTCTACTGGCATTTACATATAGTCTGCTTGTCATATCACCCATCTGACCTCACTCAAGCTACAGACCCAATGCTGTAGAAAATAGTATGGAAAGGTGATCTGAGCCAGTGGTACAGTGGATTTGGACCCCACGTGGATTTGTACCCTCCAGTCCAGATCTGCTTGTGGATCAGATTTGGACCCCCTAGTCCAGAACTGCTAGCAGATATGAATCCCCTTTTACGAATTTGGACCCCCACCCCTCCTAAAAACAAGCGTTCTATTGAGTAAGGTAATAAAAATTCCTTTCCAAACTGAGTTTGGAGATGTTAAAAAAGCAAAATAAAAATATTGAGGTAGGTTTTTTTTAAAATAATCTTTAATACCTTGTGTAAAAAAGAACCTGCAAAGCTAGTTTTCATCTATAAATTTTTAAAACAAAACATTTCTTAACATCTTAGAGCAATACCTAAGGACAGGTCTGTTTCCCCGTTCAACT
The DNA here is from genome assembly GCA_016490735.1 of Pachyseris speciosa. Taxonomy (NCBI): domain Eukaryota; kingdom Metazoa; phylum Cnidaria; class Anthozoa; order Scleractinia; family Pachyseridae; genus Pachyseris; species Pachyseris speciosa. The sequence goes on from JAEMWC010000499.1 coordinate 137,974, forward strand.
GTAGGCAACTTAGTTACATACTTAGCTACTTAGGTATGGTTTAGAGCCACTAGAAATTGGTGGAGAAGCCTGGTGATTGCTCCTTGGAATCAGTATCACATCAGATATATAGTGATTCAGATCATCACTTCATAATGAATGCAATTTCAATTATCCACAGCCTCCCATGAGACAGTCAGAAATCGGAAATTGTGTATCCTCTGGATATATGTATGCCTCACAAAAATTATGAAAGAAAGATACATGGAAATCAATAAAAATATTTAGATGCCATGAATTAAGACCAAGATATTTATTTTGATCAATTACTTCTTGACCTTACTATCACAAAAAAAACTGCTTGCTAACATTAAGCTCATCACTCAATGCACCTGCAGTGTTTTCAAAAAGAAATCCAGCTGCTCTTCTGGCTAGTTAAGTGCAAGACCAAACAACTTGATAATAATATATTGGGCATTTGGTTGATACCACTATCAAGGTGATTCATCAAAGCAAAAGTGCTGGAAATCCGTTAGCCATCTTAACTTGATCTTAACATACTTCATCAAACATCAGAGATTCCATTAAACATTAATGCCAAATGTCATCCAAACATCCCACAAGATTGGTGTGACCAGCTACTAATAAAATTAATTGAAAGACTGTATGCAGGAGGAGGAAGTCCAAAGGATGTGTACATTGATGAGAAAGAGCTTACTTTAAGTTTAATTTTAAGTTTTAAGTTTAATAATACTTTGTCATGTGAATACAACTAAGTTGATACAAAACAAAAAAGTGCATGACTGGAGAATAATTGGGAGAAACTAAATTCCCATACAAAGAATATTATCTAATATTACACATTCTAAAAACTAAGAGGTGAAATTTAAACGTGGCCCAAAGCTAACTTAATCAAATTAAATCAAATACTTGTCTCTTACAAGTCACCCCTGATTTGAGATTGAGACTAAAAATCATGAAGTAATCCAAAGCAAACCTAATTAAATTACATACTTGTCACTCACAAGCTACATCTGATTTAAAATTGACACTAATAATGTAATAGATAGGACTTAAAACTGCTTAAAGAAGGTGCATGCATGATGTTCGATGGAACACCATTCCAGTCTGTTATGTAGCGATTAAAAAAAGAAAAGCTGAAGGCCATATATATGTTTAGCCATGCCAAGCCTAGAATCGGAGCTGCACACTCTCACCGAGCAACTTCGCAAGAGTTTATTTGGGCCAGTTTAATTTGTGTCCAAAACAATTGAGCAGCAGCAGGGAAAACGAAGAGTTTTCGATAGTAAACGTTTGCAAAAAAAAAAAAAAAAAAAAAAAAGACGGACATTCTTGAGTCTAACTACTTTGAGATGAAAGCGTAAAGGGATTCAAAGCGGATCAAAAAAAAAACAAAACAAAACAAAAACACTGCAAGCGAACAAAGTACGATGCCGGCGAGTGTTTGCTCGAAGAAGGAGAAGGTGGAGAAATTAAACAAGACTAGCTAGTAATTAAAATAGCTTGTAATGATAAAGCTAGGAAAATCGGTATTTATTTTGACATAAATGCCCCTAGAAAAAAAAATAAAGGGTACAAACTCTTCGTTTACAGCAGTCAACAGGAATTGACCGCGGTTCAGAAACAATATAACAACAAACATAAGACTTATTACAAGAAAACAAAGCACAATATGAATAATATTTCTTCGAAGATTCTTGGAGAAGGTGCAGAAATTGGACAGGTAACAAAACTATCTTGTATTAAGCTAGAAAATTTCCTTAGCAGATTTGACATAAATGTCCGTAGAAAAGGCAAAAAAGAGGTCCGTACCTGATCGTTTAGAGAGGGGGGTGAATAAGGGTCAGCAAATCCGTCGATCCGTGCTAATTTTTCGAAAAATCCGCCAATCCGCAGATATTTTTACAAAAATCCGAATCCGCAGCGACAAGAAAGCCAACTAGGTACGTCGCAAAGTGTTACACGCAAGCGCGAGACGCTGAACAAAGAAAGGAAAGACATCCTCGCGCTTGCGCGCGTCCCCATCGCTCTAAGATTAAAATGTTTGCGGCTGACATTTGTAACCTGATGTCATTAGGATAGCGTGCATTTTTGTATTTTGGTTATGGTATAGGTCTTTTCGAATCAATCAGAGGACAGGTTAATACAGGTCTTTGAAATGTCAAGTTACCAGTTTTGAAAGAGTGTACTAGCGAAATCTAAGGTTTAATCCCCACCTTGACCACTGTTTTGTAATAATTAAAGAAATCTAATCTAAAGACAATAGAAGTCTCGTATAAAACATAACAATCCGTTTTAACCTCATATGCTCGCGTACAGTTCACTACGCTTTCCCAATTGCTGGAATCGACGCAGCACCGAAACTTGTTTTCATGAAGGAAGTCATCGTCTTTGGCACCTTCTCGATAAAAAAAAAATGCGACGTAATCGATGGTCATTGTCTCAATGACCTGACCCTCCATGTTGACCTTGCCGATGGTACACGGGGTGGTCTGGTGAGGACAATGCTTTTTGTCTGGCCAGAAGCCGAGATCCTGGTAGTTTTCTGGAGTCCTATTACATTGTAGCTCAAATTAAAGATGTGTTAGCCCTTTTTGCCTAAAAACAACTTTTGAAACTCGTCGAGCCATTTTCTGGCCAGAATCTAGCCAAAAAGAACCAAAACTGTCCAAAGCTCTGTTTGTTGGTGGAGCTCCTTGCGCCTTTCTGTCCCTGATGCTTAATATTAGCTTTCCAAGTTCGGCCATATACAGCGTTTTCTTTCCTCGCCTCCTTTTTCTCTTGCTGGGCATTTTCTTTCGGTGGGAAAAGATTTGTGAAAAACTTTTAGGATCATAGGATTAGGTGGAAGGAAGTGCCGGTGGGTATAGGAATAAGATTTTCATTTAAATTCTATGCTCAACGTCACTTGGTTTTTTCGCGTTTTCTCCGGCCTGTTTGACGGAATCGTGCTTATTCGGGTATGGTTTGAAAGATCTCTTCCCCCTACACATGCTACATGTCCATGAGCATTAAAACTGATAACGTCTCAGCGGTACAAGGGACGTGGTTCTGCGTGGCCGGTTTTGGCCTTTTGTTTAGTAAATGGTACTCGATTTCGCATCTTTTGGCAATATTAGGTTGTTTTATGCTCAAAGGTGGATTTTTTTCAGAAAATTGTGTCCTTAGCTTAATCTAGTCTAGTACCAAGGTCAGGCAGAAAAAAAGAATTGAAACAGTCCGCCAAGTCAAGTTCCGAGATCCGCACTTCAAAACAAACAAAATCCATAATCCACGCTGAAATATTGAAAAAATCCGTGATCCGCTGAGCATTCAAAATCCGCCAATCCGCAAAATGTATCCTTAAAATCCGAAATCCGAGTAGTTTTGTTTAGCCAAATCCGCCGATCCGCGAACCTATTCACCCCCCTCTTTAGAGCAGTCAACAGGAATCACTGAGACAGCAATCACTCGGAATGCGACAGAGCTGAATAATAGAGCCATTTCCCACAAAATCTTTCCTTGGCTTACACAAAACACTTAAGTGCTTTGATGGTTTTACTGTTACTTCCCATGTCTTCCGAAGAACCTTCTTCAATTAATGATTCTCAGTGGCAAAACATCATCCAGATAACGAAGAAAGCGCTTGCCAAACCAAACGAGCATTTCTCTCGCAGACCCGTCCACTTTAAAATTTATCAAAACCAGCCAGCCAGTCAACCCATTTCGCTGTTTTTAACATCCAAACGCTGATTCTTACCGGTTCAAACAAACGACATGTTTAAAGACGGCGAAAGTTGTGAGTTATTTCATGATCATATACATCATTCTCACTCTTCACTTTCACGGGAACATATGAACCCACAATTGACCTGCTCACAACGTCAGTGGCTTCATAGCTCAGCATCGCACCGGTATCGCGAGGTCACGGGTTCAAATCCCGTTGAAGTCCTGAATTTTTTTTCAGGCTTCTTTTCACAATTGCACAAATTGCGTTATAATTCACAACTGCGAGGATCATTTTTCATTTCATTTTGATATGTCATATTCTTAACAACAACGACGGAAAATAGTCTGGCACGAGTGCCTGAACTGACTTCAGGTGCAACGTCACGGACTGAACGGTCCGCACACAGTTTTCCCGCCAAAACTTTCCTAAAGTAACGAAAACTAAAGCAATACCGTAAACTGCCGCTTATAACCCCCCCTCCCATCCCCCACTTATAAGCGCCCCCCCCTCCACTTATAAGCCCTCCCGGTTATAGGCCCATCTACCTGTAAACAACAAAATGCATCCGATTATAAGTCCTCCCGGATATAAACCCCCCTCTAGTAACTGTTCAGTGTTTTGTGTCGAAATGAAGTTGATTCAAAGCAGGAGTTTAAAGCCAGTACCTGAAAAACGCATTTCGATCAACACTACTGTAGCTCGTTTCGAAACGTTGTTTTTATTCCGGTTATAAGCCTATCTGAACCAAGCCTCCCACACATGCGCGGTAAAGCGATAAGTGCGTTCAAACCCAATCAGTATAATCGAGCCTAGTATCTGTCCGGTCTTCCTACGAACACAAATTGTTCATCTAAAACGAAATATTCCTAATTTTGCTTGTTTTCTTGTGTGAAACAAGCTAGTCCTTTTAAGCGCACCAAAGAGAGCGAACTGTGGCCATTTTGATCGATTTTTTTCAAACAAGATGCGTGGATATGATAGACTCAAGAATTCCCGCCCTATATCAAGTTCTGGAAAGCGCATCGACTAGGACTGAAGCCCCTTTATGAATCCGGCCGCACGTTTGTGGTCTGCATACCCGCTAATTATATGGCATAAATACAGGCGTTTAATTTAAGTTTGTAAAACTCCTTGAAGGAGTCTACGCCCACGATCGTTAGACAAAACGCGTCGGAGAATAAACAAGTTTTACAACCACAGTTCGCAGAGTGCGGTTCGCTGGATAAGTATTTAGAAAATAGTCTCATTAGTAAACATAATCTTTTCAATGAATCTTTTTAATAAAGTGGACACTGAAAGCACGGAAAATGTACAACTGGAAGACCTGACTGCTCTTATTGTTTTAGATTTCGAATATGGTAGAAGTATTCAGGCTTCCTCCTGCGAGATGCGGAAAACGCCCATGAAGGAATCCCCTGCCGCTGATGCGACATCGACGTCACTGGGCTTTGCAGGAGAGAAGATATGCCCTCTTTATTTCCGTTGATTTCGTGTTCAAGCTGCTATAATTAGCATCTGTCGATAATTATCATGTCTGAAAATCGCCGTACTCTTTCGGCATTTGTACGTCGATAAATGAAAAAGTGCAGAATATGGGGTGCTAATTGAATAAAACAAGGCAGAAGCGGTAAGCTAATTTTAACAGCAATTTGCTGCATTTTTGTTTCAATTTGTGTTCGACCTTGTTTTACAAGCACAAAATTGTGTAGTTTGAGAGTAACGTTGGTGAGAGGTAAACACAATTCTTGATTTCCTTTTTGACCGGCAACAGATTATGTGCATTGTAGCTAGATTTGCCGACAGAAAAATTGTATTCAGGTTTTTGCCTACTGTTTCAGCCTGGTTAACCTCAAAAGTAATTCAAATTCCACGTGTTTGGCTTTCAACAACAAATTTAAAGCAATTTATCAAGTCTACAATTTACAACCGCGCCTATAAATTAAAACATTTTGACGAGGGTAGCTCAGCATGCAACAAGTATGTTATTATTAGAAAGTGCACGCAATACTATGACGCAACTGTGACGTCAATTCCTTTCCTGAACGGAAATTGAATCGGATGAGATTATTCTAAGTGTACCCGCGATCGCCAAAGTAGTTAAAAAAAAACCCGATCTATTTTTGGCAACCACCGGAATTCAGGAATTTATTCTTTTCCAAAATCGGTTTACTGCGTGTGCGAAGTAACTATCAAAACATAGGAAATTGTTTAGGAAGTTGATGTTGAATAGATTGGATACTCGAGCCAAGTTTAACTCGGATACTTGGTTGTTTTTTTTGCGGGATCATCATATTTCTTGCCGAGAGTGGATGCTCACCACACACACTCCGTTTTGCCGCGCCTCTGGGATACATCAGTCATTGCGAGCATTGTCCGTTCCCAGGGCATTTTATCACCCTATAATCCTGGGCGTGGGTACTTATTCTTCCTTTTGACTGACCGAAATTTTGATCTTGCAGATTCAATGACGGCGTTCATTTGCAAATATGAGGGGGCAGGTACAGCCAGAAAGACTCGCCCCACTTCGCTGTCCCCTAATAATAATAATAATAATAATAATAATAATAATAATAATAATAATAATAATAATAATAATAATATTAATAATACTTTATTTACCCAGGTGTCACCTAGGAGCTGAAAGCTCGTTTAAACGTGAACGTGAAGTTTAAATGCTTCATGATTTTTAATTTGATTGGATTAGATTTTCTCAGGGCGCCATGCATTCTTTCCACCCTTATTGGGAGAAGTTTGCGCATCTTGTTTCTCCCTGTGGTCGGGCTTTTCTCAGATTTTTCAGTGCTTCATTTTCATCACTGGTCAGTCTGACGGTTGATACTAGATTTGCTCGTAATAACTGATTATTCTAACCGACTAATCTCCCAAAGGCATCGAAGGATCGAGAGTAAAAGCAAATCTATGCAGTTACTGGTGCGTCGTACTTCTCGAAGTATCCTGAATAACTTCAACCCAAGACAAACTGTTGTTACAAAAGAGTACTACTCATTCCCTTTCAATCACAAAGTCCCACCGAAACACTCTCTCGTGAGCTATCATTGAAGAATCTGACTGTTTCTAGCAATAATCTTAGTTGTTTCTTTGCTGTTATTTTTTAAAAGATCCAGTTAAGTCTAGGAAACTGTACTTTTTCGCCAGTTATAATTTCGGCCTCTTCTTCAGCTGCCTCACCAACGTGAGTCACACTCGGATCAATTACATCACAATCATTGCTAACGGGTCTGAGCTCTGTTTTTATGAGTTCTCGATAAAATATCGCCGGCACAAAGTCCGTAAATATAGATTCAGTCCTGATTGATTTTTAGCAACGGTTTATCTGCCATTTTCAGACGTACTCAATTTTGGTCCTAAGAAATGACTCAATCGACAGCAAATGCATTCGAGATTCGCTTCTCCGGCCATCCTCCATACTGTCAGCTGATGAGGAGCGTTTATAGCTAGAGCAGTCAATGAGAAAGTCACCAGTTCAGTTCCTCTTCATCTACATCTCTGTCAATGGACTAGTTGAACAGTAAATCCTTATTGATAACGAACTTGTTTTTTTCACTGAAGAAGGGCCAAGCCCGGAACGTTTGGAATTATTATTATAAAAACACGGCAGTATTTGTTTGCTTCAAGTGAACTCCTATTTACTATAACATTGTTCAGTGCCACGCAGCGAAAACGTATTTTCCCGCTTTGGCTATAATTCTTATTGGGGCCGCTGTCGTGCAGGTGGAGAACCGGATTACGGCCATAACTATAGCTAAAAAAACCATGGTCATGTTTTTAAAACTCCATGCAATGGATTCGTGTATTGGTAATTCAGATCAGACCTTGAATACGTGTACGAAATCCTGTGAAAGAAACAATTAGACTAGAACTCTTAGGGACAGGTCTTCCCTGCGAAGGAGCCGTCGCGAACTCTGCAGAGGGAGTAAAAATGAGGTTCACGAGGAATTGACTTCTCAGTTCTTTATTTAGCTTTCTGGCCTTTCTGGCTTTTCTCCATCTTTTCGATTTTTCTTTCCGCTTTTCTGAACGAACCTTTGCGGATGACAGATCGAGGATAAGCGGTTTCTTGCCTAGTACGGAGCTTAAGCCGGTGGCCGCGGGCGACGGCAATGGCAAAGGCAACGAGAACACGCATCAATTTAAAGTATAAATTAACATTATTGTTACTTGAACTCGATTATTTTAACTCGTTTAGCTTTTTCACTGAAGAGTAATCCCGGCAGAGAAAACCAAAGAAAAAATCAATCATACACTCAAGTTCTCCACTCCTTGAATTTGGTCACGTATTTGCCCGCAGAATAGGGCAAAGTAATGTATCAAATTTTATACGCTCATTTAGGGTGATTGCTTTTTCTCCGTTTAAACGCGTTGTGCAGTATTTTAGCCGGCTATAGTCGGCGTTACCGTTCTCGTCAGAGCTTCTTATCAAAGGCTGTCGTAACTTCACGAGCAAATCCCAAAGGGCAATGTTTCCGAGCAGTTCTCTGTACGTCTACTCACCACTTTTTCAACATACTTGCGAAGTAAAAGGTAATACCGTTTTTTGAATGAATGATAAAGGATACTTTCGTTTTGCGTATGACTGTGCCAATTTCCTTATAATTTTTCGAAAGTTTGCTTATTGAAACTACGGTACTAGTGAATAATCTAACAGACTGTGCATTGGCATATCTCCGTTAAAACACAAATTGAAATTCTTGGCTTTCCAACTTTACCAAATCTCAAAAACAAACAGGACCAAAGATACTTTGTTGTTTGTTTACAAGGGGCGTGTCCCAAAAACCATTAAGCAATTGAATATCTCAGATTCCCTCTATCACTAAACTGACCCCAGCAAGCAGGAAATGACACAACCCAACGGGCGATCTCCCCAAAGTGATAATTGCCTTCGTAACATCTCTTATAACGCTGGGATAAAGTCTGGATGGCGTCAAATGATAAACACTGGTCAAAGCAGGTAGAATATCACGCCATATTGCATGCGGATGTTAGCCACTCCGAATGAAGTAGATTACATATTGCAGACGATTTTACTAGCTTAACTACCTAGTGTATTCCGTGCTCGGTAATCAATAGCATATATGAGTGTGTTGATAGTTATCGAATGCTGAACACATGTGTCAGGTATAAAGTACGTTTGTGGACAGCTCGCTAATTGCGGTGACTAATTGTTGTGTTAATTGCCTTACCGCATAAACGTATCTTGGTCAGAAAGCGTCAACGGAATCAACACTTTGCAGCAGATAAAAACTAAAAAAAAAGAAGCGGCAAAATCTTGCTAAACTAAGTTATCCACGTCAGAAATTTCAGTTTAGGTTTGGATTCAGTCGCAAGCGAACGAAAGAGATGTTTCGTGTCACACGCGTTTAAAAACAGGAAATTCTTGCTTTCTTGTGAGACTCCCGCCTGTCTGCAGCAATTGCGAAAACAGTGTTATCAAATGCTTTGATTGCAAAATGCTATCTGAAAAACACTAAAGATAACAATTGTTCATAGAACAAATGCTAATGATTTTGAACTCAAGCTCTATAGGATTTTGTAAACTGTGGTACTCTGAGCGGTATAACTTGCTCGTTCAAACTCCCAAGTTGACTTTCTGTACCACTCATGCTTCATTTATGGTGAGCGAATTGTCACGGAGATTGCGTGTAACACAACAGAGCTAATGAATTTGCTTTTAGCTCGACAGATAACAGAAGATCGCTTGGTTTTCCCCATCTGGCTTTTTCAACAACTTGTGTGTTCTGTCCGGGGATGTTAACTATCCGACATTTTGTTAATACGCTGGTATGTGCTGTTAGTATTGTTTGTATTACCAGCACACCTAGATTCTGGAAAAAAATATTTTCGCAAGTTAGTATATAAACGCTCTGGCTCACAGTACACAAGAAGTCGCTCGTTGCGATTTAGTTGCTGTTGCAACAACCCTCAATAGGATTGTGACACTTTCATTCAGGTTTCGTTTAAAAGTCTTGCGTTGAAATTTATTAAACGAAGCACGGCTGACAGTGATTTTCAGCAAAGTCACCTCAAAGTGTTTATATACGTTACAGACAAACTGCTTCGTGTGTTTGAATTTGCTGGACAACCCACCAGGAAGAAGCCATGTGGCAGCTTTAGTGAGCTTTCACATTTATACGAAGAGGGTTCCCTCTATCTTTTTTTAATCGATGAAACAATTTGTTAGCTTCTTCATCTTCTCAGAGGTATTTCAGTTAAAAAAAAGTAACTAATTAAAGGGTGAGCGGTGAAGTGCCTCACACATACCTTAATAGATGAAGTAATATCTTCTGATAGCTTTCAATAAGGAAGTTGAAAACTGGTTTCTTGTTTGGGCAATTATCAACCATGTTTTCTAATCACGCAGATATCGCGAAATAACAAAGGAATCAAAATGCTAAAATTTCCGGTTCTCTGAGAACACTTTTTCGTCAAAAGCGGCTCTACTGTTTCATTTCATCTATCATTGCTCCGCGCTCCGGAAAGCGACTCAAGGGGAATCAAATAGCTGCGTTTCCTGTATTCGATAATGGACCACCATAAGACACAGGACCCTCGACTACTCGGCACCGGCGGATAAACACTGCAATTGTACAAGTGACAAAAGTGTTTACAAACGCGTACAGCGGGCAGGCCAGTGATTTGGTGGGCGTGCTGGATAATCTGTTTTCACCAGTTGACACAGCAACTTCACCGAGGAATGCTTTGGTTGAGAGACAACATTGGGATAAATGAACGCCATCTTCCTCCTCGGCAGGGTGTGTCTTGAGGTATGGGCAAGGAAGCAACGCGAGCATACAATCTTTTCCAGCATGCCTGCAACGAAGTGCAAAATTGGCAATTAATTAAGAAAAAATACACATCTATTAGTCACTTTGTAGCTTCGTGTTCATCACAGTGATCAAGCGTAAATCATCGCTTAGAATTGGAATGTCGTATGGCTATCAAAAATGTCGAATAATGCTCATTTTCTCGCACGCAACTACATACAAGCCTTCTTAGCTCAATTTAACCAGCCTCCAACAGTTTAGACGCACAGAGATTGAACTCAAATCATATTTTATAAATTTCACGTCTTCGTGGAATGTGTTACAGGCAGTTTATATAATGTGTAGGGCAGTTTTACGAGGTGCTTTATCTTCCATTTACTCAGTTGACGTCTAATTTAAATATTAGAATAAAGCCAAATCGTACAGTAGCTAAACCGAGCGAAATAAAAAAAAACTGTTTGATTGATTGCTTGGAATATTTCCACGTTTCATCCGGATTCACAAGAATGTCGAAGTTTTTATCGATACATTTCTGCTACATGAGCCAAAACCTGCTGACTGTAACAATGTCACTGGTAGCTTTTGAGTTTGACAGAGAAACGTTCCTTCAACAGGAACCGTGAGTTAATGGAGTAATTGGGTTCAGTGAATCAATGCCTCCCTTTTAGGTTAAAATTTCTTGGTTTAACACAACATAACAACAATTTTATTTTTCGCAACAAGAGAAATCAATTTTTGGAATCGTTTACTGATTTCATCCTCTGTTGACAGATTTTTAATTCTTCCAGAAGAACCTTTAGCCACACCAAAATGATCAGTGTAGATTAAATTTTAAGAGCTAGATTTTTTGTGATCTAAAATTTCGCTAAAGATCCTTTGGATGTTGTTGCCAGGACCCCAGTGTGCAACAGTAACTTAGTTCAACAACACAACAATCACTGAAGGCGGAACAACGGACGAAAGAAAGAAGTAAGACGAAAGAAAGTTATGAGCAGTGTTGTTTAAAAAGTTATGTTCGACTGCTTTATGTCCCTTATGGCTTACCAAGATGAGCCTGAGTGCAAATTAATGCATAATCCTTAAAGCGCGTCTTTCTATGAGTACTTCTTTCACAGCTGCAGTCTTGTTTATTTTTTGCCTTGATATGTTGTGCATGATGCGATTCTAAGCACTGGGTCTATGTGGATAATTTCCTAAAGTTTGAAGGTCAAATGAAAACCCCCTCTACCCTTAAGTTATGATGTTATAGAACATGTTCAACTTGATGGTGATAGGTGAGCTGAACATATTTCATACTGTGACCATTAAGCCATCAGTCTTTACTCTATCACGGGGAGAAAGGAACACATTTTACTAACCTAAGAACACAGCATCATACAACTTTGCCAACTTCAAGGCAAGTCTGTACATGGAAAGCATTTTTACAACAATACAGCTAAGTTGCTGTCTAAGGCCATTTCCAGTGATAAAAAGTATTTCTGTTTTCACTGCACGCCTTTATCAGCAAGTCAGTATACGCACTTTATGTAACTCACTAGATGGCCATATATTTTACAGAAAATTACTTGAGGTCAGTCAAGACTCAAGAAGAACTGAGCCTAATGTTCACCACAAAGTCCCTGTTCGGTAGCTTGAGGCCATTCACAGACACCCGTTCACTGGTTTTAAGAATCTGCCGATCGACTGTTGGGCCAGCAGTGGCGTGAAGAGTAAGGGAAATGATTTGTCGTTCCCTGCATCGTCAAGGAGGGAAAGAGAATTATGTTCTGCCTGAATAAGACATAAGAAACTCATATATACAATGTGTTTGTTAATAATATAATACTGATAAGAGAAATCGTTTCAAACTCAGTAAAATGTTTTAAAATATCAAGAATATGTGTGGTTATAGTAAATGGCTTTCAATTTATGCTTGGGCGTTTTGTTTAATACTGGCAAGAGATATTTGGTCGGTCTGTTGTCATTAACAGCGGACAGCACTGATCTTCTTCAAAGACCGTGAATAATGACCTCTTGCTTTCATCAGTACACTGAACTTAAAGACGCTTTCTCCTCCCTATATTGTTGATAAGAACACAAAGAACATGACTGTTATATCTGCATGGCTTCTTGCCCTTTTTGTTAAATTAGCAAATGGTGAGACCGATCGCGCAAACGGACGCGGAATCTTTTCACATACTGACTGACTTGAATTCTTTCACTGCCTTCACACAGTGTGCTTCCGAGTTTGTAAAGATAACTGAAAGGCGCGTAAACTTTTGTCGCATTAAAAGATTGTGAATGATTATTAAAATACCGGCAAAAGGTACAGCTTCAATGCCTAAAAGAAAGCAATTATATATACTGTGTTATCAGTTATTTCGTAATGCACATTTGGTTATCCGCGGAAGGACGTATTCAAGGTAGCTTGCCGGCTATTCTGAGCCGATAAGTTTTAGCATCTCGCAACCTTTGATGTATAGTTCAATGTACCAGCGCTCTTCCTTGTCTAACAAAAAGCATAGACGCGGCGGGGAAGTCGTTATCTGGTATGCACTGAGGGAAACCATGACCTCATAATTATGTACTGCATTTTCTTTCCAAACGGCATCAATGATAAAATATTTCAAATACAAGTATTTCATACCAAAACTATACCACGGTCATGACAATTTTGGCAGACAGGGCGTTACAATTATGATACATTTAACGTAATCATATCTAAATATTTTAATGACTTGTTCTATCATACTTTTAGTTTGAGATAAAAGTAGTTCTGTAGTGCTGATTTATCATGAAAAGTCAAAGCCATTCTGAGTGAAAGTCCACTGAACTGATTAGCTTTGAATGCGACTTATTGTTCATTACAAAGTGCCGGGCACCGCATTTACGGAAATTTTTTGAAAATTGTTACCCTTGAGTCGCTCGAGGTAAAAGATGTTCATGTATTCAATAAAGGAAAGTTTCAACAAATATGACCCCGCTTGCCTTTACTTTGGGCATAAAATAACTTAGTAATAAGGTTTTTAGAAATAATTAGCTAACTGGCTTTTAATTCCACCCTTCCTTGCAAGGATCATGAATATCCCGTACTCTTGGGCATATTTTCCGGTCATGAGGTAATTTCTTATTCAAACAAAGCTTTGCCAAGCAGAGCAAATTATTTGAAAATGATCTTCCTTATAACTCTGTATGACAGCTTTTCCTCCTTCTATAGACTAAAACATGGCTACCACACCTTCCGTTTTACTTTCCAACAACGCCAACTTTCAGTTACGACTATTGGCGATTTGAGACGAAGAAGGATTTTTTTGTACTTTTGCAAAAGGGAGATTCACTGTTCAGACAACAGAACACACATCCATGGGTGATTTCTTCTTTTGTTTCGTGATCGTTGTTGAGTCTCGCTTATAGAAACAGCAGCTGTTCCGTTTAATTGGCGAAAGCTAAACGTGTCATTTGGGCCGGAAAGCGACCAAAAAAGCGAGAATTCAAACGCGTCAAATTGTCTAATAACCTACATTGAAAAAGCTAAAACTCCCCCAAAATAATTTGCAAACACGAATTAGATACAAGCTAATCAGCTGATAATCTGTGTTTTGTTCCTACTTTACGGAAAATACGTTGCTAGTGTTATGTTACACAGAGATTGAGCCTAATTGCTTAAATGTATATCTTGATTAACGTTATTTTGAATTTGGATTACCAGCAGTGAATGAGGAATGTGACAAGGGTTATCTCTACTCCTCGTAAAACGCTCCGACCACACACGCAATATATTTTTCACTTCATCGCTAACACCGCTTCAATCTGCTCCTCCTTTTTTTTTAAAGTAAAACCCAAAGTTATAAACGGTTTTCAACGAATTTTTTGGGTCTTTAGTTTCGAAAACGTGCACCGGAGTGAATAAACATCACGCATTACACTCATTTACAACAGAAGTGATGTGTTTAATAGTCTTTTAGATCCATTGTGGCGGATACAGGGTGGGCAAAGCAACGAATTGATAACTAATTCTGGATTGATTACAAAAGAGCTGAGATCCCCTTCAATTAGAGAGAAAGCGACCTCATCGAAAATAAAAGACCTCAATGGCTTTTCGCAATCCCACTCTAAAACTGCCTTTGTGTTTTTTGCAAACAGTGCGGGGCAAGGTAATTATTTTATCACATTCGATTTCGCACCTTTGTATTGAAAAAGAAAGCTTCAACAATTAATTTGCACCGGACAGGCGTTGCGTTTAGTGTTTTCTGAAAAGCGTCGCAACTAAAACGTGCAAAGAGTTCGGAAAGCCAGCCCCCCACACTTTACGAGCGAAATCATCAGATCACGTTCATAGATTTGGTCAACTTTATCGCAGTCGCGAGAGCCCTTTGTCGCCATAATATAAACAAATAATTTTCTATCCAGTGACACAGTAGCAATTAGGGATCGTTAATGGTCCGACAAACTAACGCGTTTGGCGACTTCCCGATTCTTTTGAAAGGCACCGAAGTGAAACCATATCGCGACCTGTATGACTAAGCACAGATGAGGGCTGGCTTAAGAGTCTCGCGTTTTGATAGCAAGGGCGAAAAAATTGTTTGGAAGCATACATCCTGTCTATAGAGCAATTAAAGCAGTAATAATGAGAGTGAAAGCGCAATTCGCTAAAAGACCGTGTCAATCTTATCGTAGGAAATGTCAGAGATCAAACCAGGCAATTATATCGTGACGGCAAGGCTCTTAAAATTGCCTTCGAACTATCTGGAGAAGGCTCTGGTCAGGACGAATTAAATGGCATTCGTTTGATGAAATCGAAATGTTTATGCTTTCTGAGGTTCGACCTCTTCCAATTTCGTTGCCTTTTTTTGTCTTTACCGCCTGTTAAAGAAGAAAAGGGACGAAAACAACTGTCATTACGGAGTAAGTTTATTCTCGCTAAAAATGACTAATTGGAAATCAAAGCTATTACATTCTATTCAATTTACTGTTTGCCTCTTTGTACAATCTTTTCCTTGTTCTTGTGAAACAAAAGCTACCACAGGAAAGTTAGTCTCGAATTTACGAGGCTTTGTCTTTCATATACAAAACACAATTTGTCACATTGTTCAGTTTTATGGCTCGATGGCATTTAACTATGGCAATAAATTTTTCTCTAACGCGTAATTCACTATCACTTCAGTTCAACTTAACAGGCGAGTTTACAATTGCTGCGTTGCTGATTACATCAAACAGCCGTCTATCTCGTCCGATTTCTGTAGGTTGAGGTGAACTGTTCCTAAAGAAACTATGACTGAGCGATGCGAAGGAAGCCGTGTTGCGATACCGAATTTGCATGTGACAGAAAGACCAAAATATCACCCTACGCACTCAGCGACCAGCGCCAGGTAATTCTCAGTGGCTTGCTTTGAGTCATGCCTTACAAAATCTTGGACTTAAAGCGCTGTAAAACCAACGTTTTTTAACTTTTTAAACGCCCTAATTCCAATACATTCATCTGAAACTTATGAAGTTGTTTGTGATGTCTTCTCTCCCTCTGTACCTTTGTCTTGATGGCGCGTGTTTATGTGGTGCGTACGAGTGTCTTTTCTTTATTACTACAAGCGTTTAGCTACGAAGTAAAACTCTTTTCTGCCCCCTTCGGCACTTCTGTTTCTAATCTTTCCGATTTCTCGCCTTGTGATTCCTGTTTAAATCGCCTCCATTTGGCTCTGCGGTTTTGGAACCACGTCTTGACTTGACGTTCCGTTAACCCGAGGACCTTGGATAACTGTTTGCGCTCTGGGGGCGACAAGTACTTTTGGTTCTCAAAAATCTTCTCCAATTCCATAGTCTGCTCGTTGGAGAATCGAACCTGGCCGCCTTTCTTCTTCTGCGGCTTTGGTAGAAACAAATTCCAGGCACCTACAAAGTAAAAAAACGAACGGAAATGATTACAGATGCAATAATTTCTGCGGAATAGGTTGATGTCCGAGCTGTAGTCGGTAATACTGGAAGACATTTCCGCTAAGTTCTACTCCCTAAAATTTGGCAACCGTTAAATATTAGAATGCCGAATGAATTCACTCTGAGCTGAGGTAGTTTTCGCGTTTGGTTGAACATACGACCTTCAGGAAGTATATCACACGCCTTGTGATAAAACACAGACATCCATGTCATTTGACTGGGTTTTGTGAAACGACGATAGAAATCGATGTGTTGAGTAAACTGCGAAATGGTACAGTGGCTAAGGCGGACAATGAGAAACTTAAATTGAGCTGAACTCTAGTTAATGACCTAACACTCTTATCACTTACTTTACAACCGAAACAAGGTGCTGTGGTTTGAAAAAGCAGCGAGAGTATAGCGTTAATCCGTGTGCCTACTGGGTCGCTGTCGCTCGGAACTCACCGGGACGAAGAGTCCGCGAGTTCTCTGACAGGACAATAACAAATCGATTCTGATATCTCAGAGAACGAAACAAATCTCTTCACTCGCCGTTGAGCCTGCTACATTTACACTCAAATTTTATATCCACTTTGTAGTAAGTAGTTGATTTTACTTACTGTGGTCGTTGTACGCCTCGTAAACGCTGGGTATGCTAGGCGCATGGAAACCAAAGCTCCTTGGGGAATGGTAAGGCGTGAATGGACTGCTCAGATTCGTGTAGCCTCGTGGAGGAGGCAGGTGAAAAGCCGGTGATAAACACGGTGGTTTAGGCACCTCGCACATAGTTGAAGTGCAGATAGATGGCTGTGGCCTCTGCGATCCCGAACCCAGAATATCATCAATATAAAACGACGACGAATTATACGGAGGGAAGACATTCAAGCTTCTGTTCCATTCGCAGTGCTGCATATTTAACGATGGCTTTGTTGCTTGAGAGTCGGCGCTTTCCTCACGAGCTCTTTTGAGTACAGGTTGCTCTTAGCTTTGTCCTCTTGACCGGGCTGTGCACTGCTATATATCTCGTTTCCAGCGCGCGTACAAACTGAAACAACTGTGTTATGTTGAAATTAGCAACTAATGACCGCAATTTAGATACTGCGCTATGATTGGCTGTTTGTCAAATTAATAGATGTTCAATTTGATAAGCAAGCGATTGACAAAGCCAAGGAATTGGCGCTCTTTGGTTTGGCTGTCAGAGCAGACGACAGCATTCGTTTCCGTACAGGTATCACTCGATAACAAAAAACATATACATTGCGTTTACATACTGCCTTCCTGTAATGGGACCTAAAATCCCCGAAGATGCGCCACAAACACGAGACAAAACAAAGGGGATCACAGATCGAGCTTTCTTTGGTTAACGTGGATGATGAATTGAAAAGTGTTTGGTCGCGGTTTGATTAGTTCGTTTACGAGGTTTACAAGAGAATGTTTGATAATGGACAACCCAACACCTTACGGCGCCCCACGGGCTTTGCTTGACAATAGAGGGTGTTATCAATTAGTGATAATTAATTAACAGACATTTTACAACATTCCATGCTTTTTATTTTTGTAATCAACATTCACAAAATTGCTTTGTTCGCTCGCGGAGGAGACACTATCTAGACAGGTGCTGGTCATAAGATTCTAATGTCATACCCAAACAAGCTGAAACAGTGCCCCGAGCTCGTTCGCGGAGAAAAGTGACACTGTATCTTGATAATAATCCAAGACCTAAGTCGCATTGTAAAAGGAGAATAATCTATCTCTCACAGCACTGATATGTTAACAGAAGATGCGATCGGGGAAATGATACGCGCAATCCACCAGTAATTTGGTCAAGCTCCTTGATCTGAGGTTACTCGGTCGAACAGCGCATAACTAAGTGATGAAAGAAGAAAACACGATCGCGCGTGGTTTAACTACGACTATGCGAGAATTTCCACTCGGCTAGGTGGTTTTGAACGTATTATTTTAAGCTACCTCATAGAAAAAAGAATAAAACAAATAGCTCCTATGGAAACTTGAATCACAAAAAGTCGCGCAAACAAAAATGTGCTTGTGAGTTTTTTTCATGTTAATGATCCAACAAAAATAATTCACCCCAAAAGGAATCACACATTAGTGCTAAAAGTTGCACCTTTTCAAAAGTCATTTATAGCTTTCAATGCCACCACAAACGCACGCTTGAAATTACAGTTGAAACACAATAAGCCTATTAAGAGGGTGCTTTTTAACCCAGGTGTTTTGGTAGTATTATCAGCGTCACCATTGGGTCGTGCTCTAACTTGTTTGTCGAGAGGGAAAAGGTAATCTATGGTAGTGGTTTGGTGATTTCAGTGGATGCCACCAACACATTGTGTTTCTTGAATATGTTACATTAAACGTATGAATCGAGGAAAAATGGGTCAAATTCAGAAAGCAAAAGCTGTAGGCGTAACTGAGTTCATGTGGAGCATTGGATTTGATGAGCATCGGTTTTTGCAAGTCCAAGTGTCAAGATGTCAATACAGGATCCAAGGCATTTTAGCCAAGGTTACTAAAGAGCTTATGAAACATGAAAGAAAGAGACTTTCCTCTGCCCAACGGGGTAGCTGTCTCCTTAACACGACACGAGGTTAGATGAAAAGGCCGATAAAATTGCCCATTAAACATGGCAATTTTAGGGCTCTCAAGTACATGTAAACATCCAGTATCTTATTTCAAAACTTAAGCAAACAGCCAATCTTAGCCTTTTATTCCAACCTTGCCGAAGACCACCTGCCAATAGTGACGTCACTCGGCATCGCCTCGCCTAGGAAAAGTCGCAACGTCGCTGCTAAAGTGAAAGCGTGCGATGACTAGTACCTGTTCTGGATTTAAAAAGGATGTAGTTTTTTTTTCTTTCATTTTTCATTCTAGCCCTTTACCACCGCAAGATGTTCCAATTAATCGCTTTATTTTCCTTCCGAGGTTCCAATAACTTCAGCGTCAGATACACGCCCAAAAATAAATTTTATTATGCGGGCTTCTCATGGAAGCATTTGCGCATATTCCTCTTGCCTTGCCCTTTTTTACTGACAAGAACACGAAATCATCACGGAAAAAATTCTGCAGTCCTGTAGAGGAATTTATCACATCTTTCAGCACTTGTAATGGAATGAATTTCTTCCTGCAAATTGCATTGCTTGTGATCACTTATCGATTATCGGTTCGGCGTGCGTCATGGTTAACTCAATAAAGTTATAAATAGGTTCGTATGGGTGGAGAAGTTATTCAAGGTATGAGAATTAGTTTTGCGACATAAGTAATTCTAACGCTTAAAACTCTCTGCGGAAGATCGCTTACTTTATCGCAGAAAAACGGAGGATATGATGAGTGCACTTTGTTTGAAAAACTGAAAGGAATGCAGTTGCTGACGCAGTAGTGGAGCACAGTTTCGTGTCTTTACTCAGTCCTCGAAATTGTTACAGTAGAAATATCTGTTGGGTGTAGTTCAGACGATGAAGGTTATTTCCGCGAAAATATAAAAGCTAAGACCCACTCACAGTATGGGTTAATTATCAGTCGATCTAGAACAGGAATTTTACACTAAACAGACACGAAGCCTGAGTCAGTACTTGTTGCAAAACATGAATGGTTTCTCATCTTTAGTGTGAATTGGATTACGCCATTGGCGCAAAGTGGTGTGTCGAAAGATACCACGAATTCTTCGAAATAAGAATTTGTAATTTCTTAAAGTAGTGCAGACAACTCCCAGCGAAACGTGAATTGAGCTCTGTCGGGGATCAATAGCATGTACTACTAAATTTTCATTTTTAGCAAAATTGTTTCAATTAACATAGCTTGAACTTGAACGAATTTTGTGCTCCATTTAACCAGGGCAAAGATTAGAATTTATCGAGAATCATCGGAAGTCTGCAAACCTAGCTTAAAGCGGGACAATGTTGAATATAATTAAGCAGAGCGTTTTAATCCGCGTAAAACGTCAAAGTTCAGGGATGCAAAAGAGAAACATTTATTAATCACGTATTTCGCGGCATGTGATGAGTCTTATTGACTGGTGAGCTCAGCAGCTTACACGACTTCCGATACAGAAGGCCAGAGCAGTGGATCATGCTTCAATTCAGGGCCTCACCACACAACCAGCTCTCAGGCACAGAATGCATTTGTCTTATCATCTACGTGTTATTGATAAGGCAGTCGTTGGCGAATTTATCTTCCACCTGTCTGAGGTGAGGCTCTGTAACATATCATCACGAACTAACTACCAGTCAATGCAGGGTCAAGTGATATCACCACTGCTATCGTCCCATAACTTATAGGTCAATATTCAATATGACCGCGTTGTGTGGTTGGAATAAACACGGAGTGCAAGGATATGCGGAATCCAAGTTATGCAAGCATAAGTTCGAAGAGAGAATTTCAACCGTTTGTCGGCTCTTTCAATGCCAGTTTTGACGGAGAAACACAAACAGTATGAGTCTGTGATCTTAATTTACGAATTGAAGATTTCTCTAACAGATTGAAATAAAGCTGTATGATGTGAAATGAATATCTGTGGTCACTTCTAATCCTTAAAGGTACAACAGTGATCTTTAATATTGAACAGTTTCTACTTCGGCGTAGAAAGAAATTTACGGAGATACGCCAGAACAGCATCGGCTGCTTTCAAGTTAAAATTATAAATCCTAAAAAACAGAACCACAGGACAGCCAGGCTTAACTTAAACAAACTTTTGGCATTCATCAGCACTACTTGCTTCACTGACTCCAAAATAGAAAACCGGACGAGTGGAAACAGGTCAAATAAAAGGTATTAAAACGGATAAAATTGCGAAGACTCTGATATCTTACGTCGGATTATCCAGGTTTAGGATAAACTATCATGGCATTGTTTCCTTGGCTGAGTACATGCAATCCTGATTCTAAATATCCTGAAACCCTTTCAATACTGACTGTGTTGGCTTCTTCTGCGTGTTAATTTGGAATGAACGCGTCCAGGCTTCGTGCGGTCAGGTTTGTTTTGAAAAACAAAAGCAAAAAAAAAAAAAAAGAAAAGAAATACATGAGGTAGTGTTTAAAGTAAATCCCTTAGTTTCTGTAATACTTTTGTTTTAATCTCTAGAACTTCTAAAATGTCTAATTCACAACTCGGTTAAATGCGTTCTCTTCAGCCAGTCGTAAGAAAAAAAACTTGAGCAATCAGTCTGTATGTGACTTAGCTTGCACAGCCTCATTTTTCCAGGGGAGGTAGAACCTGTTCAAGTCCTGCATTGAGGCACGATTAAAGTTAATGTTATGTGACTTGAACAGTGAAATAGCTACAGAGGCCAATCAGTATTTTAAAACTTTGCTGCTCATTATTGCTGATAAATATCTAACAAAAATTCTTTCTTGTTCTTACACGATCAACCCGTTAGTTCAGTTTGCATCTCGAACTTCTCAAAACCCATCAAAAAATCCAGGCATTTAAAACTGAATCCCTCCATACCTCTATCAAGCAAGCCCCATGTTTTTCGCGTCTTTAGCTATAGCGTATTTCTTCAGCCAAATCGTGGCCGTATCCCTTGTACCTTAGTTTTTTAAGCAATTCATTGAATACCATTTCCAACGCCCCATGAAATTCGTTGAGTTTTTTCATGATTTTATTTTTACATTCTCCGATTGCAAGAAGTAATTTCACTTTTTCGAGTTGTCTAAATTCTTGTCAGCTAAATGAAAGAACTTTTCCATTTAGACCTGCCAGCGCCTGCATTAGTCCTGATGGATTTTTAATAGAGATAAAGCAAGCGATAACAGAGCCATTCTAAAAATGTGCAAAGTTGTTTACAGCAATCCACTTCTCGCGATAAAGAGCGTAAAATTCACATTTTTGCAGAGAGATTTCCACAATGATAAAAAACACTCTCAAGGGGAACAACCCTAATGTTTCAAAAGTTGGACTCTACAGGGAATGAAGAAAAAGGGGAACCGGCTTATTCTTTACAGTTTTTACGGGCACTACGTTTCGAGTGAAGGTTTTCAGTGCACGATTGTGGGTAAACCACAAAAAGGCAACAGCTTCCGATGAATCTTGTGGGAGTCTGGACTTCATCAGCCTTGGGGGGAGCTAATATTGCAGAAATTGAGCTTGTTTGTGGAAACCACTCCACCTTCGATTGCTCATTCAAACCTCATTGAGACGTTCGCGTAAATTGCTCTACAGATTGAGAGAAACAACGCAGAAACGAAAGATTTTTATGTGTTCTTCGGAAATACGTACGGCAAACATATTCAGTTCCGTAGTTCGTGATCAGTTTCCGGCCCTGACATGGAAATATTTGAAGAGACACAAGTGATCTGTTATTCTGTTTGTCTGTCTACCATAAGCTGATAAGAAATCTTCGCTTTGAGCACGTTATGTTATTTATTTGCAGTAAATTCCTGCTCGTCGTTTTGACTTAACTTTACCAAGCATTACGCAACTCCTCATCTCGCCTGGAAGTTTCTTTCATCCGCCGGCCCTTTTCTAGCAAGTTCGTCCTTTCGTTTGGCCTGATATATATTTTTAAATTCCTCTTGAGTGAATTTTCCAGGAAAACTTTTCAACTGAGGCACAGTGCAAATTAGAAATTGAATATAATGACCTGTTCTCTTTGTAAGGATACCTCACAAATTAATGTGATATGTCAGCTGAAGCCACTCTTTGGGCAGTAAGGCCACATGGTAGCGGGCATTACCCCTTAATCTACCAAATCAAAGATTGAGCTCAAGCATTAGCATGCCATGCTGATGAGGCCTAACAATGGCGAAACAGCTCCAGCCAATCACAGTAACAGACCAAAACAGTGCATTGAACCAATTAGAATTCGAAGTAATTCCACGTAACCTGCGCAAAGGGCGGGAAAATACGCGCGTGCGAGTCGCGATTGGTTTTGGTTTTGCTTCTCATTGGTTAAGAAAGTGGCGCGAGTTCTGCTGGCCAATCACAGAGCAAAGCAATGCAAAACCAAAGCAAAACCATAATTACTTTCGACACTCAATTGAAAACCGCTCTATAACTATTTGGTATCATCCCAATTTGTACAACTGAGATGTAATATGTGAGAGTGAATATATGAAAATCATATACTTGAACTGCGGATTGAGGAATGAATATGAGAATTATCATCGCAATTATCAACACTACTAAGCAGTAGTGAAAATTAAAGCCTAAAAAAAAAGCCGGAACAACCATGAATTTTTTTCAGGCTTAATTTTCACTACTGCCACTCTGGTGGTTTTTCAAAACATTTTGTACATTTTAATCCCTTTGTTTTATCAAAATGGCGCGCACTATTTTCCGTCTGTGAGAAATTCAGCGCGGGGCGCAATGCGTCTTGGGTGAACATGGGTCTTTAAAATTTCTCTCCAATTCACTTTAAGTCCCACCTAAAGCACGGCAGAAGCATGGCGTTTGAGATAATTCAGTTCGGCTGGTTGAAATAAGTTCGGCACGACTAAATTAGCATTGCATGCCTTGTCGCGCCGCACGGCAGAAGCGCGACTTGGTTTCAAACGGCATGCACTTGTCGTGCCGAACTGAATTCATAACTAGGTTAATCTGTTTTAACTTATTTGGGTTGTTAATTGTTTTGTTGTATTTTGACGTTCAATTTGTTATCTTTTATTAATGTCTATGTTATTTGATTATAAATTTTATTTTATTTTAATTTATTATATTTTATTTTAGGTAATCCCATGTAACTTTATGGAAGTACCTTAATAAATTGCTGTTGTTGTTCTTGAATTTGGCGCGACTGAATTAAATTCGACGTTTGACTGGCCAGTGCAGTGCTTTAGTTGAGCCAATGCCGGGTCAAATTCATTTGAGTTCGGCACGGCGGTAGCACGGCGTTTAGAATAGGCCTCAGAACGTTTTTCAATTGAGTGTCTGCGGTTTTCAATTGAGTGTCGAAAGTAATTCTGGTTTTGCTTTGGTTTTGCATTGCTTCGCTCTGTGATTGGACAGGAAAACTCGCGCCACTTTCTCAACCAAGGCAATAGCAACCTCGCCGAAAATTACCACCTTGTATCCCTGCTGCCTGTCATTTCTAAAGTTCAGGAACGATGTGTAGCTTCCCGTCTCGTCCCTCACATAAAAAACGCTCTGTATCCTTTTCAGCATGGGTTTTAGAAAGGAAAGTCATGCGTGACTCAGCTTTTTGAATTTTTTCAAGACATTGGGCAAGCCCTGGATCGTGGAGTCGAGACTGACATTATATATTTGGATTTTGCAAAAGCATTTGACTCAGTCTGTCCTGCTAAGTTGGTGTCTAAGTTAAAAATGTACGGAATTGGGGATCCCTTGCTCTCATGGTTCAGCTCCTATCTTGTTGGAAGATAACAGAGAGTCGTAGTAAATGGAACTTGTTCTACCTGGTCAGAAGTAGGGTCTGGGGTCCCGCAAGGGTCCATACTTGGACCGATGTTATTTTTACTATTTATTAATGATATGCCAGACGCAGTTTCTAGTGCAAGGATTGCAATGTTTGCTGATGATTCAAAGTGCGATAAAATCGTAGATAAATCATCTTGAATAAAGCGTTGAAAACGGAAGTCCATTCTCCATTGTGCGAATGTAAAGCAGTAAATGTTTAAATAACCTAACTCTTGGATTATAAATATATATATATATATATATATATATTATATATATATTTATTATTTATTATATTATATATATTATTTCTGTATATGAGGGAAACCCTAACCCTGTACACCCCAAATAATCATATTTTCATTGAATAAATGTTTGAAAGAAAATGTATTTTTTGTAGGGTTTATGGACTGGGTAAGGTGGTGGGTTGGGTAAGGTGGTTGAACCTTGTAGGGGATGCTATATCCTTTTTTTCTAATCACCTGTATATATTCTTTATGTACAAATCTTGAAATAAATAAATAAATAATAAATAAACCAATGAGAAGCAAAACCCAAACTAATCGTGACTTGCACGCGCGCGTATTTTCCCGCTTTTTACGTCGGCTACATGTAGTTGCTTCGTATTCTGATTGGCTCATTGCACTGCTTACTTGTGTTGTGATTGGTGAGAGTATTTGTTTTGGTTTTGGTTTTACAACACTCAACTGAAAACTGCTCTAAAACCAAAACCAAAGCAATTAATCTGACCAATCACAACAGTCGCAAACAGCGCAATGAGCCAATCAGAATACGAAGCAATTACATGTAGCCAGCGCAAAGCGCGGGAAAATACGCGCGTGCAAGTCGCGATTGGTTTTGGTTTTGCTTCTTATTTGTTGAGAAAGTGGCGCGAGTTTTCCTGGTCAATCATAGAGCGAAGCAACGCAAAACTAAAGCAAAACGAGAATTACTTTCGACACCCAATTGAAAACCTCTCTATAATTAATTATTGTTTTTGATTATATTTTAAGTCTGTCACCGTCACCCGCCACCCGCGGAAAAGTCCTGCCGACAAACTCAGCTCACACATGACGCAGAGAGTCGAAAATGTCCGACGTTGTTTACAAAGACTTTTTTCGGTTACTCAACTAAGGTAGCAAGCCGTTGTGGTTTTTCGTATGAACAAGATGCTCTATGAGCATTAACTCGGGATACTTTTGTGCTGCAGAAGCCGGACGCACGCCTTCTGATTCTCGAAACTATCCGGCTAGTGGTTTGCTTTTGGGTTCACATAAAGCCTTTTAGTTCACGTACGAGCAAAGCTCGTTAAACTGTTTTGAGAGTTGCCATCCATATTCGTTGTCAGCTGTTGTTGTTTACTTCTTAATTAAGTGGTAACATCTGGACTTTACTTTGGCTCTCTCAAAACATTTTTTCGCTCTGCGAAGCTTGAAAACATTCGCATAGACACTTCTCTTAACATATTGGATATTCAAAACTCGAAAACACAAGGCGAATCGTTTCCGTGTATGTGACATGTTTCTCAGGAGCAATCCAGATGTCACGCATTGTAAAAAGAACTTGAAATTCAAACTGCTCTATTTTCAAAACAAAGCGTGTTACTTGGCTTAAAATGTCATTTACCTGATGAAGGTAAAAAATCTAAATGGCCGTTTTTATGCTACAGACGTTAAAGTCGTCCAGACGCATTTAACGTCTGAGACGTTAAAGCCGTCTGGTATAAAAACGGGACGCATAAAAGTAGACGATCTAACAGAAGAAAACAAGATTTTTCTAAAAATAGACTGGGTTCTATTCTCGGACTGGACGATAGGCACGAGTAAACTCGGCGCCAAATAAACTTCAAACGCGCGAATGTAAGAACAAATAAACATGGCGGAATTGCAGACTCTGAAATCTAATTCTCGACGTAGTCAAGAAAGACAAGAAATGGAGATGCAAATGTTTTTGACAAAGAAAATCATTCCAGGAAGGGTTTTTAAGGCGATGGACGAGGAAAGAGATATGGCCGAAGCATTTGGCTTGTCTGCCGTGGCTACCAAGAGAGCAAGAACAAGAGAGCAAAGAACGAAGTGCTGATTAACAAAGGAATTCAAAGCTAAATACGTCCCAGTTAGGTCGTCCCGTTTTTATACTAGACGCATTTAACGTCTGAGACGTTAAAGTCGTCTGATAAGTGCGTCTAAACGACGCACTTAAATCAAGACGTTAAAGTCGTCAGACGTTAAATGCGTCTGTCTTATTTACCGTTTTTATACTAGACGTTAAAGACGACTTTAACGTCTCAGACGACTTTAACGTCTCTAGCATAAAAACGGCCAATGTTTAATTTTAGTTTTTTTTTTCTGAAGTCAGGTGAAAACCAAAATTTCGCAAACTTGTCTCTAAATATAGAACTGTCACAGCGATTGAGTTGTGGTATAATCCGGATCAAATTACATCAAAACAACTTTGCGATTTTCTAAATATAGAACTGTCATAACGATTCTTACAGCACGTGCGAGGCTTCCAATCTTGTCTTAAATTCGGCAAACGTTTTCACGCGGACAGTCTGTACTGTATTAAAATCTAACTTCACAACTTTACAAAGATATGTGCAGGAAAATTTGTTCCGGCGGTCGAAGTGGATTATTTAACCTTGAGTGTTCACTTGCGGTCACCTATTAAATGGAAGGTATCACATTACGAAAACAACTTGCAAATCTGTAATTTTTCTTTCACAGCATTCGAATTCGACTTGTGATATCGATTAGCCGATAAGCACTACACGTATGAGGCTTCCAACTTTTTCTTAACACTCAGCAAACCTTTTCACGGGGACAGACTGTGCTGTAATAAAATGTCTAGCTTCACATCTCAAACACGATGAATTTGCAAAACAACCGTCGCGTGATGTTAGCCTTTCGACCTTTGGACTATGTGGTTTGCTTTAACCAATGAACACACCGCCACGTGCCTGCTATTGTGCATTGGCCAATCCAAACATCGGAACGTAGTTGTATTGTGCATTTTGCTGCACAGGAAAAAAAAAAAAAAAAGAAAAGAAAAGACTGAAATCTGACATATTTTATAACTCGGTATACTTACAGTATCCCGAGTAATGAATTCTCCAAAGCCATGACAAATTATTACAGCGGTGATTGTATTGCCGTGAACACCTAAAATATGTCTGGAATGTTAATTGTGTTGTAACCAATCACAGGCGAGATCTTCAAACCACAGAAACCACAGGCAACGAACATGTTTAAGGATACAAGCTGTCTTATTAGGAATTTAAAAAAACACCACTGCTCCCCAAGATCAGTGCTGAGGACCGCATTCAGCACATCGTTCGATTTTAGAAAGGAAAATTTAGAAGCCAACGCGACGCGACGACGACCGGCTTTCCATGTAACGACATAATGAACAATCGTGTATTCTTAGAAAAATAAATTTTCAGATATGCATTCAACAATATAAAGCCGTTGGGTTGTAACATGCGAGTTTACGGACATTTACGGAGATTCTTTTGGTAAGAAGAACTGCGATCGAAGATAATCATGTTTTTTTTCTTTTGCACGCAAAATGTGCTAATAATCGCATCCAAAGGGGACTTAAAATCTTCTTGGCTAAATCCCCTCATAACTAGTTTCCTACAGCATGTAATCCCCCTGATATCAAATGCATAAATGCCTTCAGAGATAAAGCAAAATTATATTCTGCAAGGAATACCGAAACTGATTGGGCTGTTTACTTTGCGCGATGTGTCAATCATTCCATAGATGTTGAATTTGGTCGGTGGTTTTCCAGTTTGCGATCTTGCGATCAAGGAACTTCTGCCGGCACAGTAGTTCGAAGGTTTAAAATCGTTAGCGCATGTAAATCCAATCCCCTTGTTCTACCAAAAAATATTAGCGAGGATTATGTTATCAGAAACGAAAACATCGACAAGAACAACTCGAATTTCAACTTTATTATTTGCTACCAAAAAAGAAGAATAAATTACCAAAATAGTAAATCTACCTGACCTAACAAAAAAGGGTTAAAGCGTGCTGCAATAGCCGCGAAGCGATGGGAATCAGAAAATTCTAGCGGCTAACCTTGCAACATTGTAACTACCGACTTCGATCGTTACAAAAAGTTTGAAAATTCCCACGCCAAACCGTCGCGTCGTCGGCCCGGCACTTCGGCTTTGTAATTTATTTCAAAATCGTTCAAACCTGTATTCTTCGCTATTATAACACACACTGTAAACAAACAGGAAGAAAAAGCAATTGTTTACTTGTAAAGAGACTGAATATTAAAACAAAACGAAAATAATTTGTTCCGTGACAGATAGGAAACCGTTGCCTGTGGTTTCTGTGGTTTGAAGATCTCGCCTGTGATTGGTTACAACACAATTAACATTCCAGACATATTTTAGGTGTTCACGGCAATACAATCACCGCTGTAATTATAATTTAATTTTCACGAGTGTGTTGAATTGTGGGTAATCGGATACGTACCGAACAAAGTTTGTCAGCGGTCGCTACACGTATAGCCCCGAATCAAAATGGCGGTCTGGCCCATATTTTTAGGCTGTTATCTTGCTGTTATCGTGCTTTTAATGGTCATTCCTGCGTCGTTGGGGTTTTCGTTTGGGATCCGGAACCTTTATTTAGCTACACTATTTAAAGTTTTTGAGGTAAGCTTCACTAAGGTGTCCTGGTGCGATGTATAACAAAGATGATCATTTGCCGGTCACGTTTCGTGTGTTCGATAGGAGCTGGAGACGTGTTCCTTTCGTAGAGAATAGGAACCCAGCTTGATTTGTGCATGTAGGAGTTTCAATACTACGTCAACTTGCTCATGTAAGGGCGTAAATGTCAATTAATTTTCTTCTTTTTTTCTTGATCTCTTCCGATCATTCATCCTTTTGTTTCCGGTTTGAGTATCAATATAAGCTTAAACTTCAGCTTAACTTTAAATTCAAGCTCATCTTGCAGTGCATTTGATACAAAACAGAGTGTTTGATGTTCATTGATGTTTTCTCCGTAGTTTGGACGAAAAACTATTCAGTCAAAACAAGGGATCAGATCAAATGGTAAAGTCCGCTCAACTCGAGGCGGAAATGTGATTTGTATTTTTATACTTTGTCAGGCCCTATATTACCTGTACATGTAGAACTACAAACTAAAGATACAGCAGTTCCTCAGAATCTATCTCAGATTATATAATTTGTATATAAATATATGCATGTGTCACTGGTTTCAAATGATTGTTGGGGAAAGTTAAAATGCACTTATCAGCGGCCATCCTGGGGGAAGGGTGACCCTGGGGAACCCCCGGACATTTGCACAACAATATTTACAAATCCCCCTACCCAAAAGCAAGATTTTTTAACAAAAAGCTGCTAACGCCCCTCCCCTGGGGGGAAAGAGGTGTGTTCTGCCAAGTCACAAGGTGCATTATTTCAACAACAACAACAACCATTTTATTTTGCTAGATATAGAAGATATATTTCAGCAAAAGAAAGGTAAACTTAAATAAGCAAAAAAAAAAAACAACTACTCAGAATAGTGAAAACTAAACGAGCTGAGTAGTTACAAAAATTATCAAGGTTTAAATGGGTTAAAGGAAGAATAAGAAAAGAAAAGAAAAAAAAAAGGACTTATATTTGCCATAATTAATAATTATTTTCTATTTGCTATAATTATACCTAATAAGAGTTAATAAAATATATTAAAGCAAAGAAAGCTATTCCACTTGTTTTCTACACATGATGAGGTTCAGCTTACCTTGTAAGTCATGGAATGGGAAAGGAGAGAATATTCCTGTTTACTGGTAAAGAAGAACTAGGATTTGTTTAATATCTTTTGGTTATGTAAGTTTACATATGCCTGATATGCATACTGTATGCTCATTCAAGTAAAAAATATGAATAATTCCAACAGCAAATTACTTTATAAATATTTAACACTTTATGATCAAAATATTAGCATAGAAGGAATCGTAGTTTTCTTCTGAAAAATATAATTGCTATGTAAGCGAAGGATGATCAGCTAAAAGAGGCGGAACAAGAGAAATGTGAACTTTCAGTCACCATTTTGGAATGTGTTAGTCAAGATACCAAGTCCTTTTGCAGACGGGAGTGGTACTCGTTTCCAGCTCCATCTCCAATATGGCAGCAGCACTAGAAATCCTGCGGGTCTTTCACTGAGGATCCTGCTACGAAAGTAGAAAAGCAATCCAATCCCCCCATCCCAGGCTTAAAATTGGCGACCAAAGTTAACAAATCCTGCGCCATGCCTGCGTATGTCCCTGCTTATGTATGGTTTATGTTTTGGATAGGAATCTCAAAAATTTGGAAAGAAAACTGAGGTGCTGCTTTTGGCTCAACTAGAAGAATCGACAAGGGATTAATTTTTGTGTTTTGTATTGTAGTCATTGATAAAAAACCAGCAAAACCTGCCAAAGGTAACATACCGAGAAACAGGTCATTTGGAACATTTCAGCGAGAGTTCCACATGGGTGACACCATTGAGTTCTGCGTCAATGGGGTTGAGGTAGGTGGATTTAGTTAATGTACAGTATATTGGTGCAGTGTATGTTGTATGAAAGTAAAGGTGGTTACTCCGAATGCCTTAAGTTGCAAAGAGAAATGTCCACTGTTATTTTTCTTTCAGGCAATCATAGATGATGAAGTTACCAAGCGCTTTACTGCTCAAGGTACATGCAAATGTCATTGTTATCCTTTATACTGTAATAATGAAAGAAATGCTGTGGTTTTTACAATGGAACTTCAGTTCAGTGAAGTGCCAAGGGATTAGGGAAATTGGTTCATTATGAATGAATGATAACTTTATTTAAACACGGTTAAAATATCAGTTTTACATAAAAATCTTCTACAACTGGTTTACATATTTGCCGTGTGGGAATACTGTTCCGAAAACAATCAAAGGTTCATTACATCAAGGTCCTTTTCCATATATTTTGAAATGCCGGGCTGAAGAATATGTTAAAATAGAGGTCTGTACATATTGTCAGCTGAAAATTCCAGCACTCCAGTCTAATTTTGCTACATGTAATTTCTGTTTTAGGTAATTACAAAACCATTTCACTTTGCTGTTCGTTTGTTTTTACTAAAGGTTTTAATGTTTGTCATTTTACAGAATTGGAGTCATGGAATCTTCTCACCCGAACCAATGAGAACTATCACTACATTAGGTATAGTATTGATATATCAATAATATTATAATTTGTTTGCATTATTTTGCCTGCATGAATAAAATTGTTTTCTTGTCAGAATATACATCCATGCAGTCTGTGGGAAGGGCTGCATTGTTACCAACAAAAAAAAAAACAAAGTTTGATTAGGAAAATAGAATCCACATGGTAAAAAAATTGACCCCAAATTATGCACACACTCTTCTCTAATTTGTCCTAAGCCCTCCATTTATGAAGCTGTAAAGTGCGTACAGTAAATTCTGTTATTGTTTTGCAGTGTCAAGTTAACAATTATGTGGATCTTAGGCTGCTTTGTTAGATATGTCGTCTTGTTTCCTATGAGGTAAGTTTTTAGCGAATATAGAATCCGTTTACTGTCTTACCTGATACTGGTAGGTATTTCAGACAACTCAACATGGTGTCTGATCAGTCTGCTCAAGAGTGCAATGAACTGAAGATGGTGATTTTTCATTTTTAGACTCATTGTGCTCCTTTGTGGGATGGGAACATTAATCACATCAAGAATCTTTATTGCACAACTTCCAAAATCCAGGTAAGACAGGTAGATTGAGTTTTTTGTTTTCAGTACAAGAACATTCTTGCAGAATGATCAAGTGTCTAAGCTACAAGGAAAAGAGCTGACATTATCTATTGAGCCATGTGTTGTTTTGAACTCCTCATGGGCAGATTGCGTCCAATGATACAGTGTACATTTTAATCACATGCAGAAGCCAGTTATTATTATATTTAATGGTTACTTTTTCATTGAATGATGTTCTGCCAAATCTTTCCAAATCTGCTCTACTTCAAGGCAAACATTCATGTAAGGTAATTCATGGAATCCCAGCTGTCAAATTACAAACAAAGTGCAGAATTTCATTTCTGACATGATTGCTAGTCTGTATGCCAAACTAGTCATTGAGTGCCTTTAGAGAATTTTGCGTATTTAAGGCCAAATGGTGCTTTACACTATTTTTGCAGAATACACTTCAATTTTATTGTCTGATCTGCTGTATTTGCTGTGTAATCATAATTTTGCAATGGGAAACTAAATGTTGATCATTCATCTATTTAAAAATTATTTCATTGCTTTCAATCTTTAGCTTCAGGAACTGGTTAGATACCAAATGCATGTTGGTTTCATTCAGAATAATAGCAAGGGCAGTGTCTGCTGTTATCACATTTCACAACAAGTAAGTCAACTTTCATTATATTTTCCGGGAAAGTCTGAAATGCCATTTTATTTAAGACATACATGACTTTAACTCCTTGGCATTGGACATGTGGGCTTCTTAAACTACCGGTTAATTCCACTAAGTTTGCTCTGAAACTCTGGATAGATACAAATTATTAGCCAGGTTACAGATACCAGTTACCGGTAAACGATGGCTTCGGACAGCTGTTGCTGCTGATCACTTCTGAAATCAGAGTGAATCCTTGTCTTTTTTCTTTCAGGGGTGACATTGTAAGTTTAGTGATTGAAGAGAAACTTCCAAACACCCCAGCTGCACATGCAAAGTATTGATCTTTGGGAGGAAATAGGGGTAGCTCAAATAATTATGCATGTTTACATTCTACAGGGAAAACATGGCTTCTTGTGGTGGAATTTGTGTTGCAAATCACACCACTCCTATTGATGTACTGATTCTGATGTGTGACCGCTGTTATTCCTTGGTAAGATAGATATCAGATACTAATATCTTCTCTTTACACTGTCTCATAAAAGTGTGGTCAAACTTGATGATATGCATTACCCTTCTGCCACATTGTTGGCTCTATGTGACTGTATAGTGCGAGATGTGAGCGTAGGCCATTGTAACAATTGGTGTAATTTGCACCTATCAATTTTAGCCCTCTGATAAAATTAAAGTCATAAATGTTGTAACATTAAAGGTATGCGGAGGGCCAAATTCCTAAAATTTGTACAATTTAATCCCTTAAAAATAAATACTATCATGAAATAGTTAAATAGTGGAAAGAGTGCTGTTGAATCCAAAAGGTAAGTAAAATACATGGTACTTTTTATGATAGGCATTTTGTTAGCATTATCTGTATTGTCAGTACTCAATATCACACCATAAGCTACTGTTTTTATAATTATTATAAAAGCAGTAGCTTATCACCCATTTCAGTAGTGGGGATGTGTGCCAATGGGACAATACAGAATCATGCTGCCAAGTTCAGAACTGATACAAGATGAATTTTTTAACAATGTTTTGTAAACATTGTGATTGTGCGTGGATGTGGAAATAAAATTAATTGAGTCAGTTTTAAAAGCACTCAAGACATGTGTTACCAGAAAGGAGGGCATTCATTTTATGAAGACAACCAAAATGTGATTGGCTTGTTAACTGCCACTTCCTGATGTGCAGGTGGGTCAGCGGCAGCCTGGCTTGTTTGGTTTCATAGAGAGGACACTTGCAAAGACCCAGGATCATATTTGGTTTGAGAGAACAGAAATGAAAGACAGATTGATTGTGACAAGAAGGTAATGTTATACCTCTGAAATTAATTGAAGCAGTCTGGTTAAAGACATTTTTGTTGTTTTTATCACCTGGAATGTTGCATACATGTGTCTCAAGGTCTTTTTTCCAATGAAAAATTGAAGAGAACTGTACTGTTTCCAGTGTTCTCTCTTAACAATCTATAATTATTTTTCAAAGCTGGATAATTTTCTCTTTTACGTCTACTTATAACAATGTACATTTAGAACCACTTTTAACCTTTTGGAGTGGTGTTAGTTTAACAGTGGTCAAATTTTACTCTTTCCCTTGATGCATTTCCTCAGGTTAAGGGAACATGTAGAAGATCCCAATAAAAACCCGATTTTGATATTTCCAGAAGGTAGGGTACCTGTTGCGGCTGGTTAAGTAAGCACAACCAGCCACATGATGCAATTTTTATTCACTTGAAGGATTATGTTTTTATTATTGCTGTTATAGTTTGACGCTTGTAAAAGTCGCGTGTTGGAACGTGGCTTTTGTTTAGGAACCGCAAAAGTAAAACATAATAACTATCAGGAGGAGAGTTCATAAAAGAGATATCGTCAATGATCGTGTGCAAAGATTTGGAAACTCTTTCTAACTTTCCATCAGTTGTGTTAGCATCCCCATTTAGTTGCTATGTTTTCACAATTTGCGCGCGTGACATAATATCGTGATCATATTAAAGCAGAGGCTTTCTTGTTTCGTCAACTGGGTTGATAACGCGAAAATTCGGTTTTATTAACTAAGAAACAGAAACAGATTGTCATCGTAAAAAATTTCTCAACCTTGGCCAGTTTGCGTTATTAACCCGGTTGGTTAAACCGACTTTTCATTTTCACTTCTTCGCTGATGCAGCGCCACAGCTTCAGAAACAACCTTGTTCCCAGGGTTCTATAAGAGATAGGGCCGTGAGGCCCGTTTCTCGAAAGTCCCGGTAACTTAACGGGCCCGAAACCATATTTTGAAATCAAAATCTCATGAAAAGTAGGGTGTGTTCTGACCTCTAATGAAGCCATTTTGTTTCTTTAGCTGATAACTTCACTGTATAATTTTCAAAACTTTTGAAACTCCCATCTGGAATGGAAAACAAAACAGCTTAATGGCCCCGGTAATTACCGGGAGCTTCGAGGAACGGGGCCCAACGACGTTGTTTCAGAAACTAGCCCATTTGTCATAACCATAATTACATGTGTATGTTATCCTAGGGACGTGTATTAATAACACATCCGTGATGATGTTCAAGAAAGGCAGCTTTGAGATTGGTGGGGACATTTATCCTGTAGCAATTAAGGCAAGACTGGTTGACGTTTTATTTATTTATTTATTTATTTATTTATTTTATAAGCGATATCTAACGTGCTTGGAATTTAGTCCAATTCAGCTACGGCTGGTTTAAATGGAGGCCTGTGTTTAAATAATTATCTTATTAATACTTAAATAAAAATTACATGTGACTAAGTGTGTAGCAATTAATTATATAAAAGACAAAATGTCAACAACTTTTATTATCTCATGAGCAGCAGTACTGCTCATGTCGAATAATCAGCTTTCCCTCTAAAAGCAGACCCAAGGGTATTAGTTCCACGTCTTTCAGTTCCCAAGACAGGTTTACCTCTAGTGACAAAAAATAGATACTACTTCAAAACTCATGTCAAGATACGAATTGGTCACTATTGTTTTACTTGACTTGAGTCATTTCTTGATGCGATACGGGTTCATTACAAAAGTCATAAAGTTACTTTTTTAATGTCCAGGCAAATTTCTAGGAAAGCTCGAATTTTCAGCTTTGGTTAATTGTAAGGTACCGTTTACAGCTCTGTATGGTTAGCGTTTCTTATTTTTCTGGCATGCTTTTTCTACATATTTCCTTAGTATGACCCAACATTTGGAAATGCATTTTGGAACTCCAGCTCTGAAGGATTTGCAATGTACCTCTTCCTTCTTTTGACAAATTGGGCGCTGGTCTGTGATGTGTGGTATCTTCCTAAAACAACGCGTCAGGTGAGGCTTACATCACGATATTTCACGAGCATAAAAAACAGAAAGAGAAATCCGTGATAAGCAGATAATAAAGTATTTATCGGCTCCATGTCTTCATCCGATTACCGTACACTCGGGTATTTTGTCTTCCATTTATGCTGCAATTTTTCGTTTTGTTACCTGTATTTTGTGCCTTGTTTTTCGTTTCCTAAAGGTTGAAGGGACAAATAAATTAATAATTAATTAAAAATAAAATGAAAAAAGAAAAAGAGCCGAAATGAAGAGAACGAGCCGAGAAGGGCCTGGGAAGAGGTATCTCAACTCCGTAACTTCTCGTTTCTTGCTCGCCCCAGGTTCGTCGTACTCACCTCACCTGCTCGGTTAACCAAAAAGATTCTGTTAGAAACCAGTCATTGTGCTCTGTGGTGCGAAAATTCGGCGATTTTTGACTATACTATTTTTGCCATATTAGGAGGCCGAGACTGCTGCCCAGTTTGCAAATCGTGTCAAGACGGAAATCGCGCGACAAGGAGGCCTTGTTGATCTGATATGGTATGTGCCAGCTTTTTTTAGTTTTATTATCGATGACTGTCCTTAACTGGTGTGAAAGTGGACCCAGGATATTTGATTTATCGTAATCAACTTTATGTTTGAGCGGTCAAGTTTCTTCAATTGGAACTTAAAATAATATGAAGTTTAACAACTTCAGTTTCGTAGTAAAAAATAAAACTCCAAGACGACTGGAAGATGATTCTGATCGAAATGTTAAAATGCCAAACTTCTCTGGGATTGTCGAGTAGGTTGCCAAGAAATTCTGCTTTTCTGATTGATTCACCAGAGCTTACTGCTAATTTTATGCAGTATTTAATTTTTTGGTGATGACAATCCCGTATTTCTACAGCTCTAAATAAACCCTTAGGTGCATTACTGTAAATCCACTACTCTCCCCCTCTGTACGTCACACCCTCGTCACACCCTCGTAGCTGGGAGGCTTTATCGTTCACCCATGATGTCTTTCGTTTCCTCGCTTACGGTTTGCCGGTATTCATTTATCGAGACCTGTGAGGTTAGTTGAACACTGCCTAAGAACTCTCCAGCATCATTGAACTTTCGATTTTTCGAGTACTGTACAGTCAGATCAAAAATTCGATGCACCAGTCACATGGCGTGATGTGACAGACAAACGTGTTAAATTCGAGCTGACTGGGGTCACATTAGGCTGTCCACATTAAGCCCTGGTCAAAGGGGAAATGTTTTGTGACCTGCAAACATTTTACAATCGTGTTTGGTCCTGTTTTCTTGACCGTTTTGCCAGGGCTTCAAATATCCACATGTTTGGACACCAAACTGTAGGTGTCTTCCCCACTGTGGGGTTCATTTTATGAGCGTTGACTGTAACGTCACTTGATCTCCTAGTGGGGAGTGCTTGCCCAATCTCCCAAGCCAAGTGCTCTTGTTTAAACGTTAGAGCATTTCGAATCGAATTGGAATTTGGAAGTGTTGGTGTTGAGGGCAAAACCGGAATACCCGGAGAAAAAACCTCACGGAGCAGAGAAGAGAACCCACTTGTGACGCCGCCACATTGGTGGAAGGTAAGCGCTCTCACCACTGCGCCATTCCTGCTCCCCACAATGGATGCATTCATATTCTAGACAAAGAGAGAACCTAGATCCTAGACCCCTAGACAAACAATGTCTTGACCGTGGGGTATTACAGGGGTACACTGCATGTATGCTCAGATAAATGAACTTATCACTTACCTGTTAAGTAAAGCTCGTATTTTGTTCCCCAGGGATGGGCAGCTGAAGCGAACCTCCGTGAAACCTGAGTTCAGACAGCGGAGGCAAGAAGATTACGCCAGCACACTAAAGATTGATTGACAGTCTACCTAAAGCCACAACAATCAAGTGACATGAATCAGGCAGGGATGATTCAATAGTGTTATGAACGATCGAATGGAAAACGTTGGAAAGAAGATGGTGACATTCAATAATTGACCCTTTCGCTCTCAAAGTATCCACCCAGATACACATTCAAAACAACAACAACAACAACAACAACAGCAGCAGCAATTGAGTTCTCTCCTTTTGTGAAAAGAGTACCGCTTGAAAGCTCTTCCAGTAGCGGTCAGTTCAACTGTGGCACTGAAGAATTTCGTTCACAGATTAATAAATTGAAGCATGTTGAAGGAGCTACGTCACGGTCTTTGGATTTTTAAAAAATTAGCTTCAATTCGTTTTCAAAAAGGTGATTTGTAATCCGTTTCAGTCTTCTCCATCCTCCATCATCCTCGCCATATTTGCATTTAAACTTGTCTCTTTGGTGCTTATCTTCCCAGATAAATTGTTATTTCACTGTTTCCCATTATTTACATACATTTGTTAATGTCTAAAATAGTGACCCAAAATACCATGACCGAGCTCCTTTAAACTAGTACCACTGATATACCATCCAGCCGCTTTCATTTGGTTACACCCTGAAGAAATCCATAGGCGGACTACTTCAAGCAAGAGAATCGTACTGCTCATCGCTGAATAAATTTCATTTTATGACCTCAGTTCAGGTTTTCACGCACAAACGTAGAAGTGAATGGTAAACAATAGACCTTATTGTATTCTCCGTAATGATCTGGAACTTTTCTTATGTAAATGTCCCGGCATAGTCAATCGAACGCAATCCGTGGATTGAGTTCGATTGAGTTCGGCAATCGAACTGGAGCCTCCAAAAACTTGTTATTTTTTTTTTCAATACCAGTTTTACAAAATTCAAGAGTTAGGAAATCAGACGTTCGATTGCGCGGGTCAAATTTATTTTTGTGTGAGGTTCGATTAAGTTCGATTGCCGGGTTCAATTTTTTTCATACGGCACACATGCCGAAATCAGTAATATATTAACAATGGGACTAATAAGTATCAGGGGCCCATCGAATCAATCCAAAATGCTTATGTGATATACCTTTAAGGACGGCAGGTTGTTTTGTTAGAATAGGCTAGTTTCGAATTGTGGGAGAACAAAAGAACCGAGTCGAGGTTCAGGGGAATAATTTGCATTTTCTTTTGTCAAAAACAAAGGAAAATGCAAATTATTCCCCTGAATCCCGACTCTGTTCTTTTGTTCTCCCACAATTCGAAACTAGCCTATTGTTACCGTCAGAATGGTAAGAATTACTTTCACAAGTGGAGTGGAGAATTCAAAGCGAAACTTATTTTATCGAAAAAGCTTTTGAGAATCAGATCGGTGAATGTAGTGGTTGAAAGAATGATTAGTCAGTTTAATGAGAATGCGATAGTGACGATGCGAAAAAAATGTTTGAAAGATATAAAAGAAAACAAAACAAAACAAAACAAAACAAAATAAACACTTTAATATATTTAAGAATACTCGGAAACAGCCAGTAGTGAAAATGTATTTTAACGATTGTCGAGTAATCAATTTTTAGAGGAAAATGGGAAAAGTATTCATTTTGTCAACTACAGACCTCTTACATCAATGTTTAAACCACGTGACTTATCAGCCCGTGAAGGCTTGTGAAAAAGCTGGTACCCAGATCTCCCACAACCGGTTGCAACAGAAGAGGAAACTGGGTGCTCAGTTGCCGAAAACCATAAGAATTAGATATGAAGTTAGTTTGAATTAAAAAAAAACAAAAACAAAAAAAAAAAAGAAAGAAAGAAAGAAAAGAAATAGCTGTTCCTATTGTCAGTAATAGTTGGGTAAAACGAACGAACGAACGAACACAAAAGCCCATGATCTCTCTGCTATATTCACAGTACGGTGGATCGATGTTTATGCCAGCTATGGAATCTGAACAGAAACTTCACTAACGGAACGTATTTGTTGCGAATTATAACGCCTTTTACTGAGGCCTTCCAAGGGGTAGAA
Source organism: Pachyseris speciosa (assembly GCA_016490735.1). Lineage (NCBI taxonomy): Eukaryota > Metazoa > Cnidaria > Anthozoa > Scleractinia > Pachyseridae > Pachyseris > Pachyseris speciosa. The sequence continues at coordinate 178,251 of JAEMWC010000499.1, forward strand.
GCGACATGGCTCCGAAAACAGGCTACAGTCTTGTCCCAAAACATCGACAACAGACAGAAACTGACAGAAAAAAACGCGATAGTTTGAGACAGCGACAATCCACTTTCCATTCTTCTTTGTTTTCTTTGCGACAGCGACATTTGTCCCTAACAAAACAAGCGACAGGCAGAGTCGTAAACGAGCGACAATGCGACACCAGATCACGGCCCTTTGGAAGGCCTCTTTACCGCTTCTAGAGTGTCTCTCTGTTACAGTTTCAGCGTCTCGGTCTGGGTGAACATTAATGTAAGAGAGCTGTTGATCAGTAACAGTGATCATGTGAAATAGTGGCAGGTTTCAGTCACTGCGTTCAGGTTATTTGTTGATTTTGCGCTGTCTGACGCTTGCGGAAGAATAAAGTTCGAACTGTAAATTGTAATTAGGTGTAGGTAGCCAACGGAAAGCTTAGTAATAAAATCAACACAATGTTTTTCTCAGTAATCTTGGTTTTTTAGCTATTTGTTTTGCAAGACTGTAAACTCGTCGGTCTGGTCAAAGTTTGTCAAGGAGAATTCAGTACTTCGGGCGAGGCTAGTTCTAGAATAAAAATGGTAAACAAACAAATAAATTTTTCGACTGAAATATATTCTCTGAAGGGTCTCAACAGTGTTTATTGCAGATGGACGAATCAGTTTTATTTTCTACAATGTTGAGAAGGAAATTAGCACAATGCACAGTACCCTTGGTCTACAAATAATCTTTCTGGCACAGTTTAAATTACTTATATCTGATTAGAAGAAATCAATTTGATTGGCAGGAAATGTCAAAGCTGGAGAATTGTTATGACGGATGGGAGGGGCCCTAGGAGGACGCTTTCTATTCAATTGAAAACATTTCTGATCTGGCACCCTCTCTCCCTTAGTTTGTTAGCCCTCCCTCTTTGCTTAATGTTCTTGTTTAGACCACTGTATTGATGAACGTTTACTGTGATTACATTGCCTGAAGTAATGTCACTACACGTGCCTCAAGTCGCTTGTTTCGATTTCTGGGGGAAGCGCGGAGACATTGCAGCTGTTGGATGGCGGCTACACCAACTTATGTGGATGGTCGAATTGCAAACGTTAATACTGAACGTTTGTGATTCGACCATTTCCTCGTGAAGTCGGACGGAAGTAATCCCAGAGATTTATATCAGAGGTAAACTAGCGACTTGGCTCAAGTCCTGTGTGTCACGTGTATATTCACCCATCTCTGATGTATTACATTGAGGTGTGGATATAGAAGGTGTGATAGTTCTACCCGAGAATTCCAAAATGTTCAGAGCATTTAGACAGGTAGCATAAACTATTTCACGTTTTAATGGTTGATTTTCTTTTTACAGACCAAATATTATTGTTTTAAAATGGTTGTTTTTTTTTAATGGTATAAATGTCCAGTTGAACTTGGTAATATGATGATAACCTTGTTTAAACCCCTTAACCTCTATGCAGTAAAAGTGGCATTTTCGCAGTCTAATGTAGCTGCAAATGTTCTGTTTGTGAATGAAATTCAACAGCGTGAGCTGTCAAATAAAACATCAGAGTAATAATTTCTCGTTGTTATACTGTTTTACATTAGAGCGATTTTCAATAGAGTGCAGTAAAACCAAAACCAAAGTTTTCCTACATAAGCTATTTAGGTGTGTGCCGCCCCAAAATGTATGGTTTTTGCGCCGTTTTGGCCTGAAAAATGCCGATTCGTTTGAAAAAGTACGGTCTGAAATTGTAGAGTGTAGAGTTTTAAGTGAACCATGAAAGCACAAAACCATCTTTGTCTCAGTTTTGTCCCGAATTTAACAGTTGTCTTAACTTGTTGAAGTTCAGTTCCGTTGACTGCAACACACCCAGCAGAACACTAATCTACGAGTCTGAAAACAGGTCTGAAATTATAGGTCTGGTCGGAAAATGAGTGTTGAAAATGGCAAAGCCCTGCCAAAAAGTCTTAGGAGAACCCCTCTCGGAGCGATTCTAACTTTTTTGTTTCCGGATGAACTTTGATGTTTACTGTGCTTCCTTAAAGGGGCACTGCACGTAACTTGGATAAACCGAAAGATGTATTTGCAACCATAGAACCTTTAAAAAAATTGCAGTTTCTTACGTTGTTCCTGTTTTGTGCATTGAAACTATTTGCAGCTAGTTGTCTTTTTCCCATGTATAAAGTTGAAAAAAATGGATGTAACTTGAAAACATTAGGCTAACGATTTCATAATATGCGTATCTTTTCCTTCCGAGAAAACAGGTTGAAATTTACCTTTGTGTGTTAAACAGGCCTTTCGTCGATAACAGAAAAAGCTCTTCCTCGCAATTTGAACAGACCTGTAACAAGAATTGCCGTGGCAGTACCCCTTCAATGAAATGAATGGATTAGATAAGGATTACGAAAATGTGCTAAGTAAGTATACAAGCAAGCTTGGAAAAGTGCTTCATTATTTTACACCTACGGATCTCTGCCGGCTTAACGTTAGACAGTTTGCCAATGCTTCGATAATATCTGACTTTCACTAGGAAATGGCCAATTTTGAGGCACATTATAGTAAAAGCACTTTTTTCTAACCTGCAGTATGACAATTGTGTTTTCTTAAATAGGATATCTTGGATAGAATATTGTTAAGTTGTACATAATACCATTGAATTTGATAACAGCATTTATAATATGTCATAGGAAAATTCAGACAATCAGAATGCAAGAAAGCCATAAGTTGTATATTCGTCGGTATTCCAGCGAACCTTCCCATCGTACACTGTAGTGATTGTATAGGGTTATGTATATTCTATGGCATGGTATAAAAGAGGTATACTATGGAATATCCATGGAATAACCCACTAACAATAGTTATACCATGGATTAGTATTCAACACATTGCGACAATGTGCAAATGTGGTCGCACCCTGCTAGCAGAGCCTTTCTTAAACTCCGAAAGAAAGACTCTGCAGAAATCTATTGTTGCCTGGATACAATTTCGAGCCCAGGACGAATCGCGTGGGTTCAGTGTTGTGGGCTCAGTTTTGACTTTCGGTTTATCAACAGAATGAATGCGTGCGGTAAAAAAACCGGTTCGACGACAGAAAACCGGATTGACTAGCCCACAAGTTGGGGCTGCGGCGACTTGAAAGACTTGACTCGATTTCTGAAGAGTCTTTCTTTCGGAGTTTAAGAAAGGCTCTGCTAGCGATGTGGTCTCGGCGCTCTCAATTAGCGACCTTCAGATCGGACTACGAGATCGAGTACGAGTATACGACTTTTCAATTCCTAGTCGCAAGCTTAGATTATCATGTATGACACCAACTCTCGTTCCTAGAGCCTCATTCTATTCTGTTTAACAATACTGAGGAGCGAGGCCTCTAAGAACGAAGCCGTTTTGAAATTTGAAAGTCGTACTCGTTTCCCAATCTCGCACTCGTAGTCTGATCTGAAGGTCGCTAATATATTTGTCGTGCGCGCTCAACAGATATACTGCGATATACGTAATTTCGTGTGTCTCGGAGACAAATGGCGGCTTTTCCAGATTTTCTGCAACAAACGCAGTAAATTGTACTTGTCAATGTGTCGAATAATAAAACAAGTATCCTGCTCAATGTTGCAGAATACCCCCTGAATTTTAGCCAACTCGGCCTACGACCTCCGGCGTCGGCTAAGTATCAGGGGATATGTCTCGCAATTTCGCAGGATAATTAATAAATATCCCTCTTGTCACTTGTATTCATTTGTCTTTCAATACACATTCGCCTAAAGGCTTGTGTGTATACCAAGATAATACAAGCGACCTCGTGGGATATTCTTTGGTATACCAATCGACTGAAAGCATTGCATATTAACTAGACCTAACTGGTATGTAGTATTAAGCATATCGTCAGTGATATATATCAATGTTAGCAAAACTCAGTGGAGTGTTCTTCCTTGATACTCCCTGAAGCTGCCTGTTTTACCCTTCGACGTGGCCGAGAGTATTTCTAGTGGCCATGATTCCGTTTGAACGATTAAAATACCTGCTAGAATAAGCATGTGTATGGTCAAACTCTAATGGCGTCAGTAGCACGCAAAAATAGTGTCTACCTCAAGGCAAAACGTTTTCTGGGACAATGATCAACAAATGTTTTCGCCAAGGTCAACTCTAAATGAAAGAGTTAATTTGATTCCATCTTCAGTTAGCAGAAATGACTTTAACCAGCGAAATTCCAGCTGAGGTTGTAAGACCTAGTCTCTTTCTCTTCACCCAGAAAGTTAACACTTAGTGCTTGCCGCTATCAATATATCTCTACGCGTGTTTGGCTCCACCTTACCGTCAATGCCATTATACATCAGAAGTCCTGATCTCACTCTCCGGAACCGTTACTCCGTCAACGAGTAAATACGTTTGGTTCCTTTCTTTATCGTGATAAGTTGAGAATTGTCCATGAAATGAGGTGATATCTTCGAAGTGCGTGTTTTCCCTTTCTGGCGTCTCTTCGCCGCAAACTTCCACATCCTCCACAAACAATACACTTCGTTCTCTCCGCTTAACGGACAGTTCTGCCAAGCTTGTGGTGCAACCATCAGAGCAAATGTTCTGGTTGCAACCAGGTTTCAGTGCATTGCTATTAGAAGCGTTTTGTACCCGGTAAAAATCCTCGTAAGATGGTGGAGGGGTAGCAGGGCAGAATTGGTCAGTGACAGAACCTTTGTCTTCAGGAGTTTCAATGCCTCTCTCAACGCTGCCATCATCGCTTATGGATCCATGAGCAACGTTTCCATTCATCTTCGTTTGGTTTTGATCCAAAAGAGGATTTTTGTGAGACAGGATAATACCGTTTGGCGCATTTGCTTGTTTGCTTTTTCCACTATCATCTCTCCTTAGAGAGCTGCCGTTGTAAGGGTCCCGTCGACTGCGGAAAGACATGTACGAGCTATCTGTGTCTGGAAACTTCATCAAGTCCTTTCCACACATTCTTCTTATGAGATTCCTAAAAGCCAGCTTGAAGGTGGGATTGAGAAAGGCGTAAATAATGGGATTTAAACAACTGTTTAAGTAGTGAAGCCATTTAACAGCCGATGTTATGGCTGGGATACTATCGATGTCTTTCTTACAGGAATCGCAGTAATGATACGGAAGCGAAGTCAAAAAGAAAGGAAGCCAGCACACTAGAAAAGCTCCAGTCACCACACTCAAGCTCCTGGCCGTTTTGAATTCATTAGTAAGGCGTCTTCCATGACGGTTTGTGAAGCGAGATCTCATGATCACCACAGCAAGTATTCCTCCGTAGCAAAATAAAATCACTATAAGTGGAACCAAGAAGCCAAACAAGAAGATCCCCAAATACTTCCATTGCTGCTGAATGAGGAAGAGGCACGACGTCCCGACAGCATGTATCCACGTGGCCAGAATGACCCACTTGCACGTCCCCGTGGTCATCTTGGTGTGGTGCACTAGAGGGTATCTTATGGCAAAGTAGCGATCAATGGAGATGAACATCAAGTTGGAGATGGAGGAAATGGCACAGACGATGTCTATCATTGTCCAGACCAACGCGAATGTCATCACATCGATTTCTGGTGGGTACATCCAGGTGGTGATTTCGCCAGCGAGCCAGATGGGTTCTGTGATGAACGCCACCATAATGTCACTCACGGCCAAGCTGAGTATGAACCAGTTCGTGACGCTCTTCCGGATTCGGTTGAAAGTGTAGAAAGCAGCTATGACAAGGCCATTGCCACACAGTGTTAAAATGATCAGAATCAGAATTGCTATTGAAGAGATCACCTTGTGAGATAAGCTATTCTGTGGATATCCTGCAGGTCCCGGAGGGGGTCTGCTGTTGCTTGAAATGTTTAAACTGCTGTTGGTGACATCCATAATAAACAAATATTGTATCCAAGCAGGGTACGACTCTGTTGGTTGTCTCAGCAGTGTTGCGTTGGGATCTCTAGAAGAGTCAAGGGAGAAAAAGAATCATCAGTAAAACTGAACAGCTATAGCGTGTGGCCACGACATTCAACGGACGTCTTGTCCCACTTCATTCAGTCAAATTGGAAAGTTAAGGTTCAGTTAATTGCTTGGCTTTAATTGGAAAATTGCACGAAATTTTGCTTCAGAGCTGATGAACATTCGCGGTAGGGGATGTCTTGCAAATCAGAATAGCATGGTATCATCATTAGCCCTTCCGCACCAAGTGGCGCATAGGGCCTCCTAAGAGGTTTCCCACGTAAGAGGCTCTTGGGGACAGGCGGTCAGCCCCGGTATCGTCCAGCCTCCACCCAATGTGAGGTCAGACCACAGCACCGGGAACCCTACTAATTTCGATCAGTGTGTGGGTTCTTGTACGTCCCCTTCCAGTTTTACCTGGTTTGTGGCCCGGTCCGCGGTTTGAACCCGCGAGACCTCGCGTTCAGCAGTCCGGAACTACACCAACTGATCTCACCGGGCGGCGGTTGTGAATCTCCAAAATGTTGAGAAATGTATTATTTGGCCGTTTGAACATTATTTTTTGTTCATGACAAAGAGAACAGTACAGTTTTTCAGTACAACTCCTTGATCCGCGAAAACACGAACCCGACGCCAGTGATTTGCTGAGTAAGCATAGATCCACACGATGCGGCTATTGTGCCCCCTTGAACAATCTTGGTCATTTTTTGGGTAGCAAACAGAAGTACATGGGTCGCATCGAATATCGCAAAGACTCTCGATTAGTCTTGCTGCAAACGGTAAAGCGACTTTGGGTATTGAACCGGCCCAATATCATCATTTGGTGGCAGCCA
>JAEMWC010000499.1:190000-222500 GCA_016490735.1 Pachyseris speciosa
CAATGATACCAGGACAAAGTGAAACATGTAAGTCATCAGTTGTTTTCAGTATCACATCAAGAGCAGCTTTGAAAATATTTGGCTCAAAGATGATGTATGGGAGCTCCCCACAATTCACCCTGCTCCCCAGGATTTGTACTGTAAAATGACAGATGCCATCACTTGCAATAGATAATTTCGAGGGATTAGGAAAGAGAAGTTTGGTATACCAACACCGTTTGTTATGTTTGGTTTAGAAAGAACAAACTTCAGACTGTCATTGGTTGTTTTTTGAATTTGAAAATGTTATTGTCCACAGAAAGATGACATGAAGAACAGATTGAAAGATTGTGTATATTATTTATGTATGTGGGTGTAGAGGCTCAGAGAGATATTCTCCATGAGCATAGCATTCATTTTCATCACTTGTCATTGGTCTGTATTCTTTAAGGAGCTGTAATAACCCTTCTGTAAAAATCCCTGCTTTTAATTGGGAAACTACAGGCAACTCATATTTTTCTTCTGTGTCATCAATCTTTTAATTTGATGTTTGAATGGAATGATCAAATCCTGCAGGTGATTTAGTGTCAGTGACAGGATCTGATTCACTTGTGGGATTCTCACATCTTTGAGCTTTTTCAAACATAATTTGAGCTTTCCTATACTCGTCCTCCTTTTTAACAGACTTAAGGAAGAAAGGCTGGCATGACCTGCATATGTAGCTTACACGAGATTTGTCATGAGAATCCATGTCTTTATAAAGGTCACCATAAAATCAGTTTTATTACCATTCTGTTCATCTAAAAAGTTACATGCCACAAAAAACTGGCTTTTAAATACACTTATGTTTTTTTGCAGGGAAGGTCGCTTGAAAGGCATAACTCATTTTTACACTGTCAACATGTCACAATGTAAGGATTTACCTTTAGAATGTCAAGCTGGGCATCACTTCCAGATTTTGAGGAACTTTTAACTTTTGAAGGCTTATCCCTCTGGGCCCAGTTGCTCAAAGCATGGTTAGCGCTAACCATTGGTTAAGACGTATTAAAACCTGTAGGTTGTCATGGCATTTAACCCTGGTTAGCGCTAACCATGCTTTGAGCAACTGGGCCCCGGATGTTAAACAGTGTTTATCGCACACCCTTAGATTTGTGTTGTTTTCCATGTTAACACTAAGGTCTTGAGGGCTACATTTCATTTCATACCTCCCAATCATGCTGTCAAATTTATGGGATCCTGCCTCATTTTCACAGCCCTTTAGGCAACACTTTACACCTCCAGTTAAATGTCCATTCGTGATTACCACCCGTTATTTCCTTTAATGGCACAAAATTGTGCAAAGGTTTACCACAGTTTGATAGCCAGTATAAATCACTTGTTAACTAAAGTTAAATTTGGAATTAACTGGTGATCACAAGTCCAAAACAGTTGCATAATTATGGTGCAAAGGTAAAGGAGTGTAACTTTCCTGTTACATCTATAACCAAAATAGTCCTGTTACATCTATAACCAAAATAGATGTAACAAATCTTTTAGACCTGAGGACCATACTAAAGAGAAACCAGGGTGGTGAAATTCAACCGTTTTGACACAAGAATAAGCCAACATCAGACCAAGTAAAAGGTAGATAACTGGGAAGAACAGGGGAATGTCTGTGGTATTATTGAAGGTAGCATCAAAGTTTTCACCAACTGCTATTACAATGAGTAAAATGCCTGCTGAGTACATGGTAACAGAATAATGTTTGGACACCGCCAACAGAGTTTGAGTAGTACCAAGGTTTAACAAGATGCTGTAAAAAAATATAAAGAAAAAGACATGTTGTCATAACAGTGGAAAGAAAAACTTTTGATGCTAGACTCCAAAAATATTTCACAAGGGAGAATTTTGATTGTGGCTTGACAGGTAAACAAGTTTTGTAAAGTGGTTCAAGTGGGGACAAAAACAACCTCAGAAGAACAACTGCAGGGCACAGTATGATCTCCAATATGTAATTGAGTCTTTGGTTGTACTTGACAATTTGCTTTGAACATGTTCTGCACATCATTTCCCAGTTCATTAGGACAAAAATTGTGATCACAATACACATACACTGTACATGTAATAGTAAAAGTTGAATAAAATAAGTTTGCAAGGATGGTATGATGGAATTGCCTTAATCTAAACTGCACAAAAAAGAAGCTTAATAACAATGACAGTAACCATTCAACTACACCCAAATTTGAAACCATGTGTTCGTAGAACACCAGCCACAATTTATTGGAGTGGTGTTTTTTTCTGTTGGAATGTAACAGTCACCAGAAGTGATGTAAAGGCTATAGGGCAGCCTTGTTAATTTTGGAAAGGATGGAGAAAGAGCTGTCATTATAACATGGCAATGCAGCACTGTTATTAAACCATGCATAATGTAGTGGCATTGTTCAGGAACAAGCCAAGTAAGGTCAAACACTAAATCATAAAACAAAATTGCTGTGACCAAAAATAAAAGTAGTATAATATTTTTATTCAACATCCTTTGTTGGTTTGTTTTCTGCAGTTATATAATTATATAACAACTAACTGATGTCTTTGATTACACTGCTTTGTAACTCTTGTTTCTAATATTTATTATTTTCTTATTGTTTCTATTCTTATTCTTATTATATTCTAATTGTATAACCTTTTTGTTTTGTTTTTGTATTTATTTCTTTGTTATAATTATAGAGTAAGTCTTATATTATTCAGTAAAATTAGTGTTATGGTATCTAACCGGACAATTCAACAAAATGCAACGACAGCACAGGGTATATACACCAAATTAATGACAAAACCAAATAATACCAAACCCAGATAATTCCTGGGTGCCAAGTGCAATTTGTAAAGGAACACTTATAGCAACACGGTAAGCCAACCCAAGAATTGCGGCAAAGAGCAAAATACAAAACTCCACAACATAAGCCAACAATCAAACCTCACACCCACAGCAACACCGGTATTGAAGCCAACCCAACAGTTGCAACAGAGAGCAAACTCACCGCAACACGAAGCTTCAAGATTAAAGGTAACAAAATGCACATTAACAGCGTACAAATACCACCAAAACAACAACAAAGCAAAGAGGATAAGACAAAAAGTTAATAGTCCCAAGCAAAGGCTTGAAAACTGCAAACAGAAGTGATCAAGGACCGCCAACAATCGTTCAAACCGCACAGAAATTTGTGGGGTATTCAACACCCTCAACTCAAACGGATTGATATGAAGAACGGCTGAATCAATCGACACAGAATAACAAAAAATATAATCTTATATGATCAGTGTATGAAACCTCCTTTTATGGAGGCTGATGGTTACGTACTTTTAAAGAAAAATCCAAATGTTTTACGTTGACTTCGGTGGTACCGAAGGCAAGATGGCGGTCCCGCTACGAAACCCGCAACACAAACACAACAAGAATACAAAATTAGACGCACAAAAAATACACGAGTTTAAACAAACAGCTAAAAACAACAACAACGCGTACAGACTTACGATCAGTTAGCGAACAAAAGCGATATTAGCCCTAGTATTTTGTCCTTCTTAAACTTCAATGGTGTCCTCACGCTATTAAATCTGCACAAGCCAAGCGGAGGCGCTCATCCGTTGCTATGTGACGTCACACTGGCAGCGAGGAGTCGGTCAAGATAGGCTATCAAAGAACAATGGAGTCGCCCCCTCCCTCCTGTGAAAGGCCCTTTTAAACACCTAAATGACAGATTTCCCTACCCTTCCATATAGTTCAATTTGTGAAATCCCTACCCTTTCATATACCTGAAGCGTTAAAAAGGTACCCCTTTCGGGTGGAGCTTCCCCGTATAGGCCATTATAGGGAGTACCCCCCCCCCGGGACACGATGCTCAAAATCTATTTGAAAACAGTTGCGCATGGTGGTAAACAAGACCTCCCCAAGGTATTTGTTTGATGTATTTGCTCGGCCCCACTTGCCTTTGTGTGCTATATAAATTCAGTCTGCCTAGGGCCATTAATTTTTTTTATGAGATTTTGTGTACCATTTGTCAATTGTCTTTCCTTTACTTTCAACAAATTTGTGATAAAATTTACAGATATCAACGCAGTATTGTTTTGCTACTACGCCATTTGTGCTGGCCGTTTTGGCACCAAAAGGAATGATAACGACAGGCTAAGGAAAGAACTGATGCCAGTGCACGTAATATGCTGTGTTGAATGGTGCTGAAAGTATTTAGCGTTAAGGAATGTCTTTAATTAACACTGTAATATCTAGACTGAAAATATGACCCTGTAGACTGATTCACAATAAATTTATTTCAAAGTCACCTTGGGTCATTGAAATAAGTCCGCATCTTTGTTTCGCAGACATTCTGAAAAGGGACCGAGGTGAACGTTTGTGTTCAAACTATAACAGTTTACATTCTGCTTTTTATATTGTTGTATGGTCAAGGATGGAGAAAAACAGTAGTAAGTACAAATAAATAATTTCTTTAACACTCTAAATGTTTGAGTGGTACATAATCCCATTTCGTGAGAAAACCTTTCAAAGTTAGCATTCAGTTGAAGGGTTTTTGTATTTCAGCGTTTCTTATGACACTTATAAGGTACAATTAGCTTTTCACATCTCTTTTTTTGTCCGGTGTACGTGAAATAAAAAAAGACCAATAGCAAAGAGTTAATACTGTGGCTGTGGAAAGTTTATCATTGTCAGTTTGTTGGGTGGTAGCAGTGTGAGGAATACAATCTAGTATTGCGGTATCAGTGCTCAGTGTTAGAAAGTAGCTCCTGTACAGACCAAAATACCCTTCGACAGAAATATAACCTTTAGAAGGGTTATCTCGAAAACTCAGAAGAGCGACCTCACATACAGTGTTTTAAAACCATTTTGATTTTACATCAGTTGAGTTGGTTCGCTTTCATCACGTACGTTCAATATTCCTTTATCAGTTCCAAGGCTGTCCCACGGGTAGTGACCTCTAATCTGCTCGTTTTTTATTGGCAAATCCAAGCCGGTGTTTTGAGAGGGATAAGCAGCACAGAGTGATCATTTGAAGCTAAGTCCCTATTCATTACTATATATAGACAGCTCTAATGAGCGTTATCGAACGGTGTACATTGGGAATTTGTATAATGTTATATATATATAAGTGTCGGGAACCCCAATCACCATCCACTGAGAACTATTTCACGAATGGAATAATCGTTTTATCAAAAACAGCCAAGAAATATTACGTCTAGATTTGGTGATTTCATATTTCAAGAAAGACCAGAAGACAATTTAATAGCCGCCATTTGTCGGGCATGGCCACATATCAGCTGATATCTCATTGCCGCTAAGCCAGTCAAAACTCTAGGACTGGTTATCCAATGACCCAGTTTCAGATAATAAGCAATTATAGCAACTGGGTAAAAGTTTTCTGATCCATGGTCAGCTAAAACATAACCGCAGGGGCCCCCGACAGCAGCCAGGTTATTTCAAATTAGCATATATCTGATTTCTTAACTTAATTACAGGAAGGCATAAATTGAAAAAAAAAAAAACGTAATTACATTTTCTCTTAATCAATTTTTTTTTTCAATTTCGGTCTTATTAAGTCATACGAATCGTTGGATTAATTCCGGCCTCAAGCTAGAGTAACCATCCCAACATAAAAATCTCCAGTTCATGTTTCACGTGGAACTGTTCGGTTTTATCAGCCTTTGAGGCGTTAGAAGGAAGGGGGAACACAGACATGCGCTTAGATGATGGATGGTGGTGAAGAAAACAGGCTACAGATAAACTACATGATTAATGGCACGTTATCTTTGCGCGACATCAAATTATAACGTTAACTGGATCAATAAATTACTGAAGAAAAAAAAATGTCACGCTAACGAACAATTCCCTGCTTGATTTATTTATTTTTTACCCGAAACACACCTGAAAACGCTCCGTAGTATCATAAAAGTTAACTCTATAACTGTTTCTTTATATGCGTTTCAGTTCCAAAACTGATGAGCTTTGTTTACTTGTGCACCTAAAAAAATGCAAGCTCTCGTGTATCGACGCATGAATACGCCCGGCGAAAAACGTGAGAGATTACCATAGAAAGCGGCACCGCAATATTAGAGAAGGCAAAATGAAACATAGTAAGGAAAGCGTCCATTTATACTGACTGTTTGATGTGCTTGTCAGACGAGGCCTGTGATAGGTCAACTGTTCAAGGAGCGTGATTCACTGAATGAAAAAAAAAAAAAAAAGCCCATTCTGTTACATGGACAGACGGGGTCGAAACGATGCGAGACAATCTTGTGATGTGGTTAAGCTTTTTTTTTTTCACTATGAACTCTCCGTGTAGGAAGACGTGAATTTCATGGTTTAGAAGTCCAATCTGGTTGAATTTCTTTGCAGCAAACGGATCTCATGAAGCACCTTCCTCTTCGTACGTCGAAAACCGACGTTTAACTTAAAAGTAGCTATTAGTTACCTTAAAAAAGCGGTGTATTGCTCTTCATGTAATACAATTATTAGACAACAATTCATGTATTCATGTATACAACACAGCATCACGAGCTTCTTGAAATGCAATTTATTCCTGTCAAACGTTTGTTTCAAGTTTGCCTGCATCTTTACGAGTAGTTGCACCGTGGTCTTCGTTTATGCAATTTTTATACGCCGTCACTGAACTTATGCCATCCTTCAACAGAGAAAACTAGCGGGCGGAACTCTTACAAAGATAATTAAGCAATTAAATTCAAAGTTGCTTTGTTAGAAAAGTCGGTATTTTTCGTTGCTTTTTTATCGATGATTAATAGCCCTCTTAGCGTGCTAGCGACTTGAGTGTGTACTCGAAACAAGTGATCACATATTCAGTTTTAATTTAGCGTGTATATTTTGACGATGGAGTCTTACTGAAGCCAACACTATTTGCGTAACCGCCAAAACCCCTACTTAGCCCTGATGCAGTAGGCATATATGAAAATGTAAAGATGGATATTGGACACGTTGCCGGTTGGAAAAAAGTATTGTTTTGTAAGGCTAAAAACCTTCTTATAAAAATGCACGAAAACTTTATAAGCTGCCACAGTTCCGGCCTCCAGGAATCCGGCTCAAAATCGAAAATGTTGATAGTGGAACAAAAAGGCTGAGAACATTGAAATAACAAAAATTGATTTCACCCGGGGGCACACTTAAAACTCCATCAGAAACAAGTGGAACTAACGGTGTGTACATAAAATCTGCCAAATCTGCCATCTGGAATAACTAATTTGTGTAAGGTTTAATCATTTGGAAGTTGGCTCACGCACCCGAAATAACTCCTGAAGATTTTAGTTGTAAGCGTCACATACATTTACGGTTAATGGCCGTTGATACGAACTTCCAAATCGGAACTTATTTCTATGACCTCTACTTGATGTGGTTTTCCCGTAATTTATTGGTGTTAAACGGCTGGAGAGAAATACGTATCCGCTCAGTCCTTCCAACGACAAAGATGTTGTAAACGATCTCTTGACCTAACCTAAACTCGCAAACTGGAAACACTTGTGTAGTGAGGCTCTTGGCTGACTGCGATCTTCGAGTAATTTCTTAATTTAAACAAGATGCTTTTCAATTCATGCAGTGGCCATTATATATATTGTGTGTTTTTAGCCGGTGATTCAATGTCAATAAACAACGACAGCAAGTATTAATCGAGATGATACGAAATCACATGTGTCTGCCAAACACAAAGTTATACAAGTTTTGAAACTTACCTCCTGTTAGGGACTGTAACTCTTCACTTTTTTCTCTTTTCAGAGTTCCGATGGTTTGCGGATCGCGAGTTAACATTCAAAGCTTCAGTTGCTTGCACCTCGAATCCCTCGGCAGAACCAAGGTTGACCTTAACAGTTTAAGGGATCAAACCTTGTCTATAAAGATGTTTGCATATTTCGTTTTCCCCTCTGTGTTTGTGTTCAAAGAGAAACCTCGGTGACTGGTCCCATCAAGGTGTTGCCTTGCTATGTTCCAGCTTGTGAAGGGCAAGGCTAACTCGGTTGCGCTGACAACGACTTGTCTTACTTTTACATATGAGATTGCTGTTTCCTTTGCCAAATTAGAGAACTGCGAAGCGTATCCAACTATGAAGAGCAAGACTCAGACGTCATCTGTAATTTAGATAAACAATCATGAAATCGCCCGGAGCGAGCTTATTTTCCTCAGCTGCTGATCACAACGGCTCAGTCAGGAAAAATGAAGGGCTTTGTTGGAGTCCGTGTCAAGATCAAACCTGAATCAAGCTCTCAAGTGAGAAAAATGCCACAAAGAGAGTATATAAATCGTTGACGGAAATGACAAATATTGGAGTTTTATATCAGTAACCAGCCGAGTTCAAGCCGAGGGTCGAATTATTCGTGGTTTTCCGGCGAAAGAACTCTGACTGCGTTGGAAAAAAAAAAGACGCTAAATTGGCCCAAACATAACTCGATAGTCGTCACTAAAGACTATAGCAACAAAGAGACTCTCCTCTTTTGGGTAGCTTACGAATTGCTTCTGTTGAAGGGTTGAGTGAATTTAGACAACATTAAGAAGAATTGTATTACGACGTCGAGTGGCTTCTTATCAGTCTGTGAAGAAATTTGTGGCATTCGAACAAAAATATTCAAAAAGGAAAAACAATTATCGTTTATATGAAAGCTCGTGTTGGCTTTGTTAAGTTAAAACAACACGACTTTAGTTTCGCACTACAGTTTACCAACGTTCACCGTGATATCGCAATCAGATATATATTTAAGAACGAAAGCGTCTTTCTTTCAGACGGAGAAATGAGCGAGTGGACTAAACAATAGTTGCTGCCCGCGGGCATGTAGTGATGTACACGATCTAGCAATAATTTTGAGTGGGCGTTTCACCTTGGAAATGCAGAGGTCACAGAAAACAACGACGAAAGAAATCATACTAATTGGAAAGAAAGCCTTTCAAATGAATGTCAGACTTTGCTGTCCTTGCTTTCGCATGACCAATAAGTATCATTGCCTGACAACGGCCTGGGATTGGAAGCATTTAACTTCACGTATAACTGGTTATGGTAAGGGTGGGGTACCTGTACTGTACGTATCAGCAGTATCAATTCAGTTAGTTCTTCTCTTGCGAGGTTAAAGGGGCGATGTCATGTGCATTTCTCTGTCTTGGGGTCGGAATTCGGGGTATAACAAGACTAAGAACATTCCTAGACCCAAAGTAGTCTTAAGGCGGGACTTAACCTAAACACCGTTTTTGCGTCGCTTGATATGGATTTGACGTTAATATCTTGTTCGCGTTTCAAGCAGTCCAAAATCTCTATGCTCATCCCACGAAGCTGTATTGTGGGATATTTTGCGATTTTTTTGGTGATTTTTGGGCATATTTGGGAAGAGATAATTTTTCTAGAAGAATTTGTTAAATTTAGGGAAATTGGGAATATTGAAGATTTAATGAAGGTTTAAAATTGGAATTTGAAGTGGAAAATTAGTAGATGGACACCAAAACAGTTCCCCAGCAACCTTCAGTGCCCTTGTGGGGTGTCAGCTGTCTGATGGTGTTTCAAAACATTTTTGTACATTTTAATCCCTTCTTTAAACTCCTTAAAATTTTACTCCAATTCACCTTAAGTCTCACCTTAAAACTCGAGACATAAACTGAGTTTATTCTTCAAAGGAGAGCAAAGCATAATCCCTCTATAATGGTTCTTACTGACGAGACACAAGGGTTGAAAAACGTTCCAGTGGCCTGCATTTTTTCAAGTTGCAATCCCTTTTTTATCCTGACAATCCTCAATTAAGGACAATAATGTATAGTTTTACTGCACATTAGTAGAGTAGTTAAAAAAAAAAAGAAAAGAAAAACTGGGCTTTTATGTTGGGTTTCTATCAGTAGAAACGTCTCTCGTGACTTGTTAAATTAATACCAACCATTCGTGACAAAAATTCCCTTTAAGGACTGATGGAATCTCGTGCTTAAGAGCCCGAGTACGCGAGAAATATACACCGAGATAGGATCGGAACCGTTATTACTTTTTGTCTTAGCTGATAAGCTTAAGCCCTTTTGAGACTGATCCACGAGAACTCTATAACTTTTCCCTCCCGCCCTTAAACCGCGATGGCGGTAAGTAAACCTTGTGACAATATACCATCGTTCATTTCCTGCAGATCTGTCGGTTTGGAAACAAGATTGAGAAACCGATTACATTCCTGCTGTAGTTTTCACCGAGAGTTTTCAGCTGAAAGCAAAGTTTCTACCAAAGGATGTAAATAAAGAAGACATCTCGTAAAAATTTGCAAATATCACGCATCTAAAGTAAAGACAATAATGACTAGTTTCTATTCATTTGAGACCGAATTCAATCTACACGTAACATTCTCTTTGTCTCAACATTGCTAAAACTATTTCGGTCCCTTTTATCTGTAAATTACTTTTTAAGCGTTCGGTATTTACACGGAGTAATGTTTTGGCGCTGCATTTGTTCAGAAAGTGTGTAATATCTTTCACTTTAATTTGACCATTCCTTTTGTTAAACTGGCCGAATAAGGAAAGAAGTCAACAAAGGTGACTGTCTTACCATAAATTGATATCCAAATGGATGCCATCTGTTTTAAAAAATACGATACTCGAGCTCCAAAGCTAAAATTTCATTAAGTATGGCGTAATTTCGTATCCAAGCCGGTTAGGCTACGTGTTTACGGTGACATCTATTCTTCAACATGTAGGTGTTTCCACTTCAGTGCAAAATGCACTCTGGAGAGAATCTTTTCGGCGTTATTTATATGCCTACTTCAGTTCTCGTAGGCACTGTTCTGTGTTTTGGAATACACACTGAGGAAGCCGTCCAAGATGTGGAATAATTAGGTTTGTGTTTGTCAGCAGTAATTACCCAATGAGTATCAGTGTTTTCATGCTGTGGCAGATTCCTGCCTGTGATAAAAGTTTGTACATGTACGTATATCAGTATATCAGTCAGCCAGGCTGACTTTTGCACTAAAACTTTTCTTGGGAACAAAGACAACAAACATGTTGAACCGAGCAGGCACAACATAAAATTTAACAATCGAAAAACAGAATTGAAATGGACAAAATAAACGAACTGGGTATTACTGAGTAAACAGCAACCTTTATCATAGAGAAAACGAAAAATCAAATACAGTGGAACCTAACGAACCTCTATGTAGCGAAGTTCTCGACGGATGTAACGAACGATTTCCATGCAAGTCCTTTGGCACTTCGTGAAATCGAGGTTCCACTGTGGTGCGTTGGGAGTTTACATTCCACATGCTCCGCGCAGAAATCTTTCAACGCAGGTCATACCGCAGCAGCAGTTGCCACGATTTCTCGCAAATCTGATCGATCATCGCTACTCTTCATGTCTTTCATTCGGCTCTATCGGGGGCACAACACATGTGATAAAGGGGTTGACGGCGATGGAAAACTATTTCAGGCTCTGGTAATGAAAATACTCTGATTTTGGTTTCTTTCTTTTCTTATATATATCGACGATTTTTCAGGTCATGGGCTGAGAGATTTCTTAGCTTTAGAAAATGCGAGAAAAGCACAAAGTTGCCCGGTATGTGTAAATTTATACGCCACTTTCTTGCCCTGCCGTTTATTTTAATAGGATTTTATAGTTATTGCCAGTTTAACACGTTGAAGTATGAAAGACAGGAGACATCCGTTTCCTTGCCGGCGATTCACCGTAAAGGCTATCTATCGGGAACAGCACTTGAAGCTGAATTCCTGGCTAATCTTATTTTAACCCTTTCCCGCCCGTGAGTGCCAATTGGCACTTATAGATTTTACTCTGTCTAACGCCAGACGATTTTACTCGTCAATGGGGAACCCCTTGGGCAGGAAAGGGTTAAGTAGAAAGCTCTCTTACACAAACGAGCAAGTCTCTTACACTTAAACCGCGACTTAAGAAAATCTGCGGGATTGTTGAGAAGATGGCCAAACTATTTATAATTCAATAAAATGAGTTCCCTGCCTGATCCCTGACAAGACGCAGTGAAATGTTTTGTGTGGTCATAGACAAATGAGAATGCTACATCGTACTGACAATATATAGCTATTAAACGAAGTCTGGCTTACCAAAAGATAGCCGTCAACATCTTCTTTGTCTCCGTCTCTTTTAAAAAGTTACAAACTAACAAAAACTCAATCGCTCCGGCTTGGCGCGAAGACAGTTGGCCGGCAAACAGTTTCTGACCCAATAACAGAATTATTGACCACTAGATGTTTTAAAAACTTCGCTGGCATTGAATATCCAGTAATAAAACGTCGCGTATGTACCGACCATCGATAGGTACAATCGGTACTGACATCAATATGATTTTAATAGCTTTGATTACGCCTTCTGGAAAAACGATTACGGTACGTACAGTGAGAAAATGCTTAACACAACGCTCAAAAACCGGTGAACGCAGGCTCACATAAAGCGGAGATTATTTAATTTCTTTCATTGCCTCACTTAGTGGAATTGAAAGGTGACAAAGCGATAATTTAACCATTCGAAAGTCTAGCGGGAGTCCGCACGCCGGTGGTTCTCTGCAACAAACGCGACATTCCTGGCAGAGTTCAGAGTTGGGGTTCGAATCGATGTTTTGATGCGTTCTAGCTGGCGTTATGTAAACGCTTTGTTTGCTTTTGGTTCAAGCCATCGGAAACAGAAAGCTAAAGTAAATAAGGTACTCATCTGGAAAGGCTTGTTTCTCTAAAACCAGGCAAGACAGACAAGTCGTTACACACAGAACTGCATGAGAGCCAGATGCAAACTATGAACTACTACCCACCTTGGTATTCTGTGCCAGTGTATTTGCGCGACCTCAAGCCAGCACCTTCGCTGTTCCAAGATAAGGACTGTCCTCGTTAGCCACTTCTTTTCAGAGTTTGATTCTGACGACACCTCTCGTTGGTTAGCTCTGACCACGATTCCTCGTCGTTCCTAAAACTAAAAGGCACAAAATGACTGTTTTGAATGGAACTTCTAATTACGTCTCGCAGATATTTGCAATTTTCTTGGGACGTGACTGCTGTAAATACATGCCATCAGCGGTCATGGGTAACAGGAAACAATAACCTAAGTGCCCCACCTGGAAATGACTAACATGTGTTTCGGTATCACTGAGCCGGGTGTTTTTCAAAGCGCGCGCTCTCTCTCTCTCTCTCTCGTCAAAATATCTTTCCAACTTGTCTGATTAGTGATTTGCTGCTCTTGGGGAAAGAGTCAGTTCTCGAAGGCGTCAGCTATTTCGAGTGACTGTTTATGTTTCGGTTTCGCTGTATGTTTTTGTAGCCCTTTTTGGTCGCTTTTTATCGCATTTTCAGCCAATCAAACAGCGGAAAAGGGAAATAGCGTCGTAATCGCTCTGTCAATATGTGGAATGTAATTGAAGTGATGAACGATGAAATTAAACAGGTCTTAGTTGTCGTTGCCAATGGTAACGGCCAAGTATTGTTTCCAAGTAGCTCGTCCGCTTCGATGCGATGCAGCTCATGCAGCTATTCACACCCACACAAAATTCACAAAAATTCTCAACCACTTCTTCCGCCATACTCTTTATAAGTTTCATCGTTGGAAAATGGCAAAGTAAATCCTTTAAGCAATTAAGGTGGTAAAACAGATTGAAAGCCGGTGATTCAAGTCCCAATAGAGTTGGGTAACGATTATATTGGAAAATACGGGTACATAAGATATTAGGATGTGGGATGGAAGGGGAGGGGGGTTAAAAACCGCGTTCTTGGATGATCCCCCTCCCCTCTAAGTGCCTACGACGCCATTTAGGATACAAGCACTCCAAACTTTGAATAAAGGCATATCGACTGTATATTTAGTAAACAGCGGAAAACCCCACGCAGCATCTTGAAGAGAACTGAAGGGAGCGAAGCGGCTCCTGTGGTAAATGAATGAAATTGCGTGCGAAAGACGTGCGAAACCCTTTAGCTGGCGACCGCTGTTTAGCCGATATTGAAATGCCCGGGCGGAACTCATGTCGGGTCAAATTCCCTACTGTCCGGAGCTACCCTCTGGTCAAATACCCGGGGTATGCCTGGGGGTAGGGGATGGGAGTTTTTGGAATCGACTGATACATTAGGAGTTGAGTCAGTATAATGAATGCAGAATACAGGATACATGTAACCCCATGAGGGCCTGAAGAAACTAATACTGAATGGGTTGTAACCATAAGGAAGTCAAAATAACTGATGGACTCTTTTGACACAAACCAACATAATACCTGTTACGTAACTGAGCAGTCACTTGCTTAAGCGAAGAACGCCGAGGACAGGAAAGTTAACATTTGTTGCGGGTGACTGATAAAAATACCACGAAGCGAAAGGCAGTCATTGTGTTTAGCTGAAGAAAGGGTAGTCTCTTTATAGAGAAAATGGCGGAGTACCAATAAAACCGGATGGAACCTTCTAAAGATCACCAAAAAATCTGAAGCTAGGCCTTGCAGTCTTTTATTCCACGTTTAAAGGGGAAAAAAGTCAGGCACTTGCCATATATCCAATTCTAGGTCATTTTAACATGACGGAGTTTGCCGCAAGACAAATTTCTATATGTGGTCAATTTTTTTTTGTCATCGATACAAATCCAGGGTCTTCTCGAAATTGATTAATTAATTGGACTTAAAATTCCTTCATTTCAAGGTTTATCAGTGACTTCAGGATGTTCCACAGGTATGCAGTAAGCCTCACAACAGGAAAATAGAACCTGGATTTGATCGGCACTTTCACACAGGAAGTCCACTGACCTTTCCGATCGGAGATTTAGTCTAAAGTGCGTCTTCTGCACCAAGATTCTTTCTGAGAACCATCCAGCTGATTTTAATGGACATTTGTTACGCTTTCCAGAAACGAGGTTCTGTCCGATTTTTCCGAAAATAATTAATCAATTAGTATAAGTATTTTAGGTTTTATAACTTTTATTTCAAGAGTAAAGAGGATTAACGGCGTTAATCTGCTCATTTGTGTTTCAAGCTTCGTAACACGCCTCCAGTAATTGAAATCTCATTAGTGGTAAATTCAGGATATAGTTCCACGAGGTCTGGTAAATTGCTGGGGCACGGATTCTTCTGCCCACAACACGCAAACATCTCGACAATTCCTGACTGTACAATCCTGGGAAACGTGCCTGTTTTGGATGAATTTTTCGCTACCTAGTAAATGTCAAGATCCAATTGAAGAGTTGATTAGCAAACCAAACATATTAAACAAACAGAACCAAACAAAAATCATAATAATAATAATAATAATAATAATAATAATAATAATGAGAAATAGCCTTTTGTAAAAGACAATGCAGGGCCTTATAGTTGTTTTTCTATGCACAACATTGTCTAATGAGTATGCGGCAGCTTAGACAAATTTTTTCACCTGCATGCGCCGACCGCAGAAGGTGAAAATGAGGAGTGAGCTTGCATAAATGATGTTCCAGTGTCTTGTTTGCAAGGAGGACCTCAAGAGAGTCTTAAAACACCACATGCCGATAGGCTGTAGGCTGAAGGGAATTTAGTGAAGCCAATTTCGCTAATATTCTTGGACATGCATGACTAGAAAATACGACCTCCATGTTAACACTGTATATATACCGTTTTGGCAGATTGAAGGCCTCATTAAATGCGCGGTAGCAAGTTGATCCTCAGAAAACGAGAAAATATTTTAGCATCTAGGTTTGTTACCCGCATTAACCTGGCTTCATCACTCGTATATGTATCTCTTACACAACGATCAGATAACAAAGCTTCTTTTCTAGATTTGTGTTGGTATGATTTTAACAGGTCTTAACGCGAACATTTCAATGGAAATTTACTCTAACGTGTAATCTTCTTGGCTTCTTTCTAATCTAGGGTCTGATTAAGGCCCTCATTCAAGTCTTATCTATTCAGCACCAGCTACTCATGAGATTGAAATGACGAGTAAACATGGTTATCCGCATGGCTTTACACGACAAGACACCGAGCTGTCAAATGCTTCCGACAACCACAAAATCCAACTGACATTCTCTTGACATGCGAGACCGCGTAGAAAACCATAGAAAACTGCGGCGAAACTCTCGCAGAGGAACTGCAACATTCAGCTTCGTACGCTTTGAAACACTCTCTTAAAAAGCCTCAAGCCAGTCAAGAGTTTGCTGGAAAATAATTTTTTAGGTAGCACCAGTATACATTTGCAATCTGATGTAATTCGTAAAATTGAAGTATATGCCTAATATTGAATGCCTAAAGACAAGTTTCCCGGCACAGGCTAGATGAATATTGTTGTTAACGACGGAAAAGTGTGCATGAAGGGAGGTTGTATCCGAACTCCTTAATTGGAAAATATCTCCAACTGTTTCACGGCCCTTTACCTGTTAACTCTCTGCTGCGTAGCAGCGTGAATCGGGGTTTAGCTTCTCACATTCAAAGAAATCTTAATTTAGCCACAGCGCGAATATCGAACCAATGCAGCTGACAATTGACGCCAAGAATAAATGTAAATTTGAACAAATTTGATGGATGGCGATTGTCAATACCATTTGGCCCAGTGCTATAGAAGTAATTTTTTCCCAAGTTAAGTCTAAAAGCAAGGCTGAATACGAAAGCTTTTTTTGTGAAAAGATTATCTAATGTTTAGGTCTTTGCTGTGATAAACCACCATTATGATGCTAAAAGAAGAAATTCTACCTTCAAGACTTTCGGCGACGTTTACAGTTAGAACCATGTTCCCTGTTTGTTTCTTGAGAATTGTGGTGATTGTAAGGAAAGAGGTGTATTGTTCTGCTTGAAGAGATTTTCTGTGAAAATAAAACTGCGAGAAGCAGTACGCCCAAGAATCTCTGCACTAGCATCAGTTTCTCAAAGTTACCATAGAAAAGGGCGAATAATGTTACAGATGTTTATCTTTATTTCGTAAATCCGAAATGGGTTTAAAAGGAAACAGAAATGACTGGGCCGTAAAGGAAAAGCCAGTGTCAGCAGAATAGAACAGCGTCGTCAAATACTGAAATAAAATCTGCTTCATGAACAAAGCCCAGTCCAACGTTTTATGAAAATCTTACAAATAAAAATTCCATTGATACTTCTCGACACTATACATTTAAATCGTTAGTTACTAGACGCCCACCACCCAGATTATAATGGGAAATCAGGTAGGAGGACACCACATTCCAAATAAACTGGATAACTGAAAGACGGGTCGGAATGTCATCTTTGAGTTTTTTTCAGCAGGCTTAGAAAAACCTATACATTCTCAAATCATTTTGTATTTGCACTGGCATTTTGTACAGAGGTATGTTTAAGGTCTTTTATTTTTTTCCCGTTATGTACACGTGCTTTTCGATTCTAACTGGGGTTTCATGGAAGGTGACCCCTAGAAAACACGAGTTTAAGAGACCTTACCTTTATATCTTCAAGACAAAGTGCCTTTCGTAATTTGTTAATCTGTTTTAGAATCAGTCACGGCAACATGGGGAACTAGGAACTGTTTTTGTTTTTCAATATCTCTCAGGAGATTATATAGTGGGACGTGCGAGGGAGCGAGACAATTTTCCCCGCTGAGTTTCATTATGTTTTCATTGTTTTCTGTGTCATGAATAACGTTTTAATCAGTCTGCGAAGAAAAATTTGGCTAAAACAACTTAATAGGGATTCGATTAGCTGACGTTTCGAGCGTTAGCCCTTTGTCGGAGCAAATCGAGGAATTGTGGGTTGTGTATGGTTTTATATACAGAAAATGGAGCTACGCTGTTGGTGGTAACATGGTAACGCGAAAAACAGGAATAAATTAACTGAATGAAAAGCGCTCGTTGATACCGTGGGGATTAAGAGTGCCGATTTCAAAGATCAATTTTTGCTCGAGATTTTTACGGCTTTCCGTGGCACCTTGATGTAGGGAAAGGCCGGAGATCGACATGTGTTGTTTGGAATGGCTAGGGAGATTAAAATGCAGAGCGACTGGTTTGGATGCATCTTTGTCATCTTTCTCAACATCACGAAGATGTTCTCGGAATCGGTCACCTAGTCGTCTTCCTGTTTCGCCGATGTATAACTTTTTGCATAATGTGCAGGTTATGCAATAGATAACATTTGCGGAGGTGCACGTGAAACGATCAGATCGTTTAGGGCCCGATATTTTGTCAGTGTTTTGAATAAAAGGACAAGTTTTGCTTCGCGAGCGCGCGCATTTAAAAGTACCAGGTTGTTCAGCGGCGTCGACAAAACCAGTATCGGATCGGATCGGATCGGATCACGGATCGGATCGTGGATCGGATCGGATCGGATAACGGATCGGATCGGATCACGGATGGGAAAAGAGTAATAAACAAAAAGTATATTACAATAAACATTGGAGAAATGCTGACATATTGAAAGTGATTTCCCGCCATGGAAAGTGATTTCCCGACATGTAGTCTCCTTCACGGCTGTCGCCATGGACGAAAGCAAGCGGAAGGGACGCATTATTTTATCATTCAGTTATAATTTCTTTTTTAATATCATCTCACGTGTTTATTTACTTTTTCTATATTTGATATTATTTTAGCAAGGGCAAGAGAAGAGACGAAAAACGAGGTGGGGAGTAACGTTTTTTAGATGTGACGATTAAAGTGTTAATCGTCTCTATAACAAAATTCTCGATCGTGATTGGTTCTCCGCGCGCCTATTTGTCACGTAATCGACGCGCGATCACGTGGGTGTCCAATTACAGGTATCCAATTTGAACGTTTTGTAATTGGACACCTGTAATTGGATACCCACGTGATTTTCACGTCAATTACGCGCGCTTTAATGGCTTCCTTTGCAAACGTTTCCTGCAGTTTTCAAAACATATGGAAAGCGCTAAAGACGTTTTCGCTCAAAAGACCTTCCCAAAAGAAATTTTTAATTCCGAAATTTGTTATAGATACGATTAATTAGTAATTGGACCTCGAAATTTGTTATAGATACGATTAATTAGTAATTGGACCGAGTGGAGTACAATTCAGGGAGTAATCGCGCTCGTATTTTCAAATCAGCCTCGCGCTTCGCGCTCGGCTGATTTTGAAATTACTCGCGCGATTACTCCCTGAATTGAACTCCACTCGTCCAATTACTATTACATATAGTGTGCGCGAGCGATTTATTTAGTTAAATCCATGTTGGCTTCTTCTATGAACTCGCTCAGCTCCACTTAACCTAAATCGCAATTATTACACGCCAAACGACTTAAGAGCGTGTACCCACAAAAATCGAACATTGACCGGCAAACTTCAAAATTTCAAAATCGTTCAAACTCTGGCTGTTGGTAGTCCATACTGAGTTATTCATTGCTATGTGGTTCATTTGCCAAATAACTTTTTGTCTCGGCAGAAAATGACGAGAACCGATTTCAGGGCCAAATACGAGAAAACTCGTCTTGAAAATTAGTCATTTTGAAGCAAACCGCTTGCCTTAACTATAAATCTAGAAGACACTTACTTGATAACAACTTATTCTTCAACTATTTCTGGTCTTATTTTATAATTTTCATGAATATTGAAACAAATTGTGACACTGAGAGAGATCTGTAAGAAATCCATCTGCTTCTCTATTGAAATCACAAGGTAAATGGAAAAATTAATTTTCCCTACTACCTTTACCTCAAATAAGATGAAATTTAGAAATTTAAGTTGAGAGAAAATGGGCTTTCTACTGATATAATCTTTTTCCTGGGGAAATAATATCGTGCTCTATAAGAGACCGCTCAAAAATGCGTAAATTCACGAAATCAAACAACTTAAAGATTGCGTGACGGATCGTGACAGGTAGAGCAATTGTTATTGTCGGGTTATTTTAGCCCTACAGTGGAACTCGATAAAAGTACATTTTGATTTGTGATGTTAATTTGTGCTATTTATCATTCTGTTTGAAAAAAAAAGAAGAAGAAAAAGAAAGGTTTCACAGCATTTTTGTTTGACCACAGCTTCCCCTCACTGGGCACAGTACTGTACGTACCACTGATCATTTCTTTCACTTGGATGATGGTGTTAACGATTCCCTTTACGAGTTTATGGATGTAAATGGATGCTTTCACACATTTTTTCCCGAAAGTTACCAGTTACAGAGAATTCACAGTTTAAAGTTTTTAGTCTTCATTATTTATTACTAGGAGGTGTATAGTTTTGTTGATCCTTCAAATCCTTGAAATGACAATTTGTTATGGTTGTCAATTATAAACAGGTTCCAGAACTTTCCTTAACAGCCGTTTCATGCACAGCTCTGTAAAGCTAACTAGCACCAAGTGCTGCAATGGCATTTACGAGCTCTTTTCAGAGTATAACCGAAACAATCTGCTGGAATGATAGGTTAGATAAAAGCAAAAGTCATGAAATAACTTCTCTACGCAGTTGCTCAGAGGATATTAGGGATCATTGTTCCCTCTGGAGTAACCAGAGAGAGTGAACTTATTCATGCTAGAGTTGGTGTTTTCAATGAGGAGGAGACTTCAGTACAGAAATTTCACACAATATGCCCATACCGCAGGCGAGAACTCAGGCTTGGCTGGTGGCCAATAACGAAATGCCTCATTGAACACCTACGCGTATCTTTACACCAAAATGATACGGAAATGACTGCGGAGACACAAGCTTGCACTAGAACACGAAACGCTCTATGACAAGGCCATGAAAGAATACGCGACTATACTGACTGGACTGTAGTGCGAGTAAAGTTCCAACGGTAATAGATGGAAGTAAATCATCACTAACAACCGGTACTCTAACGGTGGGATGGGCATTGAAATCAACACTATCACGTCGCGCGAAATTTACCGACAAGCAAAAGCGGTACCTTAATGCCAAGTTCAAATTGGAGAGAGAACTGGGAAGAAGGCCGACCTGACCGATGTGTCTAAAGCCATGAGAACTGCGAAAGATAGCAAGAGAGAGACTATTCTGTTACAGCGATTTTCTCACGAGCCACCAAATGAGCAGTTACTTCTCTCGCCTTGCTGCTAAGCGAAGTGTCCATGTATATCAGCTTGTTCATAACAAGGACGAGACTCCTGGAGAAGGTCCTCACGGTGTGCTTAGTAACGATGTTTTGTCTGAAGTCAGCATTCAACATTAACATCCGATCATCTATGACTCCTACAACATCTGTGAGTTAGTGATGGGCTCTGTTCCTAATCAGTGTCAATGTTACGAAGTATCTGTGAAGCCTTCGGACTTGACATATCGGAAATTATGGTCAGGCGGAAAAAGCCACTGATTTGTGGACTTGTTCTCAAACCTGGTGCAGGGCTGCAGCTGTCACGCTAGCAGCACTCATAATGTATACAGTATACGTTATTAGTGTCTGGTGCAGACGGAGACCTTCGGGGGGGGGGGGGGTGTACTTCCTTGTAATTGGCTAATGGAAATGTGCCTTTGGATGGGGTCGCATTTTCACGACTGGATTGGTAATCAGGGTTTTCACGTGACATCATAAGAAACTAAAATTCAAAAGTAAACAGACTTTTGCATTTTTATCTTCATCACGTAAAATACATTTTAGAAATGTATCTGCTTGTACAATTTCCGCTTGGTAGCTTGCTTTGTTTTGACAGGAACCCATAACTAAGTTGATCTATTTTTAGACTATCGTTTCACGCGAAAAAGGGCAATGAGGACGGCAAGATAGATAGATAGATATAACTTTATTTAACGATGGTAAAGACATTGATTACTGGTCACCCAGTAGTTTTCATAATGGCTCTCCTACAATTAAAGTAATAAAACGTATCGAATCTACCAACTAAATTTACATAATGAAGTACTATTAATACAATATTGATTAATTGACTACTAATGAAACTAAAAGGTTTTACAAATCTTAAAATGATCAAGAAAGGAATTCCTACTACGGTAAAGTTTAAATAAGAGAGCGTCTCATAACAATAGTTTTAATGAGCGAAACACAAAGGCTGAATTTTAGAGTTTTTCACAGTGCGTGACATAACGATATCTGCTCATAAGCTTGCCGCTTACATGAAAACATCGATTCACCATGTGGTTTTGAGGTTCGAAAAGCCAACATGGTAAGAGAAGCGTCTATGGAGATAGGTAAAGTAAGAAACATATGTTTTAACTCGTTTCTGGCCGGCATCTTGAGGGACGCCAAGATAGCGTTTCCATACAAAACAATACAATTTTGAGTGGCACATTTTGCCAAATAACTCGAGTACGGGATATCGCACGGCCCTGAGACTTTGGCATGTTGTTTATTTATTACTCTTCTATAATATCACAGTTTCTTGACTTTATCTACTTATTTATTTATTTATTTATTTATTTATTTATTTGAACAGATATTTTAACAGGATGTTCCCAGTTCAGCAAAGGCTATCTATTGAATGGTTGGAGCGTGACTTGACTCACTTGCTTGACTGAAAACGCTCTATAATGTGGTTGCATTTTCAGTGAGTTATTAGAATAGTGTCGCACAATTTTGGTATTTTGGGACTAAGAAAATTCTGGCAAGTAGGGATTTAAAGATGGGAAGATTCGCATAGAGTAAAATAGTTGTCACCGTATTTAGTGTTTTAGACCCATTTTGAAATCATTGGTGATCCTTGCAATCCGATTGGCTCTCAAAAGTGCAATTTATTCACAAATTGCACCATTTTTTTTCTCTAAATCGCATCCTTTTCTGTAACTCATCAAAATGAAAATGAAATAATACTAACCTGACATGGATAAACAAATATTAATATTGACAAAAGACTGTGTGATTTCAAAATGGGTGTAATAAAGTGGTAATTGAACTTCGTGTCATGCAATTTTGGCCTGAAATCATACTTGTGATTTCAAATCAAACTCGCGATGCGCGCTCGTTCGATTTTGAAATCACGCGTATGATTTCAGACCAAATTGCACTGCACTCAGTTCAATTACCATTATTAATAATCGGTTTGCATTACATTCCGGTTTTTTAATTACAAGTTACATGGTTTATTTTTCTTTGTCTTGTATTAATTATCATAATCTGGAACAAAGGAAAATGAAAATGGGAGCGTTTGAAAAACATAAGTTCACCCAAGGAGGAAAAAAAAAAACCACAACACATATGTAGCTCCAAAATGAGTGAGTCGGAATGTTAGAAAAACAACAAAACTTATATGGGAATTTCTTATTAGTCCGACTATAATTCACATACTGAAATTAAAGATCAGTTTTAATTCTTACTTCACTCCACCATAACATAAGGGGAACGCAGCAAAGAAATACTTAAAATGTTCAGATTTTCAAAAGAAAGTGCTTGTGATTGTAACAAACCAAGGGAGGGAACTTCGAATTTACCTTTACTTTGACTTCTGTGGCACTGGAAAACGTACGCGATCACGGTATGTCACGCAACCCACTAGCTACGTGTGTTATTTTTCGTGCTGTTTTCGCCATTTCAGCGCTCTCTCACGGAGCACTTTTTCATTTCCCCAGAATAATTTTTGCATTGATTGAAAGGCCATTTATTCCTAAGTTTAATTTGTAAATTTCGTTTTAATTGTGGTAAAGGTAGTACGGTCAATTATTTTCTCAGTTTAGCTTGTCAATTATATAGAGAGACAGGTGGATTTCTTTCAGGTCTCTCTCAATATCATCATGTCTTTCAATTTTCATGGAAATTGTAAAATAAAACCTGAAAAAGTTGTAGAGCAAGCTGATTATAAGTGGATGTCTTCTGGCTGCAAAGTCAAGGCAAGCAATTTGCTTCAAAATGACTAATTTTCAAGCCGAATTTTCTCGTATCTGACCCTAAAATTCATTATCGTCATTTTCTGCCGAAACAATAAATTATTTGACAAATGAACTTCACAGCGATGAATAACCCAACATGGACTACTAATAGCCAGAGTTTGAACGATTTTGAGTTTCCGCACTTTTGCCGCTATTTTCCGATTTTGTTTGCTTCTTAAAGACATTCACTCTTAAAGGTGATTTCCAGTCCGTACTGCGCAGTCTCAAGAGTTTGTTTACGTTTTTTGTTTTGATTCATGTAAGACGTCACAAAATGTAATGTTTCGCAATCACTTACATGAAGTAAATTCAAAGTTCATGTCAACCGCCACTGTTGATGCAAAGCTTTTATGCTTCGTTCTTTCCGATATCACCAGAGAAAACAACTTCGTAGCTGTAAAAATCAAAGAAACAGTTGGGAAAAGAATTTAAAATGCCTCAACTATAAGGTAAGTGGTTCGTAACGAATAACATCGATTCGAAATTGGGATGCTGAGACTGCGCAGTACGGACTGGAAATCACCTTTAAATTCCACGAGTATATGGAACTCAGTGATGAACAGTTAGAGATCGCACAATAATTTTGGCCGTCTAGTTGTGAAATCACGTATTTTTCGTATTTTAATATTATAATAATCTTTACAAACCCCTTGAATATGCTCGTTGATAAATTATTTTACATGGAAAGCGACAAGTATTTTTTTCAGCGGCGTGAATTCGCATGATCGCCGACCAGAACGGCGTCAGACAGGTCGAGCACGTGCGTTGCCATTACAGTCTGGAGGCTTTTGTCTGGGATGTTTCAATGACGGTCGACGAGATTTTAGACTTTTAATAAGACATTTTTTCGAAAACTTAAGACCATAAATCGAATTCTATTCTACACACTGAGAAAACTCATTTTAAGAAAATGCCTAGCCCTCCGGGGTTTCCTAAAAGCTCCGCTGGCGAATTCGCGCCGCTGAAAAAATACTTGTCGCTTTCCATATAAAATAATTTATCAACGAGCATATTCTTAGTCACAGTGGTTATAGTATATAACCATCCGATCCGATCCGATCTTGGTTTTGTCGACGCCGGGTTGTTCAGTTGTTTTCAGAATGCGCTTCTAACTAGAAAGTTACCTACATTTTTGTTGCGTTTGAATGAAATCAGCGGTGGTTGCGAAAAGATTCTAGCAGTGTCTGGATCAATTAACTGGGTTATTATGAGGGTGAAATGTGAGGGTGAATGGAATTCTGTCATTCATTTCCTTTTGTGACGTCTGTAGTGCTGACTGTTGATCAATCTGCTGGGCGCGGTGATGGCCCGATTGAACCACAGAATCAGGATAGCCACGTTTCTCGAAGAACTGGCACATTTCCTCTGATTTGTTGGAAAAATCAGAGTCATCACTACATAGACGTCGAAGTCTGAGAAATTGAGAATAGGGAATGGCGTTTTTGACATGAGATGGATGTGAAGAGGAATACAACAAGTAACTGTGAGAATCGGTGGCTTTGTAGTGCACACTGGTACAAAAACCGTTGCCGCTGATAAAAACTTTGATGTCAAGAAAAGCCAGCGAAGTTTCCGAAATTTCCCAGGTATATTTTAGAGCCGGATGAAAGGAATTAACGGCGGTTATAAATTGATTGATTTCCTCCTTGCTAGACGAAATTGCGCCGATGCAGTCTCCCTAGCCATTCCAAACAACACATGTCGATCTCCGGCCTTTCCCTACATCAAGGTGCCACGGAAAGCCGTAAAAATCTCGAGCAAAAATTGATCTTTCAAATCGGCACTCTTAATCCCCACGGTATCAACGAGCGCTTTCATTCAGTTAATTTATTCCTGTTTTTCACGTTACGATGTTACCACCAATAGCGTAACTCCATTTTCTGTATATAAACCGTACACAACCCACAATTCCTCGATTCGCTCCGACGAAGGGCTAACGCTCGAAATGTCAGCTAATCGAATCCCAGTACGGTGTTCAATTTACATTATCAACTCCGTTGATAAACCAAATTTTCGTGTTTCACTCCCCCACCGACGCAGCACCACAGTTTCTTTAGAAACTAATCCCCTTTATTAAAATAACTTAATACATTGACACTAAACCGCCTTTTTTTGACGGTGTTCAATGCCGAAGTTATCCGGGACATCAAGCGACTTAATGAGGTAAATCAGACCTAATGCCAGTTAACCATACAGTTAAGGAAATTTTCATTAAAGCAGCAAAATATCATTCAAGAAACAAAAACACGAAATCCGCGGGAAAAGTAGCGTGCAACAAATCATTGTTTTTGGGATTGAAGACGATTGGTCAAAGAAACATCATCCTCGCCGTGATTGGTTGCGCACAAGAGTCAACGTGTCAAAGCGCGGGAAAATGGATACGTTGGCCCCAACTGCGTTTGACAGGCAATAACGCTTATTTGTTGTCAGTAAGAAAGAAGGGAGGGAATGGCTTGTGGGAAATTTTATTTCCAATGTTTTGACACCAGTGTTTGTCAGGTTTCCATCAATTTCGATCACGTGCATTTCATTCAAAAAGAACAAATGTGACATAAATGGACGTAAATGCATTTGCTAGTCGTTGGATGTATCTTGCATTTTATGGTGAAACCAGGTGATGAAATACATTTTTCCTTTTTTTTTTAACAGTTTTGTTAATTGAAGGCATTTCAGTACTATATGTTTTAAGTATAAAAACACGATGTTTTGGTTTCCAGCCATCAAAATAGGCGGCCGAAACTTCAGTGCATTTTCTTGACTGCATGGGTAAAAAATTTAAAACTTTAATTTAGGTTGCAACTGCAAATAAACTTGAACGGGAAAGTGCTCAAATCGAAAAAAAAAAAAAAAGCGAAGAGGGAAGAAAATGTCTGTAAAACCTGCGTAATTTATGTTACAGACGAGCTAGCTAATCTTGGCTACTGGGCCAGGAACTGAGACTAACCCCAAAGAACTGGCCGGCTAAGAATTTAAATTGTGTCCATCGTTAATGTCTTTCAGTCTCGGACCACAAAACTGAAGCCAGTCTCACTGCATCAGTGACAATCAAGGTCTCTTTTTCGACAGCAAAAAAGAATGGCTAATTAAAACCCAGAAGTGCAGCAATATAAGGTCATAATCAGTGGGAAAACCTTTTTCGCTTATTCTAGAAACGTAATTGTGCGTGTTGTTGTTTTTTTTTTTTCGTTTTCTTTATTTATCAGCATAACTTCGCTTCATCCTTGTTTGTAAACACAGAGACAGTTCTTCGGTCGTTAGCACCTCTTAAAAAAATCACTTAGAAGAAAAGGAAAAATGAAAGGTTTTTACTTCATTTGATGTCAGTCTCCTCCGCCTGCCATTGATATGTAAAATTGCTTCCAATTACAATTAAAAGTTCATTTTTGTTTGCGACATTAGCTAACGGAAACAGTTCTAGTGTCTTTTATCATGTTTCTAAAAGTCACAGTGAGTATAGCTATATATATAAAATATAGAATACCGCGATTTGCTTTTCCAATCTAATGACAGCTGGTAATGCAACAAAATAAAAAAAATGTGATATATCTATGATATCTGGTGTGCCTCTTAACTGAAACGTGTCCTTGAGCAGGCAAAACTGAGTCTACAATTATACATATTTACCCATGCAATCGACCGCCAGAACTCAACCAGCACTGAATTAATTACGAACACCCAGCGTGCTAACAAGGCTGTGGTTTTCACTTCGATTCGATTATCAGTCTTGTGATAAGGCGTTATTACCTGCAATGTATGGTTTCGTATCGAACGCTTGTGAAGTTTTTTAAAATTTGTTAATGTACATAGTCACGTCAAGATTAATCGACAAGTTTAGCCTAGCACGGTTTTGAAATTCATAGAATTATTTTTATTTTTAGCTGGAAGTTCGATATTATTTACTGAATAATTTAGCAAGTAATGAAGAAAAATAGGAAAGTCTTACCAGCGGTTTATCGCTTACTTTTATACTTAGTTACAGAAGTTGCACCATATTTTTCCCAAGAAAAGAAGGTTTCTGGCTAACTACAGTGCTCGGAGCACTGTACTTATTAGCAAGTAGCCTACAGAATGTATGTACTTATATATCTTGAATAAAATGTATGTTTAGAGCGTTTATCGGTTAAATTAAGCGAAGACCAATATGCTAGGATTACCTAAACGGTTTCTTCCGTTGCATACAAAAAATCCCCAAATCGACTCATTTCTGGTTCTTAATTTGGCTGAATGCAAGGCTGCCGGGGTTTGAATGAATTTACATCAATCCAGCAGCTAGTTTCTAATCCATGTTCTCCGTAAATTTATCATCATGGGGTGGATTACGTACAGTTGACTTAAGAACTATATATTTGACTCGGACGATGGTTTTCTATTTCTCATGCGATCGTTACATCTGATCAAAACTACAGTTGTAATGTTTCAAACGTTGCTGTACGAAACGTGGGTCATTTACATGACTTCACTGATCAAGAAACACATGTTCGTCTAAATCTGAAAGAGCTATTTGCTGCCCTTCCATGATGACATGGACAAACTACGAAAATGTCTCAGCGGTAGAATTGTTTGAAACTCCGGAAAAAAGTAACCGAACCGAAAAACGAGTGCAGCTGTATTGGAGATTAAATAAACTAAATAGAGTTATATCGACAGCGCATACAACTTCGTGGACAAAAGTTAGAGCTTAGAAACTATAGTTTTACTTGCTTCGAAGTCCCCTGCTGAGATAATCTGGGGCTATAAATTGTTTTTCACGAATAATTGCGCTTTAGGGAATGTTTTAAAGGTTACAGATGCACTTACCATAGTTTTGAGATTCCCTCGGGTTACGCGATTTAGTCTCAATGCCGTCTTTTATGGATTAGATATTCTATAGTACGGTACAATACCTGAGATCCTATCTACAGCTACTCACAATTAGCAAACTTTGGTGGCAAACAAATAATTGAAAGAGCGCTCATGAATAAATTAAGCACAATTACCAATTATTATCCATTTGAACTTGCTTATCGCTAATTGTGTGTCGAAAGCTACTTGGACAGCAAGTAGAACTGCCAATCCAAGAGAATACTACGTGCGCGGGGTTGCGAGTTGTCAAGGATATAAAGATTACCATATTGAAATACGTGTGTATCGAACAGAGAGGGTAAAATAAAGACGAGATTACAATGTTTGACCTCTTGCGGTTAAATGACTAATCAAATTTTAATAATTTGCGTGAAAATGGGCGACTTAGGTGTTAGTTCGCTTTAAGAGGAAAAGAATGTCTTGGACCTTCTTTGTTTCACTGTCCGTCTTAGTTAGCTGTTTGAGTGATACATTTGTTTTTATGGAAATTACTATTCAATGACAATCAGTTGATCGTTTGTTGAAATTAAATGCGGGGGCCGTAGGCAGACCAGGATAATAACTGTCTCCCCAAATCTTTCATGACACAGACAAGTCTAAATTTCGAGCATGTATTGATCTATGTATGGAGATTAAGCCTTGTTCAAAAAAAGCCGCTTCCGAAAAAGCGGTTGAGACTAAAGAGAAAAGAGACTTTCGTCTGTACCTCGGGACCGCATTTAACCATCGATCGATTAAGAATTACGAAATTAGCAACTTTTTAAAGTGCTTGATTTTCAATTTAGTCCCTACTGGAAGCCCACATGTTTCAAGCTGATTATTCGCTGGCAATAAAAACCTAATTATTGCAACAATGATTTCACACAGAGAAATGTTTCTTTTGTCCCCCATTTTTCTCAGAAAAAAAGCTAGTTTCCTTCCTCTTTAAAACAATCCATGCTTCTTTTGATACTCCACGCTGGTTTCAGTTATGATTTGCGTACCCGAAAACAGCACGTCATTGAGATAATGAATCCGACTCGTGAAAGAGCCCCTTGCACGTCATCTCTAACTCTAATTATTTAATTGCCAGGGGCAAAACCGCTACAGCACAATTACTCTGCGCCTTAAGGACGACCCGCTATCACGTAGTACTACAGCTCGTCGTAATTAAGGACATCCCGCAATCAAAGTTTTAGCCGTTCTGCATGGCAATTAAAAGTTTAATTTCTAAGAGACTGAACTTCCCGGCCGCTATTGTATTTTTCACCCATATTTTTAGATTTTGCAATGAGTCTAGTGCTGTTAATTTCGCATTAAGGTGCTACTCTAATCTGTTAAGACGCCTTGGTGGACACAAAGTAGCATAATTTTTACAAATCACGCACTTTTTCTCTTGTCGTGATATTTTTGGCTCTCGAAATTTAACATTAAAAATGCCAGTAGTGGTTACAATTATTTGTGGGTTGCTACTGTTCTGCTACATGGCAACAAGATTTATGCTTTGACATGCTGAGTTTTTGTTGAAACTCAGTAAACCCGACTTTCCAGGAAACGGAAGGAAACGAGGAAACGAGGTTACGTCAGCTTTATAGCGGCTTTTTGTGCTGGGTTTTCAGTTGTCTTTTGGATGACCTCTTGTCAGAGGTAACGAGCCAATAGCGTGAGATCTTTCAACAACTGCTACACAGCTTGTTTTGTCTATATACTGAATTCAGCTGATATTAAGTAGTGGAGTAGTGCTTTCTTGTGAATTATGCATTGATTTATGTTTTCAACATGGCTCTAGTCGGTTGATAATCTCGCCTAAAAATCATCACGGCAGCAAAACACTCCTGTGGTGTCATTGCTTATGCTGTCCATGGTGAAAGATCCTTTAAAGGTCAAATGAACCAAAATTTCAAAGTTTTTTTCTTAAGTCAATTTTTATTGAATTTTGTAGCTTAAGTAAGAAATAAACATATTCTGGAGTTTCAGAGTGATCGGGTAATTCCTACTACTGGAGACTCTGTGGTGAGCAAGGGTGAAATGTGGGTATTGACTAGAACTGCATCACGCAGTTACATAGTCAAATTTGAAACGACCATATATGACTCATAACTGCATCGCGCAGTCACATTAAGGCATATCGGCGATAGCACCTCGCTAACTGCATCACGCAGTCACATTAAGGCATATCAAAGATGCAACCAACCAACCACCAGTAGCTCAGTGGTTAGAGCATCCGACTAGATCACGGAGGGTCGTGGGTTCAAATCCCATCTGGGGCTCGGATTTTTTTCCGAGTTCCCATTTGATGCACAAGATCTTTAACTTCTCTTATATTTACTCGCTTTGGTGGTTAATCAGTTTTTATAGTTTTATTCGCCCGCGCATGTGACAATTTCGCTCGAATCGAATGAGGATGCAACGTTCTTGTTTTATTTACAAACATTTGGTTATTTCGTAGGTCACAAGTACATAAACTTAATAAAATGTGTTCCCTCTACTTTTTTGGCTATTTATTTATGCACGGTTTTTTGTTCCTGTTTACTACAACTTCGTTGTCGCTCCACATGTATTTCTAGTCCTTCTGATGTTACTTTCAGTTTATGGTACGTCTTTTTACCAAGTGTTGCTGAGTTTGGGGTGTGTTTTATAGCCGAGTGCACCTTATAACCGAAAAACTATGGTACTTTCACGTGGAAAGCTCTCTCTTAATTTTTCTTTTTTCTTTTTTTTTTTTTTTTTTTACCAAAAACAAGATGACAGCTTCTCATGTATCCAATAGGTATATTGCCTTTTGGCAACATACCTGTATGTACTGACAGAAAAGAGGAAAAACGTACTCAATCTATATATAATACCATAGAGGGTGGTAAAGGGGGGGGGGGGGTCTTGATCACGTTTCACGGGAAATAAAACGGCTGTTTCACATTTCACGGACAATAAAATGGGGTGGGCTGGACTAACTATGCAATAGTTAAATAGGATACCCTTGGCCCTCCACTTATGTCTTGAAAATAAAGCATGGCCCTTCACAGATAGTCAGAGTAAAAAGGAGGCCACCCCCCTCCCCCCCCCCCCCCGCAAAAAAAATATAAATAAAAAACGTTGTAAGTTTCCTTTTGCCTATTTTCCATTGTTTTCGAAAATTTATTCATTCGAAACTGTACAGTAAAGGAAACCCACGAACCCATAACGTTTGAGAAGTTTGAATTGAGAGTAAAAATGCTGTTTGATAAATGGATGACCCTCCCCCTAAGGTTGATTTTGTTTTTCGGTGACCCTCCCCCAAATTACTCCAGCCCACCCTCCCACATGATAGAACATACAATCCCTTACTTTGGTCAAAAGAAGAACTACAGTCAAAGCACTCCCTTGTCTGATGTGTTTTTTTTTTTTTTTGAACTAGTGAACAGTACACAGCCACAGCTTTTGTTAACATCTTTGCTATTCGACCGGTTTCCTCTGATCACACAGACTTCATCAGGGATTGGAACGAGATTGGTGAAAGAACATGTTTTTTTACTAAATGTTTACAGTACAATGCAAGTTTAAATTAGGGTGTGAACAGCAAAAAAAACAACCACAAACAAACAAATGCACACAGGATATAAGGTAAGAATGTGCTTGCAGTTATTGTTTAATTTTGGGGCTCATGATTTAACGTGGCAAACATTGAAAAACAGACCTTCTCCTTGTGGATTAAGGATTTCTTGTTACTGTCTGCCATATAACTCATCAAAACAGTTACATTTTGTAGAATCTCGCGACCTTCAGAGGCTGTTTCCATTGATGAGCATAGCTATCCCAGACAGGTTTCCATGGCAATCACGGCCCAGGGTCAAGAATGACGTTTCAGATTGCAATGGAACGCAGTATAGTTTGTACTGTACCATATGGCATCTATTGTTATAATTTCTCTCAAAATTAAAGAAACATGAAACGAAATCACAGTTCACAGTCAATTTAACACCCGATTCGATTCAGACAATTATAATCAAAAATCACGGATCACGGTTATTACGACAATCACATTT
>JAEMWC010000499.1:227500-282500 GCA_016490735.1 Pachyseris speciosa
ATCTTGCTTATAAACCTTCAAGCCAACACGTAGTGCCTTCAACTTTTCAATTTGGTCGGGAATAAGCACATTCAGTGGCTAAACTACAAGAACACAACTGCTTTCAACCGTATAAAGATCTATCGTCCACCACGAACGAGAGAGAAGCTGCAATATCAGCGATTTTCAAAACCCCGTGGGCAAAATACAAAGCCAGTCTCGTTTCTGTACAGCTACTGTATGCAAGGCAGGTTGTTGTTCCCTTTTCCAATTCAATGAAATAGGAATAAAAGCCAAAGCTGGACTGTCACTCCCTCCCTGAGAATACATATCTGAGCATGAGCAATGAGTGATTTACGGACATCTGGTAATAGTCCAGGGCCCGGTTGTTGGAAAGCCGATTAACTTAATCCAGGATTAGCGTAAACTTTGGTTGCAGTTTTTAACTTTTGGATGGAAGTTTCTTTTGCTGCTTTTTGCTTTTCAAGATTGACGTCCTCTAATTTAAACTTTTGCAGAATATCAGCGTTGAATAACGTTCGTGAATAGAGAAATTAACTCCTTGGTTAAGTTTTAATCTTGGATTACGGTTAATCGGCTTTCGAACAACCCGGCCCAGATTCGAGTTCGCCATGACCGCTGAATAAAAGTACTGAGAACGCATTTGCACACCGTTAGCCTCGACCTATAAGTAATATATTCACAAATTCCAGCGAGATGACCTGTTTACAGCTCTGTATCTTGTTTGATTTTCAAATCTGTGGCACCTTCCCGTGAATATTTTACTTTAGGTCGAGGCTAACCCTGTACAAATGCGTTCTCAGTGCTTTTAAGGTCATTCCCCTGAAATAGGAGCCAACACAATATTTTTTTCAAACTTTGTCCATTTATTGACCATAATAATGGTACCCCAAAAATGAAACAAAAAGAGGGGGTCACCGCGCTTTTTAATGTGCTACAATCAGTCAAACATACCCCCTTTCCTGCAAATGTGGACGCTAGGGTGAAGTTTCTCAACATAGAACATCTGTTATTTTTTTACTTTAAAAAAAGGGCTTCCTAACTCTTCCATACAAAAGATAGAATAATGAAGGATGGCATTGAACATAAGTAAAGGAGCTATGGACATTTTGTGAAGAAACACCAAAAATTCGAAGGTAAACAGCAAGAGGAGAGGGTTGCTATGGTTACCAAGCACACTATGTTGCTTGTGTGGTGCTATGTTTTGAAATTTTAAATTATTTTCAAAACATACAAAATTTACAATTTTTTGAAATGTTAGTGTCTGTTTGATCTAAAATCAAATGAGATTGAAAAATCAGGGGGTCCCCATGTTCGTTTGAGAATTATGAGGTTTTGTACCCAGGCCCCTGATGGAGCAAAGTACATAATTTGATTAGAATAAGCTACAGTAACTATATTTCTTGGAGTGAAATCCAAAACAAAGCATGAAATAAAAAACTAGATCACAAAATCTAGTAGATAAAGATTTTTTCTAAACAAATATGCCCTTTGAGTGACAAAATAATTTATAGCAATATTACTGTGCACGTTAAACCTACATTTGTCTTGCTGTTTATATAGATTTTTAAATTACAGATGAACAATTAACAAATGGTAAGTGGATTGGCATGCACTATTGAGTTATGTTTTGCACGCGGGGGTTGCTAAGCACAAGAGAAGCGTAAGAGTCACACAAGGCGTAGCTGAGAGTGACTCTAGCTTCTTGAGTGCTTAGAATACCTCACAAGTGCATCCATAATGGTTCATTTATTTCACACTATTTACATAAAAGTAACATAGAAAGAAAAGTATAGTTACAACAGATGATTACAACATAAAATAATTAAAGTACAGGTTATAAAATGTGTGTGGTGGTCAAAGTAGCGAAGGTTTTCTAGTTGACCACCACATATCATAACTTGTCAATAGTGCATGCTGATACATTTACCATTTGTTTTACAACATATCATAAACATCATAGAGAAAGCAAAGTCCCATTTTATTGCACTAAAATGTTCATGTAGTCTTAAATGACCAAGAAAAACAAGTGCACGAAACTTCAATCACAGAAACTGCAACAGCTTAATACTTCAGTAGACACTATGACGATTGAAACGATACAAATTTTGTAAAATCTCCCCCCAAAAAGCGTCAGTTATCATCAGCAGTGTTCACCAAAGGGGGAAATAGTAAATGGTTAATTGACCAATCAGAATGCAAGCTTTTCTTTAGTTATGTTATAAAAATTAATGAAATCTTTAGTACCAAAACAATGAAAATTCCATTACATTTACATGTAGATTCCAATTGGTTGTACATGTGTAGTTTAACACTCACTAAGGACATCAATGTGTGGGAAGAATGTCAGTTTGTAGTGTTCTTCTTTGTTAATTTCTTTATTTTGAACTAATTCACATTAGGTATTGATGTCTCATCATTTCATCATCTAGACTAGCCAAAATGGAATCTACTGCTGGAAAAAACTGCAAATTTTGGCAATAACTCTTCTGTTGTTGATAACTCTTGGTTTGCCTTCAAAGTTTTCCTGGAGTACATTGGCAACTCCATCTAATCCACTCCTTTCAAATGCGAGCTGCAAATGGGAAATGGTCAGACCAGAGGCAGCTATCTTGTCTGCCATTCCCTTTGTAAGTGCCTTGCCATGGAGTAGGGGTTGCAAACTATGTACATTTTTGTTCTTCTTCTTCAAGAATGTAGAATATTCCTGAAACCATGCCAAGGTAAAGCTATGCTTCAAGAGCATAGAGTCATCAATGAACTGCAAGGGGAGTTTCTGCAACACCTGGACATCATCTGCAGCATTGCGGGCATTGTAGTTCCCTGCTAGCAGAGGCCTCCTTTCCTTGTATTCAGTGTTGTGGAGAAAAGAGACCTCTGCCATGGGTCGAAACGGTCTTTGATTAAGCCGCCTTCCAAGTTCGTGGACGGCGGTTTTAAAATGCATGCTCCATACATTGTTTGTCATTTGATCATGTGCTAAAAATATCACATGATGGTTCGGTCGTTAAGAAACCGCCACGCATGCTCAACACAAATCGTTTCGACCCATGGCAGAGGTCTCTTTTCTCCAGCACGCTGAATACAGAAAAGAGGCCTC
Source organism: Pachyseris speciosa (assembly GCA_016490735.1). Classification (NCBI taxonomy): domain Eukaryota; kingdom Metazoa; phylum Cnidaria; class Anthozoa; order Scleractinia; family Pachyseridae; genus Pachyseris; species Pachyseris speciosa. The sequence goes on from JAEMWC010000499.1 coordinate 230,601, forward strand.
TGCTAGCAGGGAAGCATTGTAGGAGCAATGCAAAAGATCACTGGCCAACATCTCCTGCCAGGATAGAGCTCTCTAAATGCCATGAGAATGTCACAAAACCCAACAAAAAGTTCACTAAACTGGTCCATAAGACCACACAATGATACTGCCTTGAGAAGGTGTTTTGCATCAAAAGCCTTAGCATTGTGAGCCAACAAGACACTTTGCTTTCTTGGCTTGAGCCATGCCAGAAGCTTCAACAAACCTTCAGCCAGAGTGACAGCAGCTACTGGCTGCCCATCAAGAAACAACCTTCCACGATTGAAGGAAAGTTTATTTACAGCTGAAGCTCCAGCACTCACACCATGTTTAGGAAGGACATACACACTGAAACAACAACTTCCTTCAGCTGCTGCAATAGACCATTTTACAGTTCCTTGCTCAGTACCCTGGCCTTTGATTGAATGCGAGGCTAGGGGTGACCTTGTTTTGATACAAACCTACCTACTTTTCTTATGGAAATTATGCTGATTAAACATGAGTTAGCATAAGAAAAACAAGATTTACATAAGAAAAGCAGGTAGGTTTGTATCAAAACAAGGTCACCTCCAGCCTTGCTTTCACTGACAACTGTAAAATGGTCTATTTGCAATATTTCTGAATCGTTACACCTAGAATAAACAAGCAGAATAATAAATTTTAGCTTGTCTGTGAGGACATGATAATTATGTGAAACAGAAAGGAGTGCTTGTTTAACAATTCAGTCCAATACAATTTTATGGATTGAATCATCTTTAAATTTTTTGTTAACTATTAAATTATGTCCTAAGAGTAGTATTCATACCCCTGTGACATTGACCTGTGTGCATGCATGCGCCCACTGTAGGGCAAGTGCATCATGGGAATACAATGTAATAAAATGTATCATTACATACATGATTTGACCAATCATAGCATATCCTTTTCTTTGAATACTTGATAGAGCATTTAATTCAGTGTTTTGATATACCAGTACCAAAGTAATAGTTACTTCAATTACTCTGGTCAATCACAACAGCTGCTAATAGCACAATATTAACCGTGAATCAGAACTCTATGCAAATACATATGGTATGTGTCAAGTGCTAATTAAAAAATGCATGCAAACATGTTTTGGTTTTACTTCTGATAGTATGAAAAAGTGCATGGCAATTAAGGTTTTCTAGCAATCACAGAGTGCATGTACATAGTAATGCAAGACCAAAGTAAGACATGAATTGCTGTACTTTCAACACCCACATGGAAACTGCTCTAATACATGGTATTCCTCCCTTATGACAATCACAGGTATATAATAAAATTATTATATTATAGCTAGGTGCTGTATGTATAGCAGATCAAGACTTTGAAAATAATTATAAAGTACCTCGTGAGGATGTTTCCAAATCAATGAACACTTTTTTTATGTCGGGTACCACTGCCTGTGTAATTTTTCTAACCTCTGGGAGTGCTTCAGGAGGAGGGATTTCTCTCTGTTCATCACCACCTTCATTGCTATAGCCTATTAAAACCACTTTTGTACTGTACTCCCTCTTGGTTTTCTAGCTGCCTGTTCTTTGTTGTCTTTCCTGCTTCCTTTGCTGCTTGTCTTTCCTTTCTCTTCTCTTAGCCTTGTATTCTCTGGTCTTTGTTTTCAAACTGACTTTACTATTCTTTCTATCTACTCTCTCTGCCTGTTTTTGACAATACCTGCCTGGAGATAGCTGAACTCTTGAAAGACCTACAGTGTAAGATGCAGTATAATAAGACCAAAAAAGAAGGAAAATGAAGAACAGGACAAAAACTAGCATGTGAGCAGCGCTACGGTTTGCAAGACCCATCTAATGACCACACCTCTACACCTCTACATGATATTGGACCCCTCCCCTCCCTTGAGAAAAAAATTTTTGTGTGTGTGTATTGGGCCCCAACTTGGAACAAAAACATGGTCATGAACATAAGTAATATGTAATCAGACAAGTATACTATACTAATTCCTCACTCACTTCACAAAATACATGAAAGCTGTTTTAAGCATTACATGTAATTCAGGTTTTGGAAATTCAAGTTGAATTACTAATTAATTAAATAATTAATTAGTATAATTATAATTATTTTGGGGGGGGTCAAAAATGTCAAACTAGTAAAGCATAATTATGTGTAATTTGCCTCTGGGATATAGTTGTGACCCAGGTTTTTCTGACTGACTGCACGAGCAATCCTAAAATCATTGCTTTCACTGGATGCGTAATGACGAATCTTTGGAGCTTAATAGTGCTTCCCACTGTGTTATTGAGTGATTCATTAGCTTGGCTTGAACCAAGGGGTGCAAGTTTCTCCACGTTCTGTACAAACAGATTAACAAGAGCTGTCAGGTCTTCTTTCAGCTGATCTCCATGCAAATCTTTACCATGAGGTAGTGAAGTATGCTGGTATGTAGAAGGATTTTTTAGGTAGCCACACCAAGAAATACTGCAACCATCATGGTGTTTTTCTCCATCCCTTGGACATCACCTTTGTTCTGCTTCAGTGCATAGCTAAAACAAGTTTGCAAATAATCAATGACTTTGTTAGTCAGAATCCCTTTGTATTTTGACTGTAGGCTGTAAAGACTGCTTCCAAATGACCGTTTGCATGAACAACATCAGACCATTTTTCAACATCATGCTCGACAGTTTCACTAACTTTTTTTATGGTAGATGAATCTTCATCCCCAATGAGAACTGATACTTGAGCACCGTGTTTTTCAAGGTCTGTTGCCAACTTGGCAGCTAGATCTGGCTCCATGGCATTTGCAGACCCTGCCCAGTTGAGGTGACAATCGTGTGTTCTTGGTTTATTCCCCATTCTTGATGCTGCTTCACAAGTTGGACAGCATTTGGTTCTTGTGCCCAATACAACAACAACATTTCCTGAACAAAGGCCAATCATGGAGCCAACACCTTCAATAATAATTAATATATTAGTCCTTTAATATTTGACCAAAAATATAAATCAGTAAACCACCATGGAGGACTACTGATCCCAGGAGGGGTTCTCCCTGGAGACTGACAGGGATGATAGAGTGACAGCAAAAATCCAAACCCAAAAAAATCCCTAGGGTTCCAACATTTAACCCAAACAAAATTCCTGGACCATTAATATTATAAACCCCAAAAGTGAGTGTTAAAGTGTTAAAAATTTCCAGAGAGGATTAAATGATATGCCCAAAAAAATCCCCATTGAAATCAAGCCACACAAAAAATACTTGCCAAATTTTCCCACCCAAAAAAATTCCTGGATCAAAAATTTCAAACCAAACAAAATCCTTTGTTCATCCCTGTCACTAGAAATCCAGAGTAAAACTCCTGGGCTACTGATACACTGATAATTTTATTACTTTGTGTGTATGTCTGGTTACCAAAGTAACCACTTTCAATGCCTGTTGGATGTGTTGATCAATTATCCTGAAAAGAATTGAAACTTCCAAACGTTTGTTTTAAGATTCTGGATTGTTGCTGTGTCTGGAATTATTCTGATCACTACATTACCACTTCATTTTCTAAGTCGGTCGAGTCTCAGGTTCTAAGCAATCTTTACAACACTCCAAGGAAATTGTGTTCCTTGCGTTACAGATGCATCATGCTGTACATCACATACATGTATTATAAGGTTTGCACCCTGCTCAAAATCATACCTTCAACAATATATAATGACCACCTACATGTAGCTTTAGGTTGTAGGTGTTAGTTTACAGAAAATTTGATTGTATTACATGTGCATGACACTATGTTTCTTTATAGCAAAATTACCTGCCAAACTATTGTGGCCCTTTCCACGCTTTTGCCAGCCCATGTCATAAGATGTTCCAATGGCCACAGTCACTTCAGATGCATCTTTTCTCCAACACTCTTTCTCTGCTGCTAAAACGTCTTCACATGATCGTTTTGCTAATTTTTCTACCGCTGGGCTGACCTCTCGTTCTCTAGCCTTCAGGGTGTTTTTCCCCACGGCAGGTACGTTCAGTGATGTCAACAAGGAGTTCACTTGCGTTGGGCCTATTCCCGAATGCAACATGCCAACACAACGTGAATACATTTTCAAGAAAGTAAGTTCAGTATATACAAGAAAAAAAAAAGGCAGAGGTTTAAGCCATGTTTGAGATAAATAAGGACTTACCTGCTGCAAGCTTCGTGTTTACGTCGAATATTGGTCTCCCGACACGAGTGTCAACATGATGTGTCTTGTTTGTGAGACAAACGTTCATTTCTCCACAGTCAACACAATTAATATATTATAGAGAAAGCTACCTAAGCCCGATAAGGTTTCATCGTAACAGTTTGAAAGCTGTAAAGGCTTGCCGCATGTTTTACAGCTGGAGTCAAGAGCTTTTGCCAACACGTCCAGTTCAACTACTCGTCTTCCGTGAAGGATGGATACAAATTACATAATCATCATTGGGATCATCAACACGAGTAGTGTCACTACTTGTTGCATCATCGAGGATGTTCTTCTTCCAGAAATTAGCAAACTTACGGCGCCTTTCCTGCTCTTTCTGACGGACGAAAACACCTTTCTTGTTGCGAACCTGCTGAACCGCTGCCATCTTGGAAAGTGTGCGTGACAAAAATAAGTTGCAATCTGATGTCGTGTTATGCACAGAAGATATGCGCAGTGCAAAACGGGGGAATGACCTTAACTGTATTGCTGCTACCAGAGCTCTCTGTCTCCAACCACATGACCAAAAGAAATGGAGGCTCTGGGGACGAGAATGGATCGTTAAATGGATCATGCGTGAAAAGTGAAAAAGCACGTTGAATTTCAGGAAAATATAAATAACTGGATGGAACGAGAGAACATGAATGTGTGAAAATTTGAATGAAAACTTTTTGGAATATCTTTTTTATTCGAGCATAGTTCGGCCAATAAAGCTGACATGACCACAGAACCCGGCTAGTTTAAGCGAAGATGAGGGTGGCTAAAAGAAAAACTGACTACAATATTAAATAATGGGAGGAAACGCAGTAAGATAACTTACGATTTTCTTGCGTATGTAGCTCCTTGGTATTAGTGTTTTCGCCGAGCTTGGAAGGAATCTTCGACTTTGGTCTTCGTTGAATAAAGCTGTGGAGATAAAAATGCTAAGATAAAAAGTTAGAGGTCGAACAGACTTGATAACAAAGGGGATTCGAGCGCTGGACTTGCATCTCTAGCTTGGCCATGTTTGCAAATATCCAGCAACTCACTCGCCTCCTGCCAGTTGAATTTCTTAACCTGTTATGTTTGTTTGAATTATTTGGTCAATGTATTTGCTCAGCCCCACTAGCCTTTGTGCTATAAATACTATCGAAGGTAAAGAAAGGTTATTTATTTATTTATTTATTTATTTATCTATGCAGCACCACAGTTTCTTTAGAAAGTAAACTCTCTGTGCAATCTAGTAGTCCTGCCAAGGGTAAGGACAGCGGTAAGTCAAAATTAGACAATTTTCTTGTAATTACATTTCAATGTAACTTAACAAAATGATCCTTAAAAACACTTTATTAACGGTTTCACACACAACTATAAGCAACAATATATATTACATTGAAACTTTTACCTTTAAAGTAATAATTGGAAAATAGAACAAGACTAAAATCAAATGCATTGTATATAATACAAATACAAAAAAAAATAATAAAAAATAATACAATTTTTGTTTGAGAGGCAGGCATAGAAGACAAGTGGGAAAGCAACCACAAAGAATTCTCCATACTGTAGGCACAGTAGAAATTACAAAGTGACTGGAAACCAGTAATGCTGTGCTGTGTCGTTAAATAAACATACTTAGTTTTCTACTATAGTTTTCCAAATCTTTTGCACTATAGTACAGTCATGTACATGTATATCAATAGAAACGTTATTGAATGTTGTGAAGCTATGTGAGAGGATTCAACACATCAAACTCAGTCTGTAAACATGCTGTGCTATTTAATATTTAAAAGCCCAAATAAATTGAAGTGTTCTAAATTAAAATGATAAAAAAAGTACATGCTCGACAGTAGAGTGCAAAAAGTACATTCTTTCTTTCTCCCTGTTGCAGTGGATGCAAATATGAAAATGAATTCTTCCACACAAAACACTAGAGAGATAATCATAAATACTTAAAACAAACCCCTCCCACATTAATTTTTTTGGATCAATATTGTATTTCCTAGAGCAACAGTTACTTTCATCTTTCCCCCTTCACCCCCACTTCCTAATGGGTGTACACTGTACATTGTACATCAAACAACAGTGGCTCCAAAGTGCACTCTTGGAATTGACATACCATGCACATAACTCCACTGGTTAATTGCTGGGTCATACACCTCTACACTCGACAAAAATTGTCCATTAAAACCCCCGATTACAAAGATTCGTCCTTTCATAACTGCAACACTTGCAGCAGAGCGTTTGTCATTCAGCGGAGAGACTGGAGTCCAAGAGTTTGTCTGTGGGTCATAAACATCTACATCACGAAGGTAATTGTTTCCATCAAATCCTCCAATTATGTAAAGAAGGCCATCCAGAGTGGCCACCCCAGCTACAGATCTGGGTTTCTCTGTCAAATTAAAAAAAATCAATGAAAACAAATGAAAACAACCACAACAACAAAATTAGGTGAAGACAATGTCATTTTTCTTGAGAAAGGGGAGCTGGATAACCACTGCAAGGTTCGTACAGATTTTTGTTTGCAGAATTAAAGACTTTTTCCAGACTTCTTCCAAAATGATAATTGGATTTAATGATGTGTAATCGTTGCAGTTATTGTTAGGAAGCAAAAAAAGCAGAAAATCCTTTGTGTTAAACAATGGGGCAACCATTACACATTAAGCCAAAATAGATGATGATGATATCCATTTTTTTTTACATTAAATGTTATATCCAAGTTTTAAAACGAAATTTGAAATCTAGTAATTATTGCCTACAATTTATCATATATTTCTTGTAAGAGTGGAGGTTCTCTTTAAATAACAGATTCTTGGTCTGGAGTGGGGTATTGGTATTCCTGAATTTGGCTATTTACAGTTTTAGTCTTGGGACTCGGTTACTATCTAGATGCCTTGTAATGAAAATTGCAAGCATAATAACAGTCTTACCCATTGAGGCCACATAACTCCATTCATTTGTCTGAGGGTCAAAGCATTCCACAGTACTCAGACGTAAGATTCCATTGTGTCCTCCCACAGCATACACAAGTCCGCCAAGTGTGCCCACTGCTAAATACATTCTTGGACTTAACATGGGAGACACTAAAGTCCACCGATTTTCATGAGGATCAAAACACTCCACACTTTTGAGCCGACGCTGACTGTTAGAACCACCTAAAGCATAAAGTTTACCACCAAGACAAGTTGCTCCAAAATATTTTCTGGGCACAAGCATTGGGGCTTCAGTTGTCCACTCATTTTCTTCAGGATCATATGTTTCAACAGTATTCAAGTAATTCCCACTTTCAAATCCACCAAGACAGTAGACATGTCCATGAAGCTGAGTGACTGCAATGCCGTAACGAAACGTAGGCATGTCTTCAATAGGTAGCCATTCATCTGTGTACAAATTGTACCTTTCTCCTGATGCCACAGGAATACCAAGATGAAGGCCACCAACAGCAACCAGGACATCACCAAATCCTGATGGGATGCGTGGATGCATCCTAGTGGCTAAAGAGCATTTGCGTTTTTCAGAAGTAGGTGATGATGCATAAGTGAGGGCTTCCTCCATCATCTGCTTACATTCAGGATCATTTGATAGCCACTCATTTGTGAGAACTTGTGACTTCAGAAAAGACGGTGATAGCACCGGAAGTCGGACACAGCTCAGAACTTCTGCCGTATACCTCAGACGATCGGCCGATTCCGAGATCCATTCCATTGCCGCCTCATACACGTCTTCCTCTGACCGAACGCAGACATTTTCGTCTTGTAAAAGCTGTTTGACAGCCTCTAAGGGGAGATCCTTAAACTCGTCACATTTGATCACTTGGGTGAAATGTTTCACTGCATATTTGCTGGCCTCACTCCACAGTTCCTCGCAAGAAAATCCACTTGCTACAGCTGCTATACCAAGGCAGTTCGAAGGATGAAGCTGTTCTTTGAGAAACTGACAACAAACATTTGTGATCTCATTCATCTGAAACAGATCCGAGGCGCTAAGAATGTCGTCTACGTTGGTTTCATTCACGGGTATTGAAGAGCTGTACATGAATCGAACAATGCATCGCAGTGACTCTCCGGTGACACCCTTTAAAGTGATGGTTTCATTTCTGCTTTCTCTCAGCTTTCCGGTAAACATTGCTCGAAAGTAAGGGCTTCCGACCGAGAGAACATTACGGTGGGCCGATATTGTAAAGCCATCTTCTGTTCGAAGAGTTACATCACAAAGTTCCTCAAGGTCCAGTAAAGATTCCAGTCCTTTTAGGACAAAAGCAGGATTGTTGCTGGATCGATACCGAAAAGAAGACATGATCAAATACGCTAGTTCAGTATTTGGACGCCAAAAGCGTTGTAGAATAAGTTTGTCAGAAATGTTAGTTAATTATTGTTATTGTCAATAAACACCAACAAAAGAAGATAAGGATCTGGAACGAGAAGGAAAGTGCGCTTGTCGTGACAAATTTTACCGCTGACAAGCAAGAAACGTCTTGCGACAGTTCTTGCGACACTGCGACGTGTCTTGTCTAAAGGAATTTACTTGCACGTGCCGTTCAGTAGATTATACTGATCGATCTTTCGAAAATGCCTGCCGATAGAGAAGATTTTCAGCAATTTCTTGATCAAAATCAGTATTCCAACAACAGCATCCTCCGCTATGAGAAGATCTTTGGACGCGGCTTTGTTAGCACCGGGGGCCTCGAAACAACTGAGGTAACATGACTGCGCTGTCTTATTTCTTGTTTTGCTACCAGGTCATGGAGTATTTTTACTGTGACCAAAATTTTCTACCATCATCTATTTGTATGCTTGGAAGTTCGTCTCAGAATTCTTTTTAATTTTAAACCAACGAAGCGGAACACAATACAAGCCATTCTTATTCAAAGAGATGCAAATACGTGGCTAGCCTGCGAGAGCATCCTGTTTTTACGGCTCTAGTTCCGCCGAGACAAAAGCCCCATTTACACTACAGAAAAAAATGGGTCCGGACCCAAAAAAAAGTTGGTACGGACAAACCTTTTTAACCGTTTACACAGCACTTTCGAAGAGCAAAAGGGGTCCGGACTCGTTGTTTTATCGGTTTTGGGGCCATAGGCGCCTATGGCCCCAAAACCAGAAAAAAGCAAGTCCGGATCCATTTCTTGCAAACATGGCACGGAGGGTTTACACGGCAAAAATATCTGGTCCGTACCAACTTCTTTTTGGGTCCGGACCCATTTTTTTCTGTAGTGTAAATGGGGCTAAAGATAAGAAACTTAAATACTTTTCGGGCGGAGAGAAGCGACAACCGGAAATACGTTTGCGTTCGCAGGCTAATAATTGACAGGGCATTCTGATGAAATGGCATGCGAAAGCTGCCCGTTTGCCAGCTGCAGAATGGGAGAAAATTAAGATTCAGAAGAATTCCGGAAGAAATGTTAAACCTTATTCGGTTTATTTAAAATTTTGTTTATAAAATATAAATTAAAAAAATAAAACAAATGACCTTTATTTACCCCTGGCAGTATATAAACACATGATAACTTTATATAACAAGCTGATGTTATAAGAGTAGAGTAGAGTAAATGGTATCCCAGGCAGTTGTTTTTAGGGGCTCATGTTTCACCTCCTCCCCACAAACGGAGGTGAAATATATAGAGTCCCCTAAAAACGACTGTGTGGGGGCTAAATAAATAAGAGTAGAGTTCTAAAATTCCAATGGGCCCTTTGTAGGATGTCAGTCACGTGGTACAAAAATGCCATGCTGGGACGCAAACAGCCCACTAAGGCTAGACAAACAAAGAAAATTACCATTTTAAATGATGTAAGCTCTGTCTCTCTAGTCCCAGTGGGTTGTTTGCATCCCAGCATGGTGTTTTTGTCGTGCGTAACTTAAAATCATTTTCATACCACTAATGAAGGGCTAAGCCTGAAACGTATGGTTTGTCTTTCAAACTACTTTTTGGCACTTCACTACCTTTTGTTTTTAACACTTTCATCTGTATTAGTGCCACGCAGTGTTTTTGAACTTTTGTTCATCATTTATCTGGTGTTTTTGTACCATGCGACTGACATCCTGCAAAGGACCCAGTACACCTCATTGTTCCTTCTCCTCTCCCCTCTGACTTGGGAGGTGGCTGGGGTGTGATGGATGTTTTTCAGATCACATTAGATCTTAAAATAAATATTTTTATTCTCTCCATAGGAAATTGTTGCAATGCTTAGTTTAAAACCCGGCCAAAAAGTACTTGATGTTGGTTGTGGACTTGGTGGATCTGGTTTTTACATGGTAAAGGTAGGGACAAACAACCTCTGACATCTGCAATATTTATCTTGCAAGCTGTCAACCAAAATATGCAGTTGGTCATAAACTTACATCCTGGTTGCCCCAATAGATAGATGAGGTCAAATAAATATTAAAATAGAAAGAGATTTCTCTGTATTTATTGCTACCACCATTAGTTTGATTATAAAAGAAAGGAATTTGGATTTATGATAATCTGGCATGGTGAAAACAAAACAAAAGTTAAATATATACAGAATCAGTCAATCCATAGTTTCATAATCACAAAATTAAAATCAATAATCTAATTAATGGTTTCACAACATTGTCTTTATAGAGATCAGAAATAAGGACATCCTTGATTTTGCCTTCAGTTGGAAGATTAACCCTTTCACTCCCAAGAGTGACTTTATAGATTTTACTCTGTCTAACGCCAGACGATTTTACTCGTCAAAGGGAGACCCCATGGGAGACCCCATGGGAGTGAAAGGGTTAACTTCTTTTTTTCTATATTTTTTTTAACCAAGTAGCTATCTGTGTTTGATGCAGTTTGTTTGTCTTGTGAGTGCAGCCAAAAAACCAGCACTCGTGTTTTGAACCACATAATGGCAACAGTCTTGAAATACAGTTCTCACACACAACTGGGAGCCATGCCAAGCTGAACCATGCAGTCTGTCAGACCTTTATTACAAAACATTTAGCATAGCAACCAACAGGGAAAAATGCTCCGGAACTACATGCCACAAAAAAAACTCAAACTACCAAAAATCAAAATTCATGGCCCAACAAGAGGCCTCACAAGAGTAGAAAGAGAGAGAAACTAAATGGCCCTGAGAAGCAAAAACCTACACTTTATCAAGCTTAAAGGGTGGGTGGGATGTCAGGCAAAGGTGAATGGCAACAAGAAAACTGGCAAACAATGACAAATCATGTGACCTGAACCCCCGTACACTAGTACCCAGGCTCCCAGATGTGCGTGAGAAAAACATTTTCTGCTTATTTCGTTCCTCAGCTTGCGGAAAATAACACAACTTACTGCTAACAGTAATTGGATGATTTATGATTGAAGCTTGTTTAATTTCTTTCCAGCATTTCAATGTAGAAGTGTTAGGTGTGGACTTGTCAAAGAACATGATTGACATTGGAAAACAACGAGCCGAGGAGTTTAAGGACAATAAGGTACATTGTACATGTACTGTCAGTGCTGTGTAATTTGCTGGAGATGTTGAAAGACATTCAAAATACAATTATTTGATACATTGGCATCTACAAGGAAAAGCTACAGTAACTGATAAAATCCTTACCTGCAGAGTGTCCATTAGTTTGTGGAGGAGGGTCCTTAAATAACCAGGCATCCCTCTTTGTTCAGAGTGGCTTTTGATCTCTTTGGAGCCAGTTGCCATGTTCAGAATACATGGGTGCTGGTACATCCAGGCCCCCTACCTTAGATCTCCTGATTATTGAGTACCGGTATCTATGTAGATTTATATCTCAAATATAAAAGCACCAAATCTTTTATAACACTTTATATGTTACAATGATCAAAATAAAAACTAGGAACAAGGTATAAAAATGCCCCATCTTCAAGAGGCAGTTACTGAATTAAAATAATTCTCTTGTGTCTGTCTCCCTCCCTCATCATCCCCAAATGTTGGAACAAATATTGGAGTCCGGGGTGGGGTGGGGGGCGGGGTATGGGGGAATGACAGTGTGTTATTGAAGATCTTGGGACAAGGCAGCTAGCCAGGAAATAATTATTTCTCTTCATTTACAAGTATTGTTAGCGTGAGTAAGGAAGGCCAGTAAACTGTTAGCTATTTGCAGTGAGATGCTTTTACAGTGTACAGGAAAGATATTGACAAACAAGGCAAAAGGAGCACTAATTAAAATAATTTGAATGCAATTACAAGGTGTATGTAGGTACAGTACCGGTTAAAGGTAAGTTGACAGTCTCTTTCGAGTCTCGATTCTCGACTCGATCCTCGATACTCGATTCCTGCGAGTTTCGAGCATCGAGGATCGCATCTTGCAAGATCAGAGATAATGAGCTTGTCGCTTGGCTGATCACTTGATAGACCTCTCGAGCAAATTGGGGATGACATCTTGAAAAGCAACTTCAGCTACTCGAAGGAACGCAAACGATGCAAGAGTAGTTGTTCAGTACGCGATATGTTTCTAAATGTGATTCAGTCTCTTTGACAGATGGGCAGATTCGCAGAAATCAACGCTTGAGAAAGAACAGAATGGCCAAGGACTGACCACGCCACTACAATATCTCCCAATAAGTAACAGATGTTCGATGAATAAAACTTGGCCAACTGAGCGTTACATGTTTTTGTCACAGACACGCATAATTTTAAGATGAAATTCGATACGCGTACTTCTCAATACATCTGTTCACTAATGGTGCTCGTTCGTAACTTTATTTCGTGGAAACAGGATTTTCTTCGACCATTCTTAGGAATAAATTGTACAATGTAACTCCTCCAAACTTGAAACACAAATGTGTGTAATTCGTTATGGTACGCAAATTTTCTGTTCTCACGCGCGGTGTCTGTCAAGTCTATTTTTATTCAATGTTTACTTTGTGCTATTTTTGGCTGAAGAGTGAAGATCATCTCGGCGACGTTTCTATCCAAACAAGAGGCTACAATTAGCCTATACTCGGGCTTGCAAAAAAACAGTATTGTATCCCTAACTTAGCGCTAAACAAAAGAATAGAGGGAAGTCTGTCTTTCTTACATCGGACGCATTGTGTTTAGCTTGTGTTGGAGTCTATTTCTTTAGACCCCTATCAACATATATTCCTCTAAAATACAGCTCAACCATTGAGAACAATAATTATAACACTTGTAAAAAATATTTCTAAAAGAACAAGAAAAAGAGAAACAGAAAAATAAAGCCCGTGATATATACCACTAAAAGACATTGAACCCGGGTTAGCTGCGTCACAGGCAAGAACAGTGACCTTTAGGCCACAGAGGTTTATTGTTTTGCAAGGTGATAAAAATAGTGTATTGATTCCAAAAAAAAACTAAGCACACTTGTTTTCGCTTCGATGGATAATTGTTTGAGAAAGGAAACGCTTATCGAACGATGTAGGATTTTTTTGCATAAACGTTAATGGAGTACGTCTCGGTGAAATGTGAGTAGAAAATTAATTAGCAGAGTGAAACTGTTTACAAACACTTCTCCTTTGTCGTCTCATGTTATTATAATCGGCTCCGAAGCACAAGACCTAGAAAACTCAGACCCCCCCCAATCTGGAAAACTCAGACCCCTCATGAACGGCGATAATTCATTTTGCCCACGTTTATTTCACTTTGAAAATTTGTATAGTTATGAGGGGGTCTGAGTTTTCCAGTTTTCGAGTTTTCTAGGTCTTGTGCTCCGGAGCCGATTATAATAACGTGAAGTGTTTGTTATCTGCGATAAATAGAGGGTGTAACATTTCAGCGCACTGAACGGCGATAATTTATTTTGTCCACGTTTATTTGACTTTGAAAATTTGTATAGTTTTGAGGGGGTCTGAGTTTTTTAGGTCTGAGTTCTCCAGACACCCGATACGGGGAACACGGTGGCAATCCATCTGGAGTTAAATTTTGGTCATGTTAAAAGCTTTCTTCTTGCTGTTGAACTTGCAAACATTCGTATAGACACTTCTCTTAACATATTAGTTGTTGAGACTTCAAAGACACAAGGTGAATCGACGTTTTCCGATACGTGACAACAGGCATCATTCTTGCTGTTGTATGAGATTTACACTTCCGAATCACTCGGCCGTGAAAGGTCAAACTCCCTTTGTCTGTAGTCTCTAATTTTTGGCACTCCCCTCGCGTCGCGTCTCCTCGCAACTTCGCGCGCGCACATGCCCCCACAATCCGTCGCCAAAATTAGAGACTACTCGCAGTCTACTGAAGCAGACACGAGGAAACACGGCAGTCCATCTGCCGTTAAGTTTACTCATGTTAAAAGCTTTCTTCTCGCCGTTGAACTTGCAATCATTCGCATAGACACTTCTCTGAACATATTGTTTGTTCAGACTTCAAAAGACACAAGATGAATCGACATTTTCCGATACGTGACAACAGGCATCACTCTGTTAAAAATAGTTAGCGCTTGCGCAGAAACGCCAGAAGTGCACTTTGTGGATGATACTCGACGACGAAAAAGAATAACCGTCGGTAGTCCTAGACCCGGGTGACGTGCGAGACGTGCGCAGCCCGAGTAATTATACACGTATTTCACTTCGGATGTTTCCTCGGAGCGGCATAACTACAGAATACAGGGCCAATTTTCTAGGTATATTTGTTGAGCCGGCTCGGTGGCTCACCAGTTGCCTTGAATGTCTAAAGACCGAGTGGCTCGGTGGCTCGCCAGTCAGCTCAACATTTTCGTCTCAACGCTTCTGTAATTTCGAATTCGAGGGTAAATTCAGTTAATTTACTCTGAGTAACTCGACGTGTCATTGAAAAACATTACTTTGACAACGCTTTAACATAACAAAATTATAATTAATGGCTCACCTTAACTTTTCGCTAATTATTAATCACTACTTTGAAAACGCTTCATAGACAAATCAATGTCTCACCTTTGGATTGGGTAATTATAAGTAAACGTAAAACATGTATGTTGATTACACCTGCACAGAAACGCACCGCAAAATTATACCCACGCGCCTTTTATTGATCGACAAAAAGTATGCTTTTGTTTTAGGTAGAAAACCCCTTTGTGGCTTATGCCGCCTACATGCAATTAAAACATCCCAATGGACCGCCAATCATTTCTCCTTTCATTATCAACACTGCTATCCACTTTACTCGTTCATTCCTCATATCATATCATTTTGTCACTGAATCCACCCGCGAGATAGATGGCAACACTCCATTCAGCATTTTGGGCGCCACTCAAATTCAAAACGCCGCGTCGCTGATCTATAGAATGGACAAAGGACATGGCCTCCTCGATAGATTTCTTCAGTGCAGTCGCCGTCTCACACAAAAATCTGACCAGAACCTACTCATTGGGTCCACCGGCCGCGGAAAGTTACCGACAACTAAAAACCGACCACGTCAATGAAGTGAACAGAGCCATTGAAAACAGCGATGTGCCACCCAAGTCAAAGGGAGCAGACCTTGTAGTCAGAGTTGCAGTGGCCATCAGCACCATCAAGCACTTCATTTCAGCGTTACTTGAAAATGAAGCACCAACCGATCTGCCAGAGAAAATTTCACAAGAGAGTTTTGGCACGGCCGTCCTCTACGTCCAACACCTGCATGCACACAAAGAAATGTTTGCAGACTTTGTAAAGGAAATTACAACCCCGTCAACTGAACAGCTGAGGACTCAGCCAAGTACCGCAGACATCAAGGCAGCCATTCTTCATTTTCCAGGCCGCGTAGTCACCTTCCAAGCCTTCAAGAAATATTCACCACGGCGACTACGAAGTGTACAAAAACAAGAATATGATCAATGCCTTCAAGCCATCACCGCCTTTGGAACTGTAGTCAAGTTAAGAGTTCCTCGATGCGCTCAAAAGTTGCGAATATTCATCAAAAAGCCAGTAGCAACCATTCAACCATGGCCTACCAATGCCCCATGCAGTCCAGAAGATTATGCCCAGAAAATAGCTGAACCAATGAACAGCCTTATTACTCCGAATGTTCAAAATGCGCTAGTTAACGCTGGGCATATTACGCAGGAGGACATTACGGGCTAGAAAACTCATTTACGAACTGAACTGTGAACTTTTCTGCTTTATTCATTGAACTTTACTCCACACGAGTAAGATATTCACATTATTATGACATTCACAATATTACACAGTACTGCCATTTGATATTTCAATTGTTTACAACATACAACAAATCAGTGGAATTAACATTAAACAGTCAAAGCTTTAATAGTGGATCATCGATTTCATGTGAACGCAATCATCATAACATTAAGTGATCATTTTTGTAAGTTATAGTTGTCATTTAAGATCGAATGAGTATTTTCATGAAAAAGAGTTTCATTCATGTATAAAATGAATTTCGGAACCGGTCAAAACCATCAAATAATCACAGAAAGTAAACATTGATGTATGTAACAGAGCTGCTTTCTCCAGCCAACATTTGACCCTGTAAATAAACAGTTTTAGTTAACAACGTGGTTTACTGTCAATTCTTCAATTATAATTAAGTTAAGATCTACTGGCACAGTTCCCAGAGAAAAGAAACGAAAGTTCAATAGCACGACCGATGGACTAAATTATATACCTTACTCATTCTTTAAACACTTCATGCGACTGCCGAGCTGGCGAGCCGGCGAGCCACTAAAATATATACCTTACTCGTTCTTTAAACACTTCACGCGACTGCCGAGCCGGCGAGCCGCCGAGCCACTAAAATATATACCTTATTCGTTCTTTAAACACTTCACTTCGAACGGAAATTGTTGTAGTGTTTACATAAGTGTCCATACAGAACAACTGCATTCTTTCCTCAAGAACTCGGAAAGTTGAATCGCGTACTCCATGAATCGCGTACTCGATGAATAACAATGGCGTGCTTCCTGCGAGAATCGAGTAACGAGGATCGAGTTGAGTTTCGAGTGAATCGAGTCTCGATTCTCGACTCGATCCTCGATACTCGATTCTCGTGAGGATCGAGTCGAGACTGTCAACTTACCTTTAACCGGTACTGTATATGCATTGTTGCAAATAAGTGACTGTGTCACTTCATGTCACTGTATATTTGTATCGCAATAATTAATAATAGTAGATATTTACAGGATTGTATTGTAAGTTGTGCAAGTACTGTAAGCTTTGTATTGTAAGCTGTGTAAGTACTTAATTAGTATAAGTATCATAAGTAGTGTAGGTACCATATTGTAAGTAGTCCACGTATCGTGTTGTCAGTAATGCAGGCATCATGATGGAAATGGGGTAAACAATTAAAAACAAGTGTTCATGGACTGTATTACCTAATCTATTTCTTTTTTTGTCTGAAAATGTTGCTAAAGGAGCAGTGTTTGAACTTAGTCTTCATTTTTTTCCTTCTAGGTTGAGTTTGTTGTTGCAGATATCACAACTGCTGACTACAAACCAGAATCCTTTGATGTCGTCTATAGCAGGGATACAATTCTTCACATTGAGGACAAGAAAACCCTTTTTGCAAACTTCTTTGTAAGTTTAATGCTTCTCTCTGTACATACATTGTACACACCCCTTGGTACTTGGTTACCCCTGACAAGATTTTTTTCTCAGTTTTAGTTTCAATTGAAGGCCTGAGGGCATAACTGACCCAAGTGACTTTTAGGGCTTTTTTCTTTTTTTGGTCCAAATCACCTGAATGTTTGCATGTGGCCTTTGATTCAATAGAACAAAATTGCCCCATAATTTTTTTGACCATTTCCCATTCTTTTCCAAGAAAAAGTGTATACAAAAAAAGGCCCTAAAAGTCACTTGGGTCAGTTATGCTCTCAGCCCTTCAATTCAGCTACGCTGGTTTGTATGCGTATTAAGATTTGTGTGCAAATTGAATTACCTGAAGAGCACGTGAAATGATTGACGGGTAGAAAAGGATTGTTTGATAGTGTGACGTAGACTACACGTTTGGCAGTTAAAACATTGATTTAAGTTTTATTGATAGGAAACTTACGTGGCTCTGAGGTTTCGATCGCTAGCTAAATTTAACTGAAACTCGCCAGCCTGGTGGTCGAAAGAGGTCATTTTAAGTTTGTAGACCCGCAAGTCAGACACTTCTCAAAGAAGCCAGTGGTGTTTCTCTGTGCTTGCCAAACGCGAAGAGATTTAAGTTGACTGCCGGAGCAAATTGACTTCTTGTGGTGCCAATTGCCCACTCTTAGATGAATTCTCTGTGATGTTTTTGAAATTGAAAGTTTTTCCACCGCAGCTGAGCAAATTTCATTTCCATTCTTCGCCAGAACTTTTCAAGGTGACAGCGCAATGAATTCTGGGCATCAAATGGCCTCTCGAACTCAGAGAACACCTAATCAAACATCCCTCCTCTCCCAATTTCTGCCACGGCAACCTTTGGCAAATGGGCCAAGACTCTCAACTACGGGCCGCTTTTAAGATGAGAGTTGCTTTCAGACTCTCCCGCCTGGCTCAGTACTCTGTACTTGCTTGCTCTGGCAGTCAACTTAAATCTCTTCACGTTTGGCAAGCACAGAGAAACACCACTGGCTTCTTTGAGAAGTGTCTGACTTACGGGTCATATACTTCGACTCATGAAATCCCTACCCTTTCATATACCTGAAGTGTGAAAAAGGTACCCTTTTCGGGCAGAGCCTCCCCGTATAGGCCATTATAGGCAGTTCCCCCGGGGGGGTCTACAGACTTTAAATGACGTCTTTAGGCTGGTGAGTTTTGATTAAATTTAGCTAGCGATCAACACCTCAGAGCCACGTAAGTTTCCTATCAATAAAACTTAAATCGATGTTTTAACCGCCAAACGTGTACTCGTGTACTCTATGTCACACTATCAAACAATCCTTTTCTACCCGTCAATCATTTCACTTGCTCTTCAGGTAATTCAATTCAGGCATGAATATTAATACGCATACAAATGAACGTACCGGGTAACTGAATTGAAGGGCTGAGAGCATAACCGACCCAAATGACTTTTAGGGCTTTTTTCCTTTTTTGGTCCAAATCACCTGAATGTTTGCATGTGGCCTTTGATTCAATACAACAAAATTGCCCCATAATTTTTTTTTGACCATTTCCCATTTTGTTTCAAGAAAAAGCGTATACAAAAAAAGGCCCTAAAAGTCACTTGGGTCGGTTATGCTCTCAGCCCTTCAACTGATACAACAAAATATTGTTAATGGCTTTGTACACAACAAAACTTGTCATTTCGTACTTATCAAGACAGTACACATGAGCCAATGCTAGCTGTGGCTCGGTATCACAGCTTTGCCGCTCAATCCTGGTTCACACTAGCGACATAACATAAGGAAAAGATCAGTTTTATCTTTATGTTGTTACATTCATGCTGTTATGTTGCTATTATGTTATTATGTCTGCATGTTCACACTGGAAACATAGCAACCATTTTACATTGAGATAACGTCCTTTTTATGTCGTTATGATGATGTCATTATGTTGTTCTGTCACTAGTGTGAACCAGGCTTCACAGAGATCAAGCCAATGAAAAACCCCTCTGGTACCCAGGGTAATGCTACAGTTTTTAGTATAATTAAATTTAAAGAACTTTTGTGCCACTAAAAAATTATCATATTTCAGCTGTACAGTGTGTGCATGTCTGTTTACATGTAAGACATTATTTTTGTAATTACATTCTTTAATTTGCTATTTTGCTTTACTTATTTTCATTGATAGAAATGGTTGAAGCCAGGAGGTCAGCTCCTTATATCAGATTATTGCCGAGGCCCTAAGGAGCTGTCACATACAATGAAGGTCTATGTTGCTAAACGACACTACCATCTTCTTACTCCAGAAGATTATGGCAAGGTATACAGGCTAGATTCTTGTTTCATGTTAGCCTTTGGAAAATTTTGAATGCCATTCTTTGGTTTCATTTCAACATTTGTAAGATCTAAGGACGGTACATGTACAAATACAGACCTGAGTTAAAAACTATGTTGGAAGGGCTGTTGATCTAATTTATGAAACTTGGGGGTAACCATGCATTTATCAGAGATAATCAAGGAACAATAATGCTAAAAAGGCTGTAAAATACACAACAGTGTGTGGGAATAGTTTTGTAAGTTAAAGCTTCCCAGTGAAATCTACATACCTAATTATCCCCAATTTTCTGTGTGGGTTCCCGATGATACATTGTAGCCCTCACTAAGATTTGCTAAATTCCTGCATACGAAAATACCTTTGTTTCAGGAACCACCATCCTTGAGAAATTTCCTCAGACAATTTACCTCACTTCTTTCTTTTGTGTTGTCGTTGTTTCTTTTTTCACAGCTTTTACAGGAAGTTGGTTTCAGTGATGTAAAAGCAACAGACAACACCAAGAGATTTATAGAAATCCTCAAATCAGAAAGAGCAAGATTGGAAAAGGAAAAAGAGACTTTCTTGAAGGTACTTTGCACTGTAGGAAACAAATTTACCTTAATCCTGGAGGACACTACATGTAGGTGGGATCGTTGGGGAATGCAGGATAGTGGGGTCGGAATGGGTTAAGAGTGATTTTAATTGTTCAAAGTTTAGTTTAGATCTGTATTTATTTCTAAACTTTGCAAAGCACCTACAGCTGTAGAACAGGACTGGATAGGCGCTATACAAATATTAATTATTATTATTATTATTATTATTATTATTATTATTATTATTGTTGTTGTTGTTGTTGTTGTTATTATTACATAAATTATAAAGAAACATCCTAAGGGAAGTAAAGAATTATTGATACCGTGAAAGGATAGGAGATGTTTGTATTTTTTTCTACTTACTGTGAGTTTGTTTGTTCTTTTTGAAACAGGATTTCAGTGCAGAGGACTTTGAATACCTCGTAGAAGACTGGGAGAGCAAAATTGTTCGCTGTGACCATGGGGACCAGAAGTGGGGTCTTTTCCATGCAAAAAAAACTGCTTGAGTTCCACTGGGATTTCTTTGTGAACTTCACACGTGAAATGCGAAAATTACAAAAACCAGTTTTTTGGTGTTTGATTTTAAAAATTATTTTTATTTGATATTTATTTTATTTTAATTATTTTAATTAATTTATTTGACTATAGAATTTACTCACAACTATATATGTTCAGATACACAAAATTTACCAGTTGATGTCATTAAAAAATATATATATTTTTAAAAAGAATCACAGTGTAACTGTATGATCTCCGCAACTATTTGCATTAAAAGAAACTATTTGCAATGTACGAACTATTATATCTTTCAACAGTCAAGATGAATCAATTCTCCTGCTTTGATTGGCTACCCACAAGGTCAAGATGGAGCCCTCTTGACCTCTCAGGATATTCCGTTCGTTCCGCGTTTTACTGTCTTTTAATAGCGTCCTTTGAGTCATATAATAAAATCCTTTATTGACCACGCTTGTTCGGTCAAGATGGCGGGATATTGGCCCGTTCTTTTTTGCGTGTTTATAGACCTCGACTTCGTCTCGGTCCATAAACGCGCAAAAAAAGAACTTGGCCAAAATCCCGCCATCTTGACTTCACGCTTGGCCAATATACATTGTATTATGCAGCGAGCGAAAATTAAACGGGGTCTTATGAAAACTTTAGTCCCAGTCCCTCTCCAAAATAAGCACGTTTTAGTTTACAAAAAAATACAATAATAATAATAATAATAATATTAATAATAATAAGTGAATGTCAAAAACCCCATTTAGTTCCCTAAACCTTTTGTCAAAAGTCATCGGCATATTGATCGGGACTACTTTTCCCGTTTAGTTCCCAAACCTTTGGTCAAAAGTCATCGATAGAAGGCATATTGACTGGGACTACTTTTTCCTAAAATATTGTAATTTTGAATCAAAACTTAATTCAAAAAATGTGTGTGGTCTGTCATATGACCTACAAATACAGGTTACGAAGCCAAAAGTGAGATATTTGATGGAAATGCTTAGTTGTCCCAAACGTTGATTTGAAGCACCTTGAATGTACCCGAAACTGGAGCACGAGACCAGTAAGTGGAAAAGAATGTTTTCTCGGAAGTACTTTCTAGAAGATATTTTCTTGACGATCTCAGGACAAAATTGAGGAGAATGGGATTGAATTCTTGCGCGACTTTTAATTCCTATAAGGTTTCTGTGCTACTATACTCTTTCATCAGGAGCCCTGCTCCCATCTAGAACAAGGCACACTGCACGAAGATGTGGGTAACAATGCATGTGTCGCGGGGGGTAACCAACACTGCTAATTCACATTTATCAGTACATTCAAGGATCTACACTACAAAGCCAAAGCGAAGTACGTTAAAAGATTGTTGTTGTTGTTGTTGTTACCGGACGCAGCGGCCTGAATACCCGTGAACCTAAGTGCGAGTGAGACCGGTGTCACAGCGGATTTGGACCCCCCGGTCAAGATCCGCTAGCGGATTTGGACCCCCCGGTCCAGATCTGATAGCGGATTTGGACCCCCTTTCGCGGATCTGGACCCCCCTGAAAACAAGCGTTATATTGAGTAAGGTAATAAAATTCCTTTGGAAATTGTTCATGGAGTTGTTAAAAAAAGCAAATAAAAATAATAAATAAGTTAACAGCAACGAATTTTTAAGACTAGCATTCTTGAAAAACTCACTTGTTTATATTTGAAAATGGCTTAGATAGGAAAGATGTGAATTTCGTCATAGTAGCACTTGAAGTCTTAAGCCCCGGCTACACGTTCAAACATTGTTATAAAACATTTGTTGGATGAACAATGTTAGAACGTGTAGCATGCATGTTTGATGACGTTTGCTCAACATTTTTTGTTGGAAGAATGTTTTGATTTCGATCAAACATTTTCTCCAACATACAACAAATGTTGAAGCGTGTAGCCGCCCTTTCAACGATGTTGTATTGCAAAGACCAATCAGAGTTAAGGGCCCAGTCTCCAATCCGAAGCCTAATGGTAGAGGTGGAAATTGTTGAAACCAGCCCCCGAAGCGACGTGTTTCCAACAATGTTATATGCGTATCCAACATTGTTAGAAGCGTTCTTACAACAATGTTGGGACGTGTTCTTCTAACAATGTTACAACGTGTAGCCGGGGCTTTAGAGTTACTGACAGTTCTTACAGTTCCGAAGGAAAAAAAATCCGGTGAAGTCGACGTGCAGGCAAGTAAACTTTTATGCAGGGAAGACAAATGCGTTTTCCAACCAAAAAATGTTACTTTAAATAGTGGCACCTCCTTTGTTAAAGCGCCGCCCATTCAAACTATACAAATTCAGTATCCTGGAAACATAATAACGCGAATAAACGAAAACGAGATTTTAAAATTGCATCTACCTTATGAAAGGCCGCAGCGCATGCTTTAAACAACTTTACAGTTCTCTGTACTTTATGCTAATGGTCAATTTTCCTGATCCGCGATATGCGAATAATAACTAAGTAAGTTGTAATGGGGGAGTCAAAATCCGCGAAGGGGGTCCAAATCCACTAGCGGATTTGGTTCCCCGGGGGTCCATATTCGCTAGCGGATTTGGACCGGGGAGTCCAAATTCGCTAGCGGATTTCGAGGGTCCACATCTGGGAAGATCCAAATTTGCTAGGTCAGCGGCACAACAATCGCAACGGAAGCTCAGGGGCCAGAAAAAATCTGTCAAAAAAAATAAATAAATAAAAATAAAACAACTGGGGCAAAAAATTGGCAGGAACTCTGGACGGGAGCCAAGGTCGTGACTCACAGGACCATCCTACCGAACCCGGCCGGATTAGCTTACAGCCTTAATATCAAGTTCATAGATCGGGTAATCTTGAAATATTTTTTCTTGTTTGTAAGCTGAACGGTGTCCCATACTCTCTATCCTCACACGCACTGGCCTTGAAGGGAGCAGTTAAGCAACGAGGACGACCACGGCAACGAGAACGTCACAACACAATAGGTTTTACATTTTGGTACATTTCTTTGCCGTCCTCTGCAAAACAACAACGTGAAATGACCAAGTTTAATGTTTTCTCGAGAACGTGAGCGCATAACGGCAAAGTTTAAATCTTTCTTTATCCTGACTGACGCCTTTCACAGTAATGTAGCCCCTGGCGAATTCGCCAGCATTTTCCAAGTTAGACAAATTGGAATGATCTCGAACGAATTTCAAAAACGAGAAGATTTGTTTGAAATGGCGTTTTCGCTGCCGTTGCGGTCGTCGTTGCTTATTAAGTTCCCTGATCGTTTGCCAACACAGGACCTATCCTCTGCGAGTGTTGGCCACGGATAAACTTAGCAAATTTTCTTGTGTCCGACTGATATTCCGGAATGCAAACTAAAAAGGTCAACGGATAAAAAGCAAACAAACAAGCAACTAAAATAAAAAGAAAAAACTAATAAATGACAGGAGAGACCAACAATTAGTACCGTATATCTTTCGTTCCCATGTGTGCGCCGGTTTTCCGAAAACTGCTTCGCTAAGAACTTACAGGCCGTACGGAAAACCACGCACTCATCCCTCTAAAGAATTCAGAAGTATCCAGAAAACTGGATTGTAAAATCAGTCAAGCAAACTTGAGGAATTTCCCCCGGGGATCGGGGAATCGTGCAAAACAAAGTCCCCAGGGTGAGGTGTGTCTCAGCAGAAATCCCCCTGATATCCTTCACAAACTTGTGAATTCTCCCACCCCACTAATCTTTGATGGTGAAACAATGTCGAGATTTTCCCCTCTCGGGTAAAGAATCCCATCCAACTCCTTGTATTCCCCCACATATCTTCCTGGTTGGCCCGGGGGTCGATGCCGCGGGAAAACGATGACATGTGCATAAGATGCGATGAAATCCGTTTACTGCCGGCCGGGTCTCTTACTTCGAAACATTTTACCGCCACTTTGCGCCCGTTCGATCTAAGGGAGACTAGTTCGACTACTCCCAGTCGGGGTGAAATTCGAAGGCGACACAAACCTTCCTGACTATCGCAGATTTTTTTCTTAGGAATCTGGAAGTTTTATTTAGAGTGACAAGCACTGGCAACCCGCTCGAATAAGGGTATAGCGGATGCCAAATTTACTTTCTCCCATCCTTACATGGGATAGGTAATTTGACACTAGCTGAGCCCACGCTTGCAGCGGTCCTGATGCCTTCTAATTTTCTTCACTCGGATGAATTAGGTAATGTGCAGTATGAGTACTTTTGTTTTTTGGTTTTTTCTGGTTGAAACTCAATCATCGACAGTTACGCGAGGGTGGAAAAGGCCGATTATTTTGGGAAGAAATCGTTCTCTGTTCCGCGAAACAATCATCAACTTACCCTATACGAGCAGAATCTCCCTTGGCCTTCGCCTGGATCTCGCAGGCGGTATCGTCAACTCGACGTTTCCAAGTGAGTGGTCTTGTATCATCAGTCCTGCTTCGTCTTATGAAGGCAAAAGTACAACCGACAACAGCGCAATAATCCCGACACAAACTGGAATATACTGGAGGTGGGTTTGTTTGATTCATTTTAATCATAAAACGATGAAATAAAGCTTTTGTCAGCGTGCGAATGTAACCCAATACCGCTTTCGATCAAAGGTCACACTAACTTGGGCAGACTTTATTTCAAACGAGGTCTTATTAACTTATTAGTGGTTAGTGTTCTGACGGTTTTTCCGACAGCTCTCAAAATCCGTAAAATCGATTAGAAAACCTCCTTAAATGCCGCAGTTAAAAGATAACTCCAGTTCGACTTAAAAATATCAAATACTCCTTATTTCGTACGCGCGAGAAAACATATTATGCACATGTCATTGGCTTCCCCGCTTCCCCCTGACATCCTTTACAAACTCGTGATATCTCCCACCCCTAATCTTTGATCGTAACACAACGTCGTTTTCCCCCTGCCCACGGACAAAGAATCCCATCCATCTCTTTGTATTCCCCCACATATCTCCCTGGTTGGCCCGGGGGGTCGATCCCATGGGGAAACCGATGACATGTGCATTACGCAATTAGAATTTTTATTACACCCATTTCGAAATCACTGGTGATCCTTGCCATCTGATTGGCTCTCAACAGTGCAATTTATTCCCAAATTGCACCATTTTTTACTCTAAATCGCATCCTTTCTGTAACTCATCAAAATGAAAGTGAAATAATACTAACCTATCAAATTTCATGGATAAACAAATATTAATATTGACAAAAAAGACTGTGTAATTTCAAAATGGGTGTAATAAAGTGGTAATTGAACTTCGTGTCATGCAATTTTGGTCTGAAATCATACTTGCGATTTCAAATCAAACTCGCGCTGCGCGCTTGTTCGATTTTGAAATCACGCGTATGATTTCAGACCAAGTTGCACTCCACTCAGTTCAATTACCATTATAAATCATTTGAATTTGAAACAATAAATAGAAATGAATCTAAGTCTGTAATTGCGTGTGCGCCAGGGCGTAAGTGCCAAGTGAATTCTTTCAAAGTTTTTTTTTTATCAATTCCGCCATAAATTCAGAAAGGTCGCAACAGTTAGTGTGAACTCGAATCGTTGACCTCGGGATTTTAAAGCCGATTTCAGTTCGATGTGTAAACCAGGGTTTTTTAAAACATGATTCGCCCGCTATGATTCGACAGAGAGGTTACCAATTAGCGAGAATTTGTCTGTTACATGATATGGAGACAATTGACAAGGATTTTCCATAATATTCTTGAGTGAGGTTTGCGTCAGCTTGTGTCGCAGACGTATCTGACCCAGGTTAGTAGCGTCTTGGAAGCAGCGTCGAATTCCTTGTTCTGTGTACCAGAATCAACAAAAGCCATTTGTTGAGGTTTGCCCCTTTTATGGTCTGGCGGAAGAAAGCACTTCTGAGACATCACACTTGTGGTCTGGCGGAAGAAAGCACTTCTGAGACATCACACTTGTGGTAAGGGTCTGGCGGAAGAAAGCACTTCTGAGCTGGCGAAAGAAAGTATTTCTGACCGCTTGATGGTGGCACTTGATAGCGGCTTTGCTAGTCCACTAGTGTGTCTTTACACTGTTATACAGTACATTTGCGCCAATCACATCCGCGAGCCGAAATCGTCGAGAAATCGGCTCCACCACTATTAATCATTGCCTTCAGGATTTGGTTTTGTTTATCTGTTCCAGTATTAGATGAAAGAAAAGTGTTTGAATTTCAACAACTTGTAGGTGTCTTCAAAACCAATTTAAACTTGGCTTACTGAACCCAACATACAGACACTGCTTTCCTGTTCTTTTATTTCGGCTCACCTCGCCACCCTCCTTATAGCATCTGCGAATACCTGATACGAAGGTGGTACTTGTAGAAAGACCTCTGTTTCTTTGACAACGTCTTTGTAAATTCTACTGAATCGTAAGAATTCTTGCTGCTTCGTAACCTCTCCGTCGAAATCATGACGGACGAGCTAGATCTTGTTTTGAAAACCTCGGGGCTACCTACAGCGCTGAAATTGACTGTAAGTCCAGCACCCTAAACCACTCTCAACAACAGAGGAGATCTGCTGGGACCTATATTACTAATGGCTGATTTTGAGGGTATTTATTTTTTGAGGGTATTTAAGATTGATAATTCTATAGTCAGAGGATAACGTCTCGCACAACAGCAACTGTTGCAGGGATCATTAGATACTGCTTACAGTTGCATGTATCACCAACGTCGCTCACCACTTGCAAGCGGTTAACTGATGAATTTTGTCACGCAATTTTGTCACGCAAGCTACTTTAATTACGATGGCCAAAACCTGCGTGATTCCAAAGAAAGTGACGAGCAGACATGTCGGCCTTCGCATAGAATATCCTGGATAGGATGTAATCTAGTTGGAAACCGCAAAGAAAAAGGAATAGATAATATTCATTGCCTTTTCCACGGTAAAAACACGTGAAACAAAACAATACGACTGGCAAAATGAACTTTTCATATTGTGTGACAAAATTCATGCGCGCCGAGGAAGCTAGCTAGACAAAATATGGCCATGTCCTGAATTTATTAGCATTAAGAACTGTTTTTCTTTTTCAAATCCCCTGTGACTTGACGCTCAGTAATATTTGATTATTCAATCATAGACATAAAGTGGAAAATTATCGAGGGCAATTTTGCCGAAAATTGAAACAATGAACTCACTGACACGACTGCTAAATTTTTCATGACACTATATTTTCACCACATGCAATTATCTAATGGCTAGACGCATCTCCTCATCTTTTGTTCAAATCAGTAAAATCCATTAACCAAAGAAGAGTAAGCCCAGCAATTGCCCTGTTTCTTAACCCAATTAGATGACTTTATAATATATAGTTTTTAGGTTAAAACAGACCAAATTAGTTTCCATTTTGTATCGCAAGAGATTCTGCTGAAGCACCTGTGAACTTCTATTCGATCGCGGGGCGTAGATCCCCTCATATGTTCGAATTTAACTACCGCAACTTGAAAATTAAAAAATATATAGTTTTTCGGCGCCTAATATTTCTGAGAGTTAAATTAAGAACAGATCAAGCTTGTTCAAAGGCAGTTTGCTCATAACACCTCATCAATCATCTGGTAAAACAGCCAAAGGCATTTTAACAACCCGCTCAAATTTTTGTCGTTGGATCGGCCCTTAAAATTGCCCTTGTCCGGTACCAGCGCGGATTTACCGAAGCGATTCAGCTGTGTTTTTTTTCTTTTGCGAGGTGAATTTTGAACTAATTGGCTGTTTATAAAACCAACAACAACAACAACTCGCTGGGTTCAATGATCTGTATTTTTCATCGAGAGGGATACACGGGAAAATAACTTAAGGAGAGTAAAGGGAACACCAAAGATTTGCGTTTTAAATACCTTTCAGTATTAAATTAAATAAAATTTCATGTCGGGAACATGATTACCGTTTTGTCTGTTAACCCTCAACTTCGAAAACCTTTTCGTGAAATCTTTCTTTATTTTTTTTTTGAGGATTTGCATGTGTCTGTTGAATCGTTTTTTTGGTTCTTTTAGTAAACCTCAGGGCGAGCCATTTCTTTACCCGTTTTTATGACAAGTTCGCTTTAATTTCTTCTTTAAAGAAAACGGAGTATAGATGCTAACACACTCATTTAGCGCTAGTTTAACTGCAAATTTTCAAACCGCGCGCTTTAATCTGAGACCAGCTCACTGCGGTGCATAAAACAGCGGTATATTACTTACTCCACTGACTGCCCTGCACGGCTGACAGAACCGAGCTCACAGGACATCACCGAGGTCTTCGTTTCATATTTGATTCGATTTTCATGATTTCCAGATACGAACTTTCTAAGTGATGTGTTGTCGCTTTAAGTAGGGACCATTTCAATAAAACCATTACACTTGCGGCTTACAATTGGTCATTGTAAGCGCGGGAGCGCATAAAATATAAATTCAAGAAACGTTGCCGACACAGTCAGTGTTTAGAGAAATCGTTTTTTGAAATGTCTGCTGAAACCTTTATCAACTAAACGGAGCGGAAAGATTGTAAATTACAATTATATAAGTTTTATTGAGGGCGTCCGCACTAATTGCTTTTGAGCACCCTTTTACTGCGCAGTCGCAGTCAGTAATATCGCGCCATTTCCTAAAACGAGCGCGCGCATAATTTTATCTTCTGAAAGTCTATTAGCCGAAGCTAAGAAAGTATTACTACACCTCATTTCAAATTAAAATACTTTCAACACACTTTTAAATTTCGCTGTAACAACAGCCTCATTAGTTGATCTTACAATCAGTTGATCTTGTAAGATCAACTGATGAGGCTGTTGTTACAGTGAAACTAGTTTTGTGAATTTAAAAGTGTGTTGAAAGTATTTTAATTTGAATTTTTCTTTCAAGTGCAAATGACGCATAATTTTTTTTAGCGCGTTATAGACCGGATGCGATGAATGCTGTCTTCTTGCGAGAATCCAAGGTTGGGCGTGTGGGCCTTCACTTTTTTGCTTCTCAAAAACGGAGGTAGCACCTACGATCTTTCCCGCTGGATAAGGTTTTTGTTTTGTTTCTGCCACCTCTATTATTACATCCTCAATACTTGTGGTTATGTAGGGACGCATGAAGCGTTCCGTTTTTCGTTAACAGGGAAATACATACCACGCTGACAAACATTTGCCGAGCGCAAGCTTCTCAGGCCCCCCATTTAGCAGCTTTCAAGGATTATCGCCAGATTCTTTCACCTACCTTAGAGACCCAAGGACAAAGGTACTGCAACCTGTAGTTTACGACATTTGTATCTATGCAGCACCTTTGAAGCTTACCTGATGGCTTGGGGTTTTGAATTTAGAAACTCATGCGTACAACTAGTAAAAGAGAAATCTGCTTTATACTCTGGACCTCTCCAATTCTTTAGCTTATAATAATCAACACCAGTTTATGTCATACCCAGCTGGTGCAAAAAGCCATAAAAAGTCCCCGATACATTTCATGGCGTCTGTTCTGGCTGATTCATCATATTCTCTACCCTCCTTAACCGTGTAAACCTTCTTCTTGCTATTTTCTTTACCTTCTTGTAAGACGTTGGCTACGCCCTCCGGCGCTGCCATTCTCAAAACATCAACACTCTTCTAAATGATCTTTGCACTGGAGATCACTCCTGCTCTTTCAACTCCAGTGGCTACAGTTCTTTCACGTCGTTGAAAATTTATCATCAAAAGGTAAGGCTATCTGAGATCGCTTCGGTAACTCATCAAGTCGCAGGGTGCTATCAGTTACAGCATCCTGGTATTAGCAAACGGCAGTCTGGATAAAACATTGAGCGGTCGAATCCTACATCAACGAGATCATCTCCCTTTGAAACTGTCGTCTCTATATTCCTTGGTACGTTAGATTTCATTACAAATCCCCTTATTCTAAGATTGTAACTATCGCATTCATTTTTACCTGACTTCTTCCTGCCAAGAAGCATGTATGGCCATGCCTCGAGCCCTGTTGTAGACTCTTCGATAATCGAGGAGAAATCCATCAACAGTGCGGTGGATTTCACCAGTCTTGCCGTGCTATTTGCTTGAGCTCCCCACTGTCCAGCCCTGTTGCCAAAGGCTCCCTGTTGCGGTATTGCACTTCTAAAATCTTCTCCCGGAGGCTTCACTGGGCTCAACAATGTTTTCTTCCGTGCCGCTCGCTCCAATCGCCCAATACCCCACTTAGCTGCCTGTTGACAGGCTCTGATTTCGTCAGCCTTCCCTATCAGTCGTCACTGTACACACATCATTCGACTCTCTAATTCCATCAACCCCGTCCTTTTCTACTGAGTTTCGTATCCCTCCCTTCCGGTACTCACTGTAACGCTGTCCTGTAGTCCTTGGCGGGTTTTGTTCCTCCTGATGTGGCCAACGAGCTACCATCATGATCTCCTGTAGAATTCGTCGCTAGAGTTTCCCCACTTCGTGCAGCATTACTATATGGGATCATACTAAAAAATCAAGGTGGTTTTCCTTATTACTTGTGTGAATGAAAAGGTTAAATCGGCTGGTTCGTTCGTTAAGTCGTACACTGGCAAGATGGCTAAGCGACACCGTCGCCCTTACTCCGACTGGTTTCCAAAGCATGGTGTACCTAAGAAGCATTACATTGCTACCCTCTCCCCCCGCCTCCCCAACTTAATCCATCTTTCCCCCGCAACCCGAGCATTTAGGTATTCTTCAAGAGTGGTCGGATTCTACTGGAATTACATTTTTATGCGCTTAAAACCTCCTTCATCCTCCAGTATTCTCACTTAAGATTCTACCAGCATAATCCTTACCCAAGTGCCGGCCCAGTGATTTTATTTACCGCCCTGGCAATCACGAATCTAAGCTGCGACTAACCTCTTTGATTGCAAGAGGACGAACAAACAAAACCGTGTGAGCGAGTGAAAAACTGGAGCTGGACACGTTTCCTGGTTTGATTCTCCTATCGGCTGGTTCGTTCGTTCTAGCTCCTTTCCCATCTCTTATTCGCCTCACTCTCTCGACAACCAAGAAAGGGGCCTCCGACATTGTTTCGTGTTACAGATTTGTTTTCCCTTTGACTTGCATTCTTGCCGTGTTTCTTGGCAGTACACAGCGCTGTTGCCCAAATAGCGTAGAGCGTGAAGGTGTTGTTCATACGCGTAGCCTCCCCCATATCACACAAAGTTTATTTTACACGGCTTATAATTAAGTATGCAGGACAACCAGATTTTAGCAAGAGCTACTGGATTTCAAATTAAATGTAACCTCGCATATTTGGAGAGATAAATAAGCAACAGTGCGCGCTTGGTTATCTCCATTTTTTTTAATTCCAAAGCCTCTTCTTTCTTGTGCTTGCTTTTCCTGTATAGCTATAAGCCGCGGAAAAGTATATCCTTGTATTAGGAAGCTCCTTCAGGAAAACCCGGGTTTCTTGGACTATCCCGTGATGCACACAATACATGTGCGCTTTGATATGAATTCTCAGTGCAGGTGGAATCAGCCCCCAACCCAAAATATCA
This sequence comes from Pachyseris speciosa, assembly GCA_016490735.1. NCBI lineage: Eukaryota > Metazoa > Cnidaria > Anthozoa > Scleractinia > Pachyseridae > Pachyseris > Pachyseris speciosa. The sequence goes on from JAEMWC010000499.1 coordinate 263,013, forward strand.
TGTTTTTCTAGCATGTGCAATTTATCATCAATTCAATAGATCGTGTTAACTATATTCACACAGTCAGAGAACACTGTAAGTGGCATCGTAAATGAGTCTTGAAGTTTCCTGTTCAATTCAATTTTGTTTTATAAACGTAATCAAGATCACATCAGGCGTAATCAGTCCTCGGCAGGAGTCATCAAGATTTTTGTAATCAATGATTTGCAATCAGCTAAGTACTTATGGTGTTAAAATCTAAATCCACACTTACCACCTCGCGTGTTACAACTGACGCTTCGGGGCATGGTTCAATATTCAAAATTACCGCGGTGCTGTTAGACGTTTCAATCTCGATTACCACAGCAATTATTTTCTCCGCGTGGTGGTAAGAGAAAGAGTACAATCAAGCTTACAGGCCCCTTCGTCAGCAATTGAGCGTTTAATTGACGAAAAATAAAGCAACAGCGTGGCGAGTCGATGTTCATTGATCCAAAACCAATTTCTCCTTACTTGTCGCAAAGCATAATCATGCTGCCAGGTGACAAGAATTTGCGTTTACTGTCGTGGTGACGATTGAATTAGTGGAAAGCGTATAGGTGACTATTGAATTCAAAAGACAATTAAACTTCGTGCATGTTAATTTTTTGGTTTGGTTGTTGAAAGGCGAGGCTCATTCTCCGTGTCGCGTCAGGACATTAAAACGGAAATAAAAGAAGAGAAAAAAGATTACAACGCTTTATTAGAATTACGTCTTTATGAATTAAAAGTTACAGAGCGTTGTTTACCGAAAATGCCACAATACATTTTTTTTTAACCCAAACCTGTGGTTTTGAAACGACATTTGTTTGTATCAATGCGTAAGGCACCTTGACTTAATTCTTTTGTTAAACGCCTTCTGAGCATAAGAATAGCACTTAAGAGGTCTTTGACACTTTTAGCTCTTTTGTCACCTCTATCGCTACCCATTCAACGCGACGATTAATTTCTCTCAACCGATGTTGGCTTTTGCTTATCGGGAGCTGGGCGGAGCGTCTAAAGTGTTATGCGTCCTGTTTTGTTTTGTTTGAAGTTTCTCGTTTAATTTTGACGCAGAGAAAATAAAAACCATCAACCCTTTTACTCCAAGGGTGTGAAGGTGGATGCAATTTGTCGAAATCTGATTTTGAAAAATATTGAAATACAAAGAGCTCACTGGAGTATACTGCCTGTAGGGGTTTTCATTCGAGTGGTAACACTTAAGGGTTTCGTCCAAAACCACCTTGCATACAGCATAATAAACAGCACCACAAGAAAGTGCTGCCCAATAGATTCTGTCCACACACTCAAAACATAGGGCAACTTGTGAGCATGACATAAAACATTAACACGGCATAATTTTTCTTTTTTTTTTTTGCAATGAGTAACTTTCTTTTCAATATCTTGTTAGTGTAGTACCACAGAAAAGTTTCGACAAGTTTGCGCTTCCTTTTGAATTATGAAAGTTTAGGATTTCATCCACAGATTTAACAATTAGAACCAAAGATTTAGACTGCATGGCAAACAGGTCATGCGGTAAACTTCTGCTTCCGACGAAATAAACGTCAAAACGTAATTTACCGTGACTGCCGGCCGTATGAGCCGCATGGCCACTCGTAGAGTAAAGTTTGAAAAATTCCATAAATTTCTTATTTGTTTTGCATGCGTGCAGAAGATCTTGGCACGACCATAACTTATCTTTATCGTTATTATTAGTTTTAACGATTTGTCTAATTTTGGCCATGATCAGTTCTTTTCAGTATTGATTGAGGATCATCGCATAATAACGTAAGTCGTTTAGTGAGGTTTTCTTTTATTGTAAATCCAGAAGGATTTAGCTGAAAATAGGACGTGACGAGTCGTTAGTTGCTTAATAGCGCCAGGAAACACAGACGGCAGTCCTAATTGCCTTGACATTGTTCCTCTAACGTTCTTAATGGAATCTTAATCGTATATTCACTGAAGGTATTACCTGGTTGAAAGAGCACTGTAAACAAAGGGAAAATTTGGACCATAAGCGCTGAAAAAGCGAAGTGGAAGAACCCGCAAAAGATCACTTAAATGACTTTTTCTTTGAGTTCGAAAACGCCAATATGGCTTGTTATCTTGTAACGCTGCATTTACTTCGTGGCCGGGATATATTCATGGTATAGCCTCGGGGTTCTTTTTAAGCTCTAAACTAAGGCCCACCAAACAAAGGCGAAAACAAAAAGATCTCAATAAAGCCTGCTGAGCGCTAATTGCTTTTCCATTTTAGGCTTCAATGTTGACGAAATGTGACTGTATATGTTAGTTAATTTGAATACCCTCTTTGTTTTCCAATTTAAAATGACTATAAACAAACTAAACATCTTTTGGCTTCGAGTTTGTCTGACTCGCTCGCCGTTTCGTGCCATTTTCCTGATTGCGTGAATCAAACAGCTGAAATGGCAAGGAACCTTTACCACTTTACAAATCACCATCTTTTAAAATATTAATATCTTGAAAGCCTTTCAACAATACTTGTCAAAACAAGCCCTCAAGGCATCATGTCGCTCTGCTACCATTTTGACTTCAAAGAATTTATGTATCACTCTACGTTATTTGCAAAATACATGAATTTCGGCTGACGGCTCGCTATTTGAGTTTAAGGGTCTTTGTACCTGTCTTTGTACGTCCGTCGGGGAAAACGAATGCACTTACTCTAAAACGCTATTAATTGAAGAGGTTAGTCAATTGTAGAAGATTCAGTTGAAGGGAACAATTGCTTCCGTAACTAAGAAATAGCACGTTTTCCAGAAGCACGCCTTCGTCGAAGGGTTCGCGTCAATCACAAAGAGAAGACACATCAATTGAACCCGGCATTTGTTGGGTTGAAATGGTGGCCAACAATCAACTCATCCAAGATCAGTCCAGACGATTTGTTCCGTTTTATGGAGACTAAAGCGTTTTATTTCAATTTAAACATATTGGGGTGGAGCACCATGGATAGCACTTTTAAACGCGAGTCGATAAAACCAATGTTGTTATCTTTTGTGCATTACAGAAAGTTTGGCGCCTTGGCTCTCTTTTTAATGACGGCTGATTTGCACTAAAATTATTCGAAATGATAAAAATGTGTCACTGACATTAATCATAATATCTTGCATCATTTACATGTGTCAGTGCTTTGAGTTGAGATAACAACCTTGTGTTTTGAGCTTGTTGAAATCTTCACTATCAAAATAAAGATTTTACATCGAGCCGAATGTGTCGCAATTTATGAATCAATCTCATTTTACCGACTTTTAAACACAAACTTTAACCGTCTGCACTGAAGTTGTATTTTTAACAACTTAACTTTATTTCCGTTGAAAATTCATATTTCAACTGGTAAATCGTTTAAACGCAAGAGCTCGAAATTACACGTTTTTGAGCGTTTAACCGAACCATTTGATCTGACGGGCCACTGGTAAACTTACCGTAAGGCTAACATCTTCCCAATGAGTCGGTTTTTGTAAACAACGCAGGAACAATATCTTCTTGGCCCATTTACATTTAATTGCTGTAAAAGCCCACAAAAGGGTTGCAAACTGACCGTAAAACCAACCGTTTACTGTGCCTTGTCTAGGCCACTAAAAACCTATTAACTGATGTATTTGTTGATATTAATTTCAGCTCCTCCTTCTGTAAATATATTTCTTGATAGTCCAAATTGACAGGGAGGCGGTGAGTCACGAGTTCGGAATCTATTCTATTCGAAAACTTCCCCACGGCGGCAAATTTATTGGCATTCTCCCATGTTTTGGGACAAATTTGGCCCGACAATTTGCTCCTACAATGATAATTTGCGAGATTTTACTTTAGAAGAAATTGTTCTTGAAAGCGCAAATCGATTCCCATCTAATGGCCCACGGATTTACGAGACAGGAAGATGTAAAATGTTCTCATTCAACTCCTCGGAAATTTGGTTCTCGTGTCTAGACGGAGTTTCAAAGACCATTAATGAATTCAGTTTTTTTTATAAAAGTTTACAAGGTTTCTTGTTCCGACACATCTTTCCCTTCTTCTGTTTGTCAAAGACCATTTCATTGGCGCAAATTTTATAAATTACCCATGAATTTGCAAATAACTTGCTAACTAAGTGCTTCTGATTGTGCCTTAAAAGATTTAAGACAAAAGCGAAGATGAATTTCGACCGATTCACTAAGCTCGCCGAGGCTAAACCTGAGCGTATTTCACGGCTATAAAATGTCATAGATAACCGCTATAAAGCTCGTTGTAAATGGTCTTGAGATAATTTTCATTGTTTGCCTTCCTATTTATTTTTGAAAGAGAAGGAATTACTAGTCAATATTGGATCACGTCTATAGCAAGGATCAGGTTTTATTAGTCAAACGCATTAAAGGGATTCTTGTGTCTTCCTTTCGCCATTAAAAACTATTGATTTTATTTCTTTCAAGGTTCCATAAAAAGGATTAAAAGCTTGGTTGTAAAACGGTGTAAATGACGCTAAATCATCGTTTAGGGCTTTTCGCGACGGGGTTGTAGGCGTACTTTTCATATTTTGCACAAAACAGGTAAAAGTATTGATTAGCGTCAACTTTGAATTGGTGTTTGAGATCTCGAATTCTAAATTCATCAATCATGTCACCTTTTCTGTCAAGACATAATGACTTAATATCTCTTAGGCGAAATAAGTTAGTCCAGAATGCAATCAGCCTATTGCAAATTTCTTCATTAGCATCTCATGAAAGTTGCAGCTGTGGTCACTTCGCCCATAATCAAGTCATCAGATTCGTTTGAGTGGAAATAACCTCATATGGCACAAAACCATTAGCAATACTTCAAATCACTTCACAACTCGACGCTCTTTATCACATCCTTTTCGGGTTGCACCCTCTTATCGCCTGGAAGTCTCTTTAAAAGCTCCCTGATGTCCTTAATTATTTTGTACCTTATCACTCGCATCTTTTCAACAGATCGTGTTATGTAAATTTAAACTGCCAAGCCGCACGTTTAGACAGTATTATCAAAGTAAATTTCCCACATGGCCTCTCGAAGCCTTTCTAAACGGTTTTGAATGGTGATGATTTAATTTCTGCGGCTTCCATAGCTCGTGATACACTGTTCGTGGGGCGTGATGAATGTTTGTTTTAAGTAGGCGTGAGCCCAATCAAACTCTTAACCGCACGAATAAACGTTCCGTTTGTGACATGCACCAACAAATGGTCCACTTTAGCTAAGAATACCTTTAACAGAAAAGCTTTTCTCGATTGTAGTTCGACACCAAGGAGGTAATTGACGAATTGTTATCCCTCAGCCAATTGAAAAAGACAAAACATGAACACTTTTAGAATGACAACGTGTCTGGGTCTAATTGATAGCGGCGAAAAGCCAATCAGAGACGTCGCTTATCAGTTATACTGCGTTTTTGTATAGAAGGGGGAGGAGAAGATTATTTCTGCTTTCTCATGGTTCCATTAGTCCTCATCTTGAGCCAATCACAGGCGCGCATTTGCATGTCAGCCGTTTAACAAGTTTGACATTTTTATTCTTGATCATTATCACCGACTTAAATTGTCGCCTCGCATGCCCCAATGCATTCAAGCGAACACAAACGAGCTTTGTTTGCCTTTTCTTAAGCTTCAGAAATTTACTACATCAATTCCGCGGTATATTTGCTGATATTCACTCGCGCGGTAAATCATGGAAGAGAAAGCCCGGTCGAACCCGTTCTCGATTTCCCATATTCTAAACAACGCTAGCTCACGGGAACATGGTAGAAAGGATTCGAATGACACGAGCGAGGCTGGAGATGCTCACGACAGACAGCGGCTAGAGTTCCCAAGAACGCAGCATTGCGAAAGTCGTCGACACGATGGAAGCCCCACGGACCTCGATAGAAGAATGTCGTACGACTTCGATGAATGGAGTAGAACGTCCGTTGAAGGTTAGTAACTCCCGACGACTAAGTTGAGAGCTTCCGGTTACCGAGTTGTGAATGAGATATACTAGCACCCTATGTTGCGCTATTTTCCGCTGGCGGACCAAGACAGCCTTTAGTCTGTGTATTAAGGTCGCCTTCTGTGAAATAATTTAACTTATGCTGAGCTGATCCTGTGCTATCTCTCTCTCGCAGATGACAAAGATGATCGGTCTTCAGAAGGTGACAAGAAAGACAGCATTAAGAAACGCAGGAAAAAGAAAACACGGACTGTATTCTCTCGCAGCCAAGTTTATCAACTTGAGTCGACTTTCGATCTGAAGCGATACCTCTCATCCTCAGAGCGTGCTGGGCTGGCTGCCCAGCTACACCTCACGGAAACGCAAGTTAAGATATGGTTTCAAAATCGACGAAACAAGTGGAAGAGGCAGTTGGCCGCCGAGATGGAAGCCGCAAGTTTAGCGCAAGCGAATCACCAAAGAATGGTACGAGTTCCTATACTCTACCGAGAGCAGGCTCGGCCTAGCGAACTATCTGCTCATCCTCCTTACTCATTTTACCACCCGTCGTCATACCCAGCGATGCAGTACCCTCAACACTATACTCAATTTCTGCCGCCTCATCTAAGACCCACGCCAATGTCGTCACTGCTATAGCGAATTCGTCAGTTGTAAAGGGAACAAGAACTAAGCTACGGACTAACACATTGCTTCGCGCAAATTCACTGGTGAATCTGCGTGTAGGCGAACTAAACAATCTCTTTTCAAATACTCCACAAAAGTTAATTTCAAAGGCCTATTCACGGGTTCACTCGCCTGATACACAGCGTAATATCTAACTTAATTCAAACCTGTACTGCGGAGGTGTCTTCAGTGTAGGAAAATGCTGTCTCAGGCCATTGTAACCTTCTTCGGTAAGAATATTCTGGGTATTTAAATTCCGTTTCTAGTGTAGGTTCGCGTTAGTGATGAGCGCTGAGATAGTAATAAAACGGAACAGGGTGTAGTTTTAGGGAATCGTGTAGTGTTTACAGTTGTCATTTACACCTATTTATTCAACACTGGGAGCGATTAGAGTGAAGAGTTGGAGCACTTTATTTGTTGCACGGAATATTTAACGCTGTTACGATCGAGCGACCTCAAGTCCCCTTCGAACAATGGTGCAAATTGTGCGATCTTAAGAAGAACTTTGCATGGCAATTTTTTTTAAGAATCGAGAGATTAAGAGCAGCGTAACTTCGCGACTGGAGACTGAAAAAGGGAAAAGCGTATTGACATGGAGCAGGACTTAAACATGCGGTATGGTTCAGGTCTCATGAGAGAGACTTGTATGAGAGGATTCATTAATCCCAGACTTATTGAGACAAGAAAGGCTTAATGAATTTAGGGGTTGCGAGTCCAATTTGTAATATACGTGTTAAATAGTAGTCAAATATTGACAATAAAAGAAAGACTTTCTAAATTAAGTATCACAAACGAGTATACTGCCTTTCAAATGCTGCCAATTTGAAGAGCGTATCCTGTACGAGCAAGCTTTGTTTTCCCCAAAAGATATCACTTTACAGTAAATTAATCATTTGAAACTGCGCTTCTTTCGCAAGGGCTAAAAAGGCCCCTTAAAGTGGCAAGTGGATGCACAGAGGCAGGGGAGAGAATCTCCGAATGTTATCGATGCATCGAAAGTGTTAATGAATTACTTCATCCCTAGTAAAACTTAATTATTCCTTTTATTAAGCTTTCGAAAGGTGAGAAAATGGTGTAGAAGCACAATCCACAGAGGAGTTACAGATTTAACATGACAAAGCACACAGTACTGATTCTTAATCGTTATCAGGAATTTGTGAAAGAGCAGAGAGCTTTCGCTCATTAGTGTTTTATCTGTAGATAAAAAAAGAAATGGTTAAAGAGTGAGTGAAACTTCAAGAATATATTTTTCGTAGCAACGCGATAACGATTCCGTCGATTATGAAAATTAATAATATAACTCATCTACTTTCATTCCTTTTGGACGTTTTCGCAGTCAGGGAAAGATTTTGGAATAATTTTCTCCTTATGCGCCCAAATCGACCGCTAAATTGTCGGTTAATGATTCGTGTTTTGTCGACGTTTTGCTAAATTGGCGTCCCTGAGTTTGTTGTTTAGGGGCGATTGACAATTTGAAACCGCATGGCATTTTCAAACAGGTGAATTGAGCGAGTATAGAGTCACGGGTGCCCGATCCACAGCGTTGAAGTCACGAGAGAAAGAAAGGATTAACGTTTGTCCAATACAACTTGGGAGACAGATGGGAATCGGAAATAGGAAATAGCGCGGCTGATCTTTGCATAAAAGAAACTAAAATAAACTTTCTTAGAAAGGGTTGAAAGGGAAGACAGAAAAACAAGGAAATTCATCCAGCAGACAATCTCATGTCATAAACAAAGATGATGAAAGATTCATGAAGGTCTGGTGTTTAAGACAAATTTTAATGCTATCATTAGTGAGTTGGTAAAAGTCCAAGGCCACAATATCGAGCAAAACAAGTCGTGAGGTGTTTACGACGAATAACAGCCAAATAAAGTTGTTGTGGCGCAGAGGTTTGAGACTCTAATGTTTATTCGTTGTGTAGAGAGAGATTGAAGTGTTTCACGCGAGGAGGATATTGCACGATATTGATCCATTTGCGCTCAATAGCGTCCATGAATAAATGACAATCGCGATTTGACATTGAACCGCTCGCTTATCGATGGCGAAACAGGAAATTCTAGGTTAATGGAAAACATTTCCATGTGCTAAGAGATATTTTTTAAGCGAGATGGAGTAGTCATTTGAGTGGCAGATTATTTCTTGCGATTAGACGGTAACCTGCTGTTATTTGGTAAACAATTTGCTTCTGAGGGAGCAGTCTTTTTTGTCTAATTGCCTTGGAATATTCTAAGATAGGAGGGTATCGCTGTGTTCATAGTCCATAACAAAACACCATAAACCTATCTTTAAAAACTAATAGCAACCAGCGACGAAAATACTGTGTTTAGTCATTTAGATTGAAAGGAACAACCAACAATTGAAGTGGCTCGTGGAATGAAAGCTTTAAATTTGTTGACTTAAAAATCATTTTAGGTCGTCATCAAAATCATCGCGGAGACAGTGTCCCATACAACGTGGTTCAGGTTTACGGTGAAATTATGGAAATGTTGGTTTGAGTTTTTCTTTCGCTTCAATCCATGGCCGACCAGACTGTTGGCGATAAAGGAATTGGAAGCGTTTTAAAGTCAACCGCCGTTGTTTTAAACTTATTATATTGAGGTCGCAGCTGCAGGCAATTCACAACTTAATCTTTCCCGAAAACTAATTTCCACTGAGTGACGTGTTAAATATAGAATGCTGCCAACTTTATTGCACCTTTTTTGTGGAAAATAAATCAAACAGATGCAAACGAAGCCTAGGACTTGGAGGGCAAAAATAATAATAATAATAATAAATAAATAATAAAAACACACACTCGATCATGAGATTAAATGCATACAGTTTTCCCCTCATTTATCCCTAATACCTTGGTTTAACTCTTTGCCTATTCCGACCACTGCTATTGTTTTAATTATCTATTTCTTCTGATTCAATGCTTTATCTGCAGCGTTTTCAGTTTTGTTTGTGCACGAACCATCGGGATAGCGATTAGCTTTGCGTTTATAAACAAGCACGAGTTGAAGTTTTCGGGTAAATCGGCCGTAGATTGCGCTAACCTGATGTTTTAGGATAGCTTAAGTTACATGGAAGTAGAAAATGATTATTTTTTATTGAATTTAAATTATCCATTAATTTTTGTGTGGTCATTTGCCAGCAGGAAGCGCCCAGATCACGTCCCGATATAGGAGCGCGTTCATGGGAAATCGTACCGTTGCCTAGCAAAATTGGCATCACAAAAGTCGTTAATTGTTCAGCCACAATTTCAAAGAATCTACCCTTTATTTAGAAATAAGACTACTATTGCTTTAATTTCTTGCTGTTTTTCAATTATCAGTTTGCTACGTCTTTCCATTGTACTAAATATAACACAAAAATGACAGTTTTAATTACAGGCAATGTTATTAAAAATAATAGTTCAAAGTCCTTGGAAATTGCTTATCTAGGCAGCTGCAGAAATTTATTCAAAAAAATTGGTCGAAATCATTTGACTCTAAAAACGAGTTTTGGCTCATGCCTATTTTTTCCTCTAATAAGCGGACAACATGAGGTTTCTCCAACGTAAATTCTATCAGATGTCCCCCTTTCTATATTTCCGGGTTTTGTGTATAAACGCCTAAATTTCCCACACTGTTGGGTAACATCGACAAGCATAAATTGATTTGTTGGTTAACCCGATCGGATTACAAAACTAGAAAGAAAATAGAAATATTATTGTGTATAGACAACCTTATTTCTTCCACGAGAGGTATATGATATTTTCTGCATGAGCGGCAGAAATTCGGAAAATATTAATTGGCTAACTTTAGATGAGGCGTGTATTTTGTAATGACGGTAATTGCTGGAGACGATAAAGCTAGGGACGGAGTCTTGCTGTTACAGTTCGATGGTGTTGCGTACGTCGAGTTACAAAGCACCTACTATTTGTTTGATTTAATGCTTAGTTGTAGGTTAATTGCATCACACGTTTAGCCATCAGTATTCAATACGTTAGGCCTTCCAGCTGAGTTCTGATTAAAAACCATTTGCAATCGTTTCATCTTCTGCTTTGTCTGTTTTGGTTGAATATCTTGAAAAGAGATCAACTAATGGAACACGGATATTGGTCGCTTGTTTGGAATACGGAGAATGATGTATTCTAATCTAAACCCTGGGTAATGTTTGCACCGAGTGACGCTTTTTGTAAAGGACCAAACTAATGCAAAAAAGATGTTGTCATTAGCTGCTGTAAAATTAGTTACCTAAAAAAGGATTGTGAATGAATTCTTTTATTTCTATTTACGTAGACGCACAGTACAAATGTCAGCTATTCTTAGTACGCTCTATTAAATCTGTTTGGGGGTACTCATGATACCGAGCTAACATCACGTAAACTGGAAATCTGCTTGTTTTAAAGTTGTTTCCAGAGGTACAGTACACCCCTAAGTGAAAAAAAAAAACGCAATTTCCTTCAGAAATTCTATGCGGAAACAAATATGTTTGACAGATATTGTACAGGTCGTATTATAAAGCAAGTTACTTCGTTAGAAATTCAAGAAATGACCTATTCAACTCTTTTCTCCTCTGTAGTTCAGAGGTTTATATTTAGAGCTTGTAGCTAGCAAGCAAAAGATGATTCTAGTCGGGTACTCATATAACACGTGTGTTCGCGTTTTAGTGAGTGAGTTTTCTGTTTGGGACAAACTCGTTGGAGTCACTCACGTCCTTCAGTCAATGACCTTATTATCTATCTCGAAACTCTTGCCTCTCTTAGTTTTCTCAAAATGTTAATAGCCATCACCGGTGTTTAATTATTTTGTGCTTGTATTGCTCGCCAATTTATCAAACACTGCTCTAACGGAAAAATCATCATTTCAACTCGATAAAAACTACAACTAGAGTTCTCGTTGTCACAAATACTTTCAACTCAAATATATCTTTGCTCAGTAAAGTTTTAGTTAGCGTTAGAAATGACATTGCCAAGTTACCAAGACTGACCCTTGCAGACAAGCGTGGTTTCGCCGCCCGGAGCGGATGATATTGAAAGTCAGTCTTGCCACTCATCTGATGAGGCAAACAGAGAAAAATTATTCGCTATTTCCTCTGTTATCGAGGCGGAAAGCTAACAAGTCCTTCGTGGTTAAAATATGAGGTACCTCGTGGTGTGGGTTAGAGTGCAAAAATAAGGCTATTAAAAAAAACTATAAAGCACGTGCGGTAACACCCTTGTTTCTTTTAATTGCCGTAATAAATGATTCTGGTGGTATACGTCCTTCGACGCTGCTAAATTAAGCTCTACTAAGGCTTAATTTAGCGAGGCTGAAAAGGGTATTATATGCATCTCTCATCTCACTGAGCTTTTTTTCGCCTTGTTATTAGAGGTTACTATTTATGAATCCTCCCCCTTGAAGACCGGGAAACACCGGCCGTTTGAGAGGAATTACGCCCGCACTTTTGGGCCTTTGTTATAATCACCGACGAAAGTCCTATTCCGAAAGGTGTTCATGATAACGGGATGGTTTTTATGGAGGTGTGCTCATTTATTGAATGAACATTGCAAGACCACAAAATAGCAAGTTCGTGTTGTTTCTGTAAGCAATATATTGAGATAATAACTGTGGAAATAACTGATTAGAGACAACTAGGTTGCTAATAGCGACTTCTTGCGTTGGCGGTCAAACTGCAGGGACCTTGTATGCAAACACAAAGGGCATGGCAACGAAAACGTGAACAATGGCGACGCACGTGAGTTAAATATTGAAGAGAATGATTGCTGCGTACATTTTTCAATAAAAGACTAGTTCATCGCAATACCCTTAAACTTGAATCAGCTTCATAGACCTACCCAAGTAATTAAAAATAAAGTCTTGTTTAAAAAAAACCTAACTACAAAGGATTCAGTGGTTTCGCTTGACAATGTCAGTTTTGCCACTACTGAGGTAAAATTGCGAATTTCAGCTTATTCATTTGCGTGGAAAGGCAAAGCAGTTTCAGTCACCGGAGGCAAATAAACCTGGGTAAATCTTGTGGGACATAAGAACAAGTGACTATGTAATATGCGCAAACAACGTGACAGTGTTTCCAAAGGGGAATTAAATAGCTAGTTTTAACTGCGTTATTAAACGATAGGTCTTATAATCCGAGATATTCCACGCAAGTAACTATGCTATTCTCATTAGAAGACTTGATTTCTTTGCTGCAGGAAACAGGAGAAGAGGGAGGGGAGGGTGGGTCAGAAACAGTGTCACGAGAAGTAGGTGGAGCTTTCACAAGCTGTTCTGAGAGTATTTTGCAAATACAAAATGCAGCTCAACTCAACTAATTTTGACATCTACACACCTCCAAGCCAATATGAGTTAAGAAGTCTTGTCATGCACAGTGGAAACGACGATTGTTTTGATGAAAAGAATGTCAGGAGAAGCATGTCGACATTAAAGGAATTCTTGTTTGCTTTCTTCGGCTGTTTAACTTCATTAGGATTCGTCCTGCATTCGAGGTAAGCTAATAGACCTGGGTAAATCACTTGGCAGAGTTGAAGGCATGTCTAAACACAAGTGGTCTGATTTCACGCCTTCACTGTGACCAGTCATAATCGACGAAGATATTGTTTGACTTGTGTGGTTTCATTTTAACAACATTAGTATAGCTGGGGCACTTTTCCATTGTGGTATGGATCATTAACGTCAGTCTACTTTAACTACTTGTCATGTGGGTACTTACTACTAAGCAAACTTTATGTCAAACTACCTGAACTATTCTCCAAAGTCTATTGACTTGTTAGCTCTGCCGTTCTTTACGCACGCAACTAGAAGCGCAATTATTTTAGCTACCTTAAGCTCACAAATTACTCCTTACATCGTGAAGAATATTTAGAGTAAAGACTGACTCCCAAAATGAATGATGCATGAGGTTTGGTTTTTTTGTTGCGGCCTGCAGGTGCTGTAACAGAAAGCAGCGTTAGTCAAACGATATTCCAGTGGATTAAACAAGAGCACCCACGTGTTGCTTTGCCTCGGATATCTGGATAATTTGAATTTTCTTCACCTGTTTTATGTACATACCCTGCTTTTGGGGGCTGGCGTCGAGAGTAATCTCGCACGGCAACTTATAAATTCTGACCGGTTTCCTAAAGTAATCCTTCGTTAGTTAGCCAACTGAAAGAATCAATTTAAGAGGCCAGCCTGCAATGAATTAAAAAGAAGACACTAAACATTGAAATGTTAAAGGATTTGAGTGTATTTCCTAGTTAATGTACCAGGCTTGAGTCACTGATATAAGGCAAGTACAACTTGGGAGCCAAATGTGCCGCCGAGAATTACCATGAATATATGTGCGTGTTCAGAAAAGAAAAAGCAGTCTTAATTCAGGTAAACAAGTATACACGGTAAATTTTTACCCACGCAGAAATCGAAAAATAATCTTGCTACCGGCTTTGTCAAAACAATTTATCCACGCCGGCCGTGGTGCAAAACCGAATTCTTACTTTTAAAACTTCCAGTGAATCGTTACTCTGAAATTTTAACATCGAGTTCATTAGCGAATCTTGCTATCTAGAAAGCCAAGAACAACATGATATATTAATTTAACAGCTGTTTCATAATCAGTCCCTTCAAACTTTGATAACAGAGCGGCTGCTAGTTCATGTCTCGTTTGCCGTATTTTTGTTGATCATTGATGTGTTTCCGGCATTCTTGCCTTGTCCTGACGTCTCTGTGAATTCTAGTCTGTTGATACAGCCAGAACTGTAAGACCACAATATGCCCACAACAGAACAACCCCAATAACAAATCTGATCAGTATTTTACATCACAGCTGCAGAAATACTCACCCATGTCAGGTTGTTTCGAAAACACAAAACACACCGAAGGATTGAAGAGCGTTGAGTCAATTCAGAATCATCACGACACCAGCTGAGTTTATCTATAGTTTATTATGTATGACTTTGCAATTGTTAGAACTGTACATAACAAAGTTACCATATCTTAGATAGCAGCATTAAATTTTCTATCTAGACCGAATTCACAAACGGAAGGGGAGACTGAAATAGCTGCATCAGCCATGCACAATAACCGCAAGTGTAACACCAACGACCATTGAAAAGCGCGGGAACAATCATGTTTGCGATGATCATTGTGGGCAGGACTAGTGCGGGCTCATTTTCTCGAAACAGCGGCTTGTAATCTATTGAGCCTACACTAAAGAGAAGACGGAATTCTTGGCAAAAATTTCTAAAACGACTTGTTTGCCAATAAAAACGCAAAACTTTTAAAAATTTACTATAATTTTAATATTAAAATTTTGGGGAGTTGATTACCCAATACCCCGCAACGAGGTATTGACCTATTTCCTTTAGCTTTCGAATTTCTTCTTTTCTTTCGTTGTTTCTTGTGATATCGTGTGTTTATTATCTCTGTGTGTTTACACTTAACACAAATCGCACTTGCTTCTTGCTGATTCTTTTTAGAGAGAGCAGCAATGAACGGCGGGGAGCTGAACGAAAAGACATTTGCTCGGCTAACATACAGAACTGGAAGTCACCGATAGCCTAAAAATTGTTCCGTCTGATTCATCAGTTAACTGAAAAACAGAAGCGATATTGTAATTTGGTTAATATACTTCTTATGGCATGGAAACTCCGACTGTTAAAAGATTTTACTACTGTGACACTGAGAAATTGCAGAGAAATTGCATTGACTAAGATGCAATACTAGACGGGCACAACCAACATCAAATTAATCAACTTCGCTTAGGGTTAGTTTTCTGTTTCGTTCGAAACAGCTTTATCTCAAGATAGCGGGTGTCCTTTAGACTCCTTAAATCCCACCGAAAACACGAAAGGCATATACGTGTATTCCAGCAACTGAAGGGTTAAGTCCAGCCCAAATTTCCCACCCCTTCGGGGCGACAACCAGAATTTCCCACTGGTCGTACACAGAACAAAGTCAAGTTCCCTTAGGCTTGCACAGCGAGGGGGTTACAGATGGCATCACTTTCAAGTCGCGAATTGATCGTTGATCGGGATAACCATATGGCCAGAACAGAGGTATTAATAATAATTAAATATGTGATTAATCCGCAGTTCAAATATATGATTCTCATAAATAATAATAGTAATAAATAATAATAATGGAAAAAAACTTTATTAGAAAATGACCAACTTTTAACAAAATCTTGCGCACTCTTAAATTTTATGTGTACACTTTCAGCAAAACTAAATTTTCGTATTCAAATTCTTGTGATAAGAGGTTTAAAAACATGTTCAACGTGAAGCTTTAAAAATTTGTAAAAAAAAATAATGGCTCAGCTTCCAGAAAATGTGGCAAAAAGTAGCCTAAAAAACTTGCTTTATTATTTACTAAGTATAAATAATGTCGATTACAAAACTACAAACAATAATATAACATAATAATAATAATAATAATAATAATAATATATAATAATATTAAATAATAATATTATATAATAATGATGATAATGATAATAATAATAATAATAATAAGAAGAAGAAGAAGAAGAAGAAGAAGAAGAAAAATGAAAATAAATAATGAATATAGCACAGCTTTCCATAAAAATGTTCAGGTGCGCTTTACATGTGTGAAAATAAATTATGACAAATTTACAGTAATTCAAAATAAATGGAATAACAAATTATAGTTTTCAGCAAACCACTTTATTAGGCTTGATAATAATGTGTGCTAACTGGATTGCTACAAAGCAAAACCCCGAACTGTAGCTAATCTGGACATGTGCGACATACAACAAGCAATGGATTTCTGGTAGCCGCACAAAGACGGCCACATTTCTGGGTCTGAGACATCAGTGGTCAAGGCATGGAAAATATAGAGCCGCCTTCCCAAACGCATGCGTTATGCGTTATGTTTTTTTTTTCATCGTATATTCTGCTAATACTCCCGTGTAAGTTACATTCATATAATCGCATTAGCCGCCAGCCAGTGAAAGCTTTCAGACTTTTCAAGTGTCCAAGAATCGTTCTAACACTGTCGTCAGTCTTGTGCTCTACAGATTTTTCAGCGTTGTCGAATAACAAAAAGACCTTTGGAAGTCAGAAAGTCTACCTTTGAAAGTCAGAAAATCTCGAAAGGTTTTGTTTCATGACTGTTTAAACTGCCGCGATTCAAACCACGGTCGCGTTGCAGCAAGTCAACTGAAGTAGCACGTTTCGTGACTAGTGAGATATAGTAGTACTGTTACCGATATAGTTGCAAAAATTGGTTCAGTTTGAACGCAAAGTTTTTATTACTTAGGGGTTAAGGTTTGGCTAGAATTAGCGAGAAACTTTGTTTTTCTCGTGTTCTATCGATAAACTCATCAATTGGTAACGATATGTCTTCTCGCTTTTTAACTTGCGTTTTCTATTGTCGCAGAGATTTTACGATCTTTCCAGGGATATTTCTGGAATATGAAACAATTGATGGTTCATAGAGAGGGAAAGAAACCAATTCCAATGAATTACTGCTTTTCGGCCTCTTGCGCATGGCGTACGCTATGTCAAAAAGCCCAACATTTCTTCTTTTTTTTTTTGCTATTGATCCTGTGTTCATTACCAGAAATTCGATCTTTTAATTAGTAATTACGAAAGGGAAAACTTCACAAAGTCAAGAAATAAATTGGGCTAAGTTACTTGAAAAGCTGTCACCATTTAATAGAAAAAGGCTTTGGAAAATAATTCTCCGAGTCCATAATACCCCGAGTAATTGTCAAGGGACATTGGAACTAGGTTTTACAGAACACGGTGATAAAACTGAGAATTTTAATACCTGCAAATTATGCCATTTTTGTGGTATGTATATACTCATTTGTCTTGCTTAATCAACTGTTTAGTGATCCCGTGTCCATTACTTGCTTCCCACATGATATAGTGGTTTAAAAGTAATCCGGCCATGCGTTGCGTTTCGACACTGCAGTATAGATACTGCTTTATCATTTGTATCCTGGTTTAGGGTAAGGCTAATAACCGCATTAACTTGGCACCTTTTACAACGTACACTGTACAAATAAAGGGAACTTTAATAGTTTAACTGCTCAGTGGGAGGTGATAAAAGACCTCAAGGCTTCCACACAAGCATGCATAACAAGTACGTTATTTCAGATCTCAACTGCAGATGTCAGTCTATTTTTAAAACAAACAAAGAAAAGGTGATAGATTAAGTGTGGGTGGATTTTTGTATCTTCAGGAGCAGTTATTGCTACTCTGACGTAGTTCGAAGTCAGGGTCCAATATTAAAGTCAGCGAAGCTGAGTATATCGGATTTATTTTTAGAGTTGTTTTGTTCCGATTGGCTGGACGTTCTTTCGCAATATCCTTAGATTTGTTCAGGCCCGAGCAGAAGATAATTGCGCAAAGTTAACCTTTCTGATCGAGCTTTGCAAAACCCATATTTCTTTTAAATGATTAAAAAATAACCTGACCGTTAAAATGAGTGTCAGTGCTACTTTGGTCAACATTTTCGTTTGTGACTTTCTTCATTCGTTATTTGTGCCTATGGGTAATAGTATGAATCAAGTGAACCTTATAAACCTTTTGCATACGCTATAACTGTTCTTAAGATTTTAAGAATTGTTTGTTGTTAGCACCGCTGGGTTAACAGTCACATAGTGCTGCTAATGATGTTTAAATAAAGCCCCCGGTAACAATGGTGAATTATCGCTGAATCATTTAAAATATATTTTGAGTGGTAATGGTGAGAGTATTACTTTCTTCTTTCTTCATTAGATCGCTCGCTCAGTTTAGGTGGTGTTGTAATTTGGGTAATTCCGTTCCAGCGTAACTGGTTACTTGAATTGATGTGGTAACGTTGCAATTGATAGCCACTGCTCACCGATGGTGTTTTTTTGCACAATACATAATATTGTGCTTGGTCTATTAAGGTGTCAGTGGTTGTATTAATAACTCGTTTTGCTAGGGACAATGGTGTTTTTGCGGATACTGAGCCAATACAGATATTGTTCAGGTGCGTAACTCGTTCTCTGAATCCCTTCCTGAGCGCAAAGTTGAAAATTGAGTGGTCAACTGACTGATTAAATGTCTTGTGTAGAATTTGCTGAAACGCAGATGTAATGTTCTTTGATATTCTTGTGCTTCTTAAAGGGGCAGTGTCCCGAGGATTTTGCTGTTTTAGGTCAATTCTGTGCTAAAACCATTACTTTGAGGCTTTACTTATAAACAAAATGCTTCTGAGGGTTTTTGAAGACATAGCATCAAAACTTGAAAAAGTTGGCCAATTTTTTGAAGTTTCAATCCATTTCCTTCCTTGCCATCCGTAGCAACAGGCGACAGGAAACAGTTTCAGTACCTTCAAATAGTCTGTAATAACAAAACTAGACCATTATTTTTGGAATTCAATTGATGCGAAGACACCTTCTATCTTTTTATAAAGTTGCCAAATAGCGTGACATTGCCCCTTTAAGCATGGTTCATTTGTGGTTGCAAAATTGTCACACATCGGGGAACACCAGTCACTGTGGGATGCAACCGCGGTCGTTGAGGGATGCAGAATTTCTGCAACCCCAGTCATTGGGGGATGCAGAAGTTTTGCAACCCCCGTCATGGTCATAAGGGGATGCAGAATTTCTGCAACCCCGGTCACTGGGGGATGCAGAATTTCTGCAACCCCAGTCATTGGGGAATGCATAATTTTTGCAACCCCGGTCATGGTCATAAGGGGATGCAGAATTTTTGCAACCCCCGTCATGGTCATAAGGGAATGCAGAATTTCTGCATCCCCGGTCACTGGGGGATGCAGAATTTATGCAACCCCAGTCATTGGGGGATGCAGAATTTTTGCAACCCCGGTCATGGTCATAAGGGGATGCAGAATTTCTGCAACCCCGGTCACTGGGGGATGCAGAATTTCTGCAACCCCAGTCATTGGGGGATGCAGAATTTTTGCAACCCCGGTCATGGTCATAAGGGGATGCAGAATT
>JAEMWC010000499.1:287500-395000 GCA_016490735.1 Pachyseris speciosa
TATCGTTTATATGTCAAAAGCGCGCTCTCGCTTTGTGATAGCATTTGAAGACGTAGATCGATCAGCTTGCATGTCTGCTTTATTACTTACAGCGAAGGGGTCATGACAAATCACATATTGAATTCATGGCGTTAGAAGCTGCTCCATTCTGCATGAAATTAACTCCCTAGTAATTTTCTACCCTAACCCAGGAATACTGGATCAGTGTCGAACTTCCTTGGTCGCTACGTGCGTTTTAGACTATAAAAGCAGATCGATTGTCGAGACTCATGTCGAGAGGTGCTAATCACCGTTAAAATTAAACTGGGTCGTTTATTGTACAATTTCATTGTATCAGAAACCGGCAATGCTCTCTTCCAAAACTAAACCAAACTATCGAACAAAGTTGGAGTCAACGTTCCAACTTTACTCGATCCAACATTGTTCGACCGTTTGGCTGCCCATGTTGCATTATGTTCGTCCAACAATTTTTGCTCGATCAAATGTTGTATAGAGTTTGCTTTGATCAAACATTTCGTCCAACAATTCTGCTCGATGAACAAATGTTGCAGTGTTTTGCAGTGTTTTGTATCCTGAAGCGAATCACGTTCGCCCTGCTAGCCAATCGATAATCTCTATTTTGGTGCTCTGTTTGCAGATGTCCGGTTCAATAGCGTTTAAAATTTCTGCGAGCTGATCCGGGCTCATTCTCATCATCTCCTTAATTATTGCGGGTGTATCTTGCAATGAAAACATTAGAGCGTTATGGAATATATCTTTTTCAGCTCGTTCTCTTAACAATTCCAAGGTTTTTACTCCCTTGACACCGTCATTTAAGTCCTCGAACAGCTCTAGTACCATAAAGAGGCCCTGCCAGGGGGGTCCCCTGTCGCTTGTCTGAATTTTAAAATCTCCCCTATCGGTGTTTAAATCGCTAATTATCGGCCTTGATGTTACTGTCGGAAGTTTGCCGGGAATGATGTCTCTCGTCGGGATTTCATTTTATGTGCTGTCGCTACTTTTTGGGCCATGTCGCTTGTCGGAATTTACCCTGGCAGGGCCTCCATAAACATTACATGTAATGCTATATAAGCGCTTTTCGTTTCCGTTTTAGCGCCATGTTTTGAATTAAATTTTGCACCAACTTGTACCGGTAGCTTGTTTCGTCTAGCAATGTTGGATAGTGTTTTGCCAGTATCTCAACATTCACATCCAACAATGTTGGATGTTGGATCCAACTTTGTTCGATAGTTTGGCCAGGGCTTTATCCAATCCGATAGGAAAAGATGTATTTTCCTTCTGCGATCAAATAACTGTTAATTTTTTTTGTTAGGGTCATCTACAATTATTTTTCCTTCGGAGGGTACATTCCGTCTAGAATTTGCCTGTAAAAACAATCCAGTGACAATCCGGCTGTGCCCCACTTGGCAATGGGCAAATCCAAGATCTCGAGGTATTCTTGTGGCAAAATTTTCCTTGAAGAGAAAGAAACTAGTCAGCTTTCGTTTATTGGAAATCTTGTCATATTAACGTGTATTCCTTTTCAAAGCTGGAAAATAGATTAGGCTGTAATAATCTAAAATTTGTCTAATTTAAAAGCATTATTAGCTAATCGCATGATTGGTCGTGCCCTTGAACTTTTCATTAAACGAGTAATGCTATTTTGTTGCTAGCGAAAAGCTATCGTAGACGTGACTTATTCTTGGCTTATTGGGAGGTCAAGGTTTTAACGACTTATGCGAGTTATAACGCCTTATTTCTAGCTTGCCAAACAATGCCTACCCCCTTAAAAGACGGTACCATTCCGTATAATCCCCTGACCGCCCTAGTCCTCCCCCCCGAACCTGCCTCCAGCGCGAGCAGACGCATGTGAGGGAAGGGGCGATTCGTTATTCTTGTGAGAGATTTTCGCATCATTTTGTACATCCTCGAAACCCTCCTCTCGACCGCCCTCCTCCCTCCCCCTCCCTCCCCCCCCCCTCCCCCGCGGCGCGCGCCTAAAAGACCAAAACACTAACCGACTGAGTTTGGATGCACTCCAATCAAACCAAGTTTCTGAAATTAGGAAGTGCTTGTATTGCTTGAGAACTGTTGTTCACAAAGTGTTGGTCTGGCTCGCATCGCGTGAACTGTGTTTCAAAAACGGCGTATGTGTTGCAGATTTCAGTTTATAAGTGTAAAAGCTACCGAAAATAGGAAGCGAAAAGGGATCTGTTGATCCGTACTCATTAACCGGCCTCGCGGTTTTCTGCCCACCTCCCCCTCAGTGATGGTGCGACTGAAAGACTTGCCAACAAAAGCGTTGGTGTGATTTTAGCGAATTAATGCTGAACAGAGAGTTGGAGAGGTATCTGCATTTTGTGGAATGGCTTTGGCAATGGAGATTAGTCTGCGCTCGACACGACTTCGTATAAACCAGTCAGGGATGTATCTATTTTTAAGTCATAGGTAAGTTTAGTCCTGTTTAGAGCCTGTTTAGCAGCTTCATCTTGCAATAAAGGCTTTGGAGAGGCCAAAGAGTTGTGAAGCTTACTGGTGGTTGCATATGACGGTTGTAGTTTTTCGGAGTATGATCGTTGCAGTAGTGTGGAATGTGTACCCCGGCGATTTAATAAGAAAGAGTGACCAAAAAAATCGTACGCACATTTCCATTTCATTGTTCAAGTACGTGACGCTGGGTTCATATTCCCGGCCGAAGTTTCAACATTCAGAAGAGATTCAATGCGGGCTAGTCTACTGCAATAACGTGTTTGATTATGGGAGACTGAAATCGCCTCAAAGGATGTTACTTTGTGTCAGGTAATCAGAAAATAGAGAAAGCAAATGAACTTTGATATGCGGGACATGATCATCAGTGAATTCTTTAGCATCGCAATTATCGAAAAGTGTAATAACGGCGAGATAAAGAGATGTGTATTTTCTGTTTTGCCAAGGAAACCGAAAACAGGAGCCCGATGATAAGCGATTTGTGTGAAAGGTTGTTACCTAGTGTGAAAACTTTAATTATGGAAGACCTGCTGAGATTACAAACAAGTTGATTATAATTTTGCAGAACAGGCAATTCAAATGTCTTTGCATTGAATATTTCAACTTGTAGTGAACGGTTATCAAAACTGATTTAATTTAAATTTTTGTCTCCATTTTATCCGACACAAAATAACGTTCTGGCTTTATTTGAATGCAAACATTTCATCTAAATAATGCATGTACACTTTTACAATATTCTGGCATGTTGTCTAACGTTTCGATGCCCACTAAAGCAAAAAAACCCTTTGAATGCTGCATACGTAGATTCACTTCGCTTGCCATGCCGGCCGAGTTAGACTATTCAAATACACCTTATTCCAAAATGGCGGCCGCTCGGAATGATCTGGGGAGAGCAGCGCGGAAACGAGGCATCAAGGGCCAACTCAATGTCAAGCATGTAAACAGCAATGGCGTTCGTCGTATCTATCAGGAGAATTGAAGACATACCTGGCAGTTCGTTGAACGGATGGCATCCTAATCAGTTGAAAAATGCTTAACTAAAATTTTGGTTCAAGTGTCGTGGTGATTCTTGTAAAGGTTTACGTAATTACCAAAGCACAATTTTGTAAGCGGTAAGTGATATAGTATATAGTGATTTTGCTGTCGGAAACGCCGACCTTGCTAAGGCTGCTAAGGTCAATTAAGTCTCTTTTTTTTCTTTTCTTTTCTTTTCTTTTTATTTGGTCTCGCGGGTTAAAAGACTGGCAGCCGTTGGCTGATGTGGACCTGCGTTACTAATTTACATATTTACAATTAATAAAGTAAAAAAGACCAAATGTGTACAATATACAAATAATAAAAAATAATGCTTATTAGTGTCAATAGTAATAAAAATGATGTGATTTATTCATGATCAGTGAACTCTCCTTTTCAAAGGTGAAATTGTTAATAAATTTGGAGAGTTGCTTTCGACGATTTTTAAACAATGTGACATTATCATAGTCTTTAACGCTACTGGGAATTGAGTTCCAGATCATAGTTCCTCTGTGTCGAAGAGAAAGTCTGCCTATTTCGTTTTTGGGTCTATCCAGTACCAGTTGTTTAGATCGTCCAGAGTCATACTTTGTCGCTTTCACAGAAAACAATTCAGTTATTTGAGTTGGGCCAGCTTGATAAAAGGCTTGGTGGACGTGTTTTAATATAGCTTTTTTATACATGTATGATAATGGTAGTCAGTTGGCTTTTTGTAGAACATGAGTGTTATCTCGATCGCGTGGTAGATCGTGAATAAGCCTGGCTGCTTTTGTGTGAATCTCCTCTAATTTATTGAATAGCGGTGCGGTGCATCCACCCTATACTGGAATGCAATAGGAGACCCCTGATACAACTGTTTTGAAATAGATTTCCTCGAGTACTTTGGGGGGGAAGGCGTGGCATTCTCCTCAAAGCTCCAAGCTATTTCCTGTAACTCTTGCATAATTTATTTGCTTCGTTCTTTTTTTATGTGGCTTCGTTCTTTTACAGCGTGAATGAGTATTATTTGAATTAAAAGACCGACTATCTTCTAGTCGACCCGGACGAAAATCTCATTCATACCTGGCATATAACGACTGAGCTGGTAAAGAGCTTTTCAGGCTGAGGTTAGCGCTAATCATTTATTAAGATGTATTAAAGCCTGTAAGTTCAGTTGTCATAAGATGGTATTTAACCCAGGTTAGCGCTAACCATGCTTCGAGCAACTGGGCCCAGGGAAGCTGACTACAACACTACAAACATGTAGAAAAAATATTTACTTGGGATTAACTTAACCAAAATTTTATTTGCTTGGAACGCTAAAAAGGTGATTTAAATTAAGTTTTTTTACTCGGAAATGTAGTTCAGAAAATCAGAAATAATTGTTCAAAATAGTCAGCAAACTGAAAATAAATGGTCATGTTGCCTGTACGCGAGTTATGTGCTTATGGTTACAAACACATCACATTTGACTGACAACACTAAACAGAGTAAATGCACTAGACTGTCCCATATGTGGAAGATTTTTGTCTTGTTGTTCACACACTCCACGTGGATTTGAACGGAGACAATTTGTTGTGTTTGCACAACTTCCTCAGAGGTCATTTGACCTTTGGTTCCAATAAAAAGTGCCCCATGGAAAGTTGACTAATAAATGTTTTGGCACCCCCAGGTGAGATTCCTATGAGCTCCTTCAGATAATTTGGTATGCCGGTTTTTATACGAGCTATAAAAAGATCACTGTTTACACAGACTCTCAAGCATTTGACAGCAGAGCTCACTGCAGTCAATTATGACCCTGGTAGAAGGATATTTATCTTTAAAATCAGCAGGCATGTGGTCATTGATCTTTGCCCTTGAGGGTCATACTGAAATGATGCTGACCTTTAGAAACAAAATTAATCCAGGCTTATTGCCTTGGTCTTCCTTGTTCAGGGGCATCTTCATCAATTCTCTAATTCATATTTGCTACATCATGAGAAGTTGAATGCCAATAATTAATGTTTTCACCTTCTTTTACTGGATTTAAATACTGGATTATACTCTTGAAAATGTCTCTATTGGGAAATCCAGAATAAAAAGCTAAATCTTTAACTGACTTCATAAATCTATCGACGCTAAATACTTTCGATCGTAAATCTTGGAAATATCCGCCTCGAATTGTCGCAGTTTTTCAGTACACTCGGCTTTCTCACAGTCCAGATCATAGATAGCTTTCTCACAGTCGTTTTATAGCTCCCTAGAATCTCTACCAGGAGAAATATCTGAATCACGATGTCTTGGTTGATGACAGTAGGTCAGGAGTTGCTGAGGTTTGCCTCAGTCTTTTTCGTTTGATGTGACTACTATGCTCTGGTGCTTTTCGTTTTACGAGCGAAAAAAGCGGATGGCACAGCAGTAGTTTTCAAAGTTTTCTCGCGACCAGCAAACGAACAAATATAACCCGAAGACTTGAAGTGGCGCAAACATACCCTTGATCGAGTGTTTGGTCACTTAAAGTTAATCAAAGATCCCTTCGTATGGCAACAATCCATTCGGCTTGAACACACTACACGTCGGTCTTCTGGAAACTTCTGATAAGAGATTTTCACACCAATTTTCCACATAAATTTTCTTAGGACAGAATGGAATAGAGCAATTTTGAAGCATGATCGCTCACGATTACCATATGTAAACACCACAAGATTTTCAAGCCGGCCCTCGATGCCTCGTTTCCGTGCTGCTCTCCCCAGATCATTCCGAGTCGCCGCCATTTTGGAATAAGGTGTATGACGTTTTGCTTTTTTCCATGTAGAAAGAGATATGAAGCAATTACAAATCATACGGCCGAAACGGAATTATCTCTGGTTCTTTTAACAAATTTGAAGCTTTGAAAACCGTTTGGCTGCTGGCCTACAAACAGGAATCACCGACATAAACTTGCCCGTTCTTTCAACTACCGTAAAAGCTCTATTAACCCCCCCCCCCCCCTTGGGGGGCTTATTTAATTTCAGACCTCATGAACGGGGGGCTTATTAGAGAGGGGGAGGACTTATTTAAAATCTTAAACACGCCGTTTTTGTCTTAAAATAGTTTTTGTACAAAACTCAAACAACTGCAGTGTTTGGGTGTACATATGTATGAAGTGGATTTCGTAAGAGGGAATAAGCAGGACTGATTACAAAATCAGACTCGTGTCCCAAAAAAGGGGGGGGGGGGGGGTACAAAATCCGACTTCCAAACGGGGGTCTCATTAGAGAGGGGAGCTTAATAGAGGCGGGGGCTTAACAGAGCTTTTACGGTGAACCACTTAGTTTTGAGGCTACATCCAAACGCGAGGAAGCATGTTTGCCAACATGCATCAGTGTTTCTCTGTTTGCACGCCAAGCATACATGGCATGGTCACTTAAAATTTCGGCTTTTTACACGAAAGAGAAAGAGAGAGGAGGGAAAGGAAGGCAGAAAAGGAAGAAAAGTTGATATTTCTTTCCTTTTTTGGTAAATGCACACCACAAACCTCTATTTGTTGGCTATCAAGTTCTCCTTTGTATGAAATAATTACGGTCCCATCGCCCAGATTCCCGAATCAGGTCAATCAGGACCCGAACAGTTTTTACAGCCGTCTTTTATTTGTGTTATTTTTCCTATACACTTAATTCTTGTTGATTGAACCTTTTGATTAGGTCTATTACCATGCTGAATGCTGTTTTTCGATGATGATATTTTCTGATTAAACCGGCCTTTCTTTGGCGGTTTCGGGAATTGATTTGACGAAAGACAATGATTAGTCGGGTACGGACAATCCATACTTTGCCGACAAAAGCTTAAATCAGAAATGAATTGTCTGAGAGTAAATTAAATGGCATTTCGTCTAGCTGGGTAGCCAAGAATCAAACGAATAGCTCTATGGCCGAAGTGCTGCTCAACGGGCTTAGCCCGGTGCTTGTGAATGGTCAGACTTACTGAGATTTCGTCCAAGGTCCAAGGTAGTCACCACTGCAAAGTACCGTGCGCTATGTCACGTTAGTATTTGAACGGTGAAATAAGTGTGAGGTCAGTCCCCTCAATCAAAAGTTAGAATTACTTCATTGTTCAACAGAATAAAGAGAAAACAGGAAGACATTTCGTGGAAATGGTGGTCCAACATTATGTTAATCTCGTCCGGTGGGCCTTGAAAAGATTTACGTAAACTAAAAATTACAAAATATATCCATAAAAAAGCTTTTAGCGATTAAAGTCGACTATTGGAGAGCAGCTCTGGTTCAGTAGAGGCCAAGAATGAAAATCACTTAAACGTAAAGAGGCATTATTAACGAGGATTCTGCTACATTACTTCAACAGTGCACAAAAGATTTTCACAAAGTTCCATAGCTCAAACATAAAAATGCTCCTAGAAAAGAAGTATAGTTTGTGGCGTCGTTGTTGCATGCAGTTTAGACATCATTTGATTCTGCCTCTTTTCTCTGACTAAAATTATTCCGCGACAAACTCAACGAACATGTAACGCCGGTAAAAAAAATGTACGATGTTTCCACATATTCGCTCCTCGACCCACCTACACAGGGAATTTTTCACCAACCGACAAAAATGCCCAGCTTCCAGTTGGCTTGCAGATGTTCCATGCGTTTCAGACGTTAATGAGAGACAAGTCAGTTTGTTGGCGTGGCTACACTGACGCAGTCAGCCATTTGCTATCTGCACTACCGAAAATCACCATTGAATTGAAATCCCCGGGAAACTGATGACTTCGCGATGGTAATAATGACACTGCGTTTTCAAATCTATAAACAATATACACGGTGGACTCTCAATGGAAAAAAATTCCCCCCTCAGACTAAATGAAATATCCGGTTAAATAATTCAAATCAGTAAGCCGTTGTTGTTTTTTTTTCTCTTACCTTAGATTGCTCCAAGCTATGATAGAAGTAATTCGTTCATCGCACGCTAAAGCGTGGGATATATAGCCTGACTTGTGTGTAATGGGCCGATATAACCGGTCTGGTATTTAGGGATATTGGTTAGGATATTGGTTAAATGTTTTGTAATGACATGGGAATGGTAAACGCGTGTAGCTCGTGGTCAAATGACTGATTTTGGACAGGTGGGGTTTTGTTCCAAGCCACGCAAATTCAGCCATTCATTTTGTTCACCCAGTTTTGTTCTGCTCAGTAAGGCGGGGTGATTGTCCTTTGAAATATTTGAAAGGCCGGCCTCTGAAACCGGAAACTCCGTGTCTCTAATGATGTGGTTATCACGGAAGCCCTCTTACAGAAGTACAATACCACGACACTTTAATGATGGTTATTTCAGATTTCTCTTGACAGTTCCATTTAATTGTGATCTATTCCAAAATTTGTTCAAAATAGTGATAAAACCGATAATCGATCAAAGCATGTACCTTTGTGATGCCCAGCCTGCCCTCGGGTATTATTGTCGAAATTTCCCATTTTCTTGACCTTGAGAAAGTATACCCGGCGTACTTCACCGCGGTTTTGCCTTTGATGAAATGCGATCGGTCAGGTTCTTAGTCGCTTCAAACTCGTAATCGAATACTTTAAGTTGTCTTTTATCGCCTTTGAATAGCCGCAAATATATAAATTAAGAATTGTTTTCGTAAGATTAAATTAAAAGTGTTTTCGTGTGTTAACCAGGTTTATTGATTGGAATAAAAGCCAGTAAATTATTATTCTTAAGATAATACTTAATTAAGAAAATCGGAATGATATTATGAATGCAAAAAAAAAAAAAAAAAAACATTGAATCTGTAATGCCTACAGCATAAGGGTTCTACTGATGGAACAGTGAGTTGATATAACTCGATAGCGCACGGCTTCGCTCAAAGACCTGCAGCTGATAGTTGGCTTATCAAACTGAATTTTCACAATAGCCCAGTTAAAATCATCAGTGATAATTCATCTCAGTTATGACATGTTTCTACAAGTTTCCGGCGCGTAAATGGAATTGTGTTTTAATGCTTTTTTGCCCCTTTTGTGTTACACTTCTCGCTTTCGACGCGATGTCGACTGTAGTTGCCAGTTGTCGCTATAACTTCCCGCCTTTGTTTTACACTAGAGTGAGCACTTCTGGACCGCGGCCTTGCAATAATGCGGCTAAAATTATTCTGCTTGTCTGGTAAATGAAGTAAGCGTTTCCTCGATTTGCGCATCTTAAATATTTGTCTAATTATTAAAAATATATATATAACAAGGACGGTGAGCAAACATTGTTTTCTATTTTTATTTACAAGGGAATATTTAAAAGCACGTGTTTTACAAGCAAATAATGTTGAGTCTAAAATTCACAGAAATCTCAGCGTGATGTAAAAGTTCGGTTGATCACAAGTTAATCACTTCTTCGAGACAAAAGCGTTTAAAAATCACCCTCGGAAATAACTTCTTTAATATCCTCTGATGTGTGTGCAAGGAACCTGTTGGATATAAAAACAACGTTTTCTTCAAAGAAGCCTAAATAAAAAGACCAAAAATCTAATAACTTTATCAGAACAAGGCAATTTGAACATGAATTTACCATTAACTTAGTGAAGTTCCGGTCTTGAAGTAAATTAAACGAACTGATAAGTAAGTCTAAATTTTCTTTTGTAACCAAGACAGTCGCTCAGAAAACTTCACAATGGTAGTTTCAAACCGAAGAAAATTTGATTAGCAGCTCTAAGGGGTACAAGTGATGATTTTTCTTCTTATTTTTGCCATGAATTCAAATCCTCTATACTGACATATCAATTTAACACAACGCGCACAACCTGAAATAATAAATTCGCCAAGATAAAAGCTTTGCTGCATCCCAAACTTTAAACCATCAAGGAATTGAATGGCACCCTCCACATAAATTGACATGTACTCTATCATTTCAAATTAACGTGAAGTGACTTTTAACTGCCCGTAACGTTTGTTTCATCGCAAGCACCAATGACCTCTTTTTATACTCATGCAAGTTGCTTATTGCAGGGGCGTAAGCTGTTAATTAAAGTTGTCGTTATTTCTCGACCGATCAGTATGAACCATCGATCCGTCAAGACCGCGTTTGATAAGTTTTGCCTGGTTAAATTGCCTTCATTGATCAAGGTCAAGAAAGCCGGATAATTCCCCGGCGAGTAATGTTCTTCTTATTTATTCCCATCGCTAAGGCTTTAACCATCAAAAACTCATTTCGATTTTGAAGCATAGAACATAAATCACATAAAAAATTAATCATTTGTACTGATTTTTGCATTAGCAATAAATACAACAGCTAATTGAGAGTCCGAGCTCATTTATTGAATCGAAGGCCTTTGAATTTCGCAAAAATAAAACTGAAAAACAGTAGAAAATGTTGGCAGACAATATTAATCAGAAAATTCGAGGTGAAAGTGAGCGCGGAAAATTATGGTTTGTATGGAATTGCTTACATTTTTGGCAGGCAAGTAGTCAAACCACGACTGGAGCAAATGATTTGAGCAAAGGATTTATCGTCACCTGAGTGATTTTCTGGCGTTGTTTGGTTTAACAGGTGAAATTCTACCCCAAAAACTGTCGTCCGGTCTCCGGTATGGAGTAAATCTTCGAAGGAAAACTTTCCCGCCTGCTTATTTTTGCCGTAACGTCAGCTGTTAGACTTCACAACGGCGCGATGCGCTCCTTATCGTCTTGGTTCAAAACAAGCCACATACATTTTCCTTTTAGCCACCCTTTTGCGGTTTAATAGACGACTAAACACCTAAATGGCAATTGTTCTGTTTGGTGTTATGCCCTTCAACGGTGAATTGACTCTATTTTCCTGAAGTGAAGTCAGCTTGGCTCATTCGTTTAGCTCTTCCTAAATACGCGGCCGCGATTTTGGGAGAGAATTTCGCCATTAAGTCATAAAGAACATGCTTGTTGAATCCCTTGACGTTTAGCCGGAAGATTTCATGCTCACCATACAGGAATTTAAGATTCAGGAAGGTCACTCGAACTCCAAGGCGAAATAGAATGAGAATTATAATAAAATGAGATTTCAAAAAGGGTAAATTAAAATTCCCAGAACATTTAAATCTAAGATGTACGAGCAACCGTTCCAAGAAAGTGTTATGATCAAATTGTGATTTCCATTTTGTAACTCTAACTAAAGACTACATTACCATTACTTTAAATGTGATTGAGCAGGAGCTTTTCCAAGTTCTTCTTATCCCGGAAATTAAAACTTGCCTACAAGGAATGAATTTCCTTTCCGCCACCATCATGCCGGAGGGAAATAGAACTTTTGGCTTAAGTCATAAGTTAGTTACACCTGTGATTCAGTTAGATTTTTGCTACTAACCTTTAATTTACGAAAAGCCAAAATTTCTACGGCTTCTTATTTGAAATGGTACAATATTCAGTAATTGGCGAAGTTTTCTATTACAGCATTAATTTTCTACTTTACAAATTTTACAAATTCAGTGAAAAGCGAACGAAGGAAAAAAAGAAATTAAACAACAGAATTGAAAAAAATAAAACTTCACTTTGTCTGCTTCCAGTCTGGCCTTACTAACAAAACTCAAAATGTAGAAAATAAAGTAAAATAAGGTAAAAAAAAAAAACTCGTTTGTTTCTCAGTGGCATTTGATCTGAAAAACTAAAAACAGACGCCCTTGATGCGTCAGTCGAACGAGATGGTAGGCCAAACAGGAAAAGATGAATGAGAAAAGGCGCACTGACTTGTTACTCTAAAGGTGAGCTCTAAATATAATATTTCTTAGAAGTCGTGTGCAAATGTATTAACCTATCAAATCTTTTGCTGATTGACACTAGATCGCTTGTTCAACGAAAAATTGGTGGTCTGATCAAAATTAATGGATTTTCTTAGGCTTCTTTTCATGATGGCCTTTCTTGCTCTAGGTCATAAGTAAAAATAAGTACTTTTCGTGGTAAGAATAAGATCACATTTTCAAATGGTCCTATTGGGTGAAGCGGAAATCGAGAAAGAAATTAGTTTCTTGCCACGTTTATTGAGCTTTTTGATAAGTTATATCAAAGTATTATAGCCGGGATTCTTCATCAGACCAGACGAAATGTCCAAATATACGTTGACAGTTTTTTTCAAATTATGGACTTGCCTTTTACTTGACTATGCCCGGCCGAATACACGGTGAATTCTCACCAAACCAAAAGCTTCTCGACGGACATTTTTTTCTTTTTTTCTCGGAAGTTGGCAGAAAGAGCCGCAGAACGTTAAATCGAGCTCTTAATTAGCAAAAGAACTGATTCAAAGAAAAAAAAACAAGACTTATGATCGCTTAAGATTATTTGCACTATTTGTCTCAAATGTTATATTGTACACCGACTTTGATCTTGATTACAAGAGAGGTTTATTATTTAATAAGCAAGACCACTATAAAATTTGCTTACATTACGTGCCACTTTCAAAGGACATCCCTTTTCTCAGAGAGCTGATTTCTCCTTTGCAAGAAGAAGAGAGATTGATAAAGAAGCCAATCTACAGATGCGGACGTTACTAAAATGCCAGTGGATGTAGAATTTTAATTTACTAATGCACTACATCTGTATGAAACAAATCCATTTAATTTAAAAGTGTTTGCCGATTTAATTTATATGTTATTGTTCACTTTAAGTAAATTTGTTGTTATCTTTTCGAAGGAAAATTTAGGAC
This sequence comes from Pachyseris speciosa, assembly GCA_016490735.1. Classification (NCBI taxonomy): domain Eukaryota; kingdom Metazoa; phylum Cnidaria; class Anthozoa; order Scleractinia; family Pachyseridae; genus Pachyseris; species Pachyseris speciosa. Next base: position 300,566 of record JAEMWC010000499.1, read on the forward strand.
AGCCACAAGGTAAAATGTGTAGGTGGCCGTGCCGGTTAACTGCGAAAGTTCCTCGAGAATTTTTGCCCTCTTCCTCCTACAATTCATTTATTTCCAGTTACAGCCTCTTGACTCTTAGACTTACTTCACTTTGAAGTTCAGTCGACGCGTTTAGTTTTAATCGATTTTGTAATCGTTCAATTCACAGTTGAGATGATAAAATGCAGCTTGTACCAAAAGTACGAAATGTGTACAATCTGAGGAAATCGATTAAGATTTGACCGATTTTAGTTGATTAATCTATCCGTTTGTTGACACAGAAGTCAACACTTACGATTTGCGGATCCGAACTTTCTTTTGCAATTATTCAGCAGAATTTCTACTCCATAGTTCATTTTGTTATTTTTCGGTTTAATTTCACGAAAAGCCTTTTTTTCTTTTACGTGGATTAGGAGGCGTGCAAATGACAGGTCGTAAATATTGAAAAACAACTGTCCTCTGATTTAAAAGAATTGACTTTGAGATAATTTTGGACTGATGGAGAAAATATTGTCGGTTTACGTTCCAAACATGATAAACATTTTGAGGTTGGTTTTAATGGCACATCCAAAAGGCTTTTAGCAGCTTAACGGACTTTGCCATTATCTAATATGTCATGTTCACTGTAATCAGCAAAACAAGCCGCGAATACCAGGCGAAAAGTGGTCACATTTGAAAACGTCCAGTTATCAATAAAATCTAAGACTAAAGAATTGCCCTGACAATAGTCACACCCCTTTTGAACCATATTACATCTATTACTTCGACCGTCAAATTTAATTCGTTTAACTGAAAAAGAATTGAGAAAGACGATTGTGAATTCTTAAATGAAAGTTTCAACAGCGCTTCCAGGGGAACCAGTAAAGATTTCCGTTTGGTGGGGCTTTGCTTTTGTAAAAACAGTGACTAAGCGTAAAGTAGTCGTCATTATTTGTAATGATTTATTGCGGAAAAAAGGAAAGAAAAAAAGCTAAACATGAGGACTTCATTTAAGGGGATATGTGATTACGACTTTAACATGACTGTGTTTTGAGAAGCTGTTATTCAACTACAATAAAACATTCAATATGTGAAAGGTAAACAATGAGCAATATCAAAGGGTATGAGCTTTGCATAAGACTTATAAAGGAAGTTTACGAGCACGATAAATGAAATTAAAGGTACCGGAATTCATAATAACGGCAGGTAAGATGTACTTCGATTGAATAATTGAATTTTCTTTCAGGGAACATTTGTCTAAATAAGGATGCGATAATGAAAAGCTTTTTGTGTGTTATTGACAATGTAATAAGCTGGTCGCGGGTCGACCACTCTGTTATATGGATTATTAAGTATGTTATCGACCTTCATATATTAACCACCACTTGCCGGCAGCCTTTTCAAAAAGCATTTAAAACAAAACTAGGAAATAGAACTTAGATCCGAGTGTTGCAGAGGGCTTTTTATTGCAAAGTAACAATACGTATAATGGTACATAATAAGGAAGCAACTTTGTGGGAGTCGTAGTATAAAGACGTTAACGCAACCTTAAGTTGAAGTCCAATCTTCTTAAATCAAACAACGTGGCCGCAGAAATTACTAAAAAGTGGACAAATCCAATTTCAAGGAAAGCATGGATGCTCTAAGGTAATTCGGCGTTTTCGTGTTGCTATTTTGTAAGTCGACTAACAAGATGTGATTACAAGTACAGTAATTACAAATTGACTTTTTGACGTAACGATTTTAGGCGTTGTTAATAATTTTCGCTGATCTAAGAACTCGACATTCCGTGTGCAAATGCTCACCTCAATTTCTTCACGAATGCTACTGTTCAAGTCTAACACGCTGTATTTGGAAAGCTCGCGCCTTGAAATTTTATTACTGTGCGCGGCTTTATAGCTGTCGAGTGTTCTCAAACAGCGCTTAAATCTATCTTTCTTTCGTTACGCAACCATAAAATCCGCCCAGCAAACAGAGATAAAAGTTACGTTTGTTGTGTTAGTGGCATACGTACCTTTAGAGATAAGCATTGCTTCGTTCGTTCTCTTTTCATATCTCTACAAGTCTTTCGAGGCCGCTAGAAGCGAAAACTAAGAAAACGTTGTTTTGATAAGAAAGGTGTTTTAATTGTTTCAAGGTGTGGCTGCTGAAGCCTGTCCTGATTTTTGTCAGCTTTTTTAAGTACCGAAAATCAATATAAAGGACTTCTATCACGAAACTGACAAAAGTATTTTAATTCTGTAATTGAATATTCGCAGTTCCCGTTAATTTAAGTATCCCCAGTCAAATGTGTTAAACGCCTTGTCGTGGTGTCTTTATATATTCCCTGGTTTTCTGTCACTCGAAGTCCACGCCAATTTCTCCTCAAGGATGGCGCTGAAATTAAGGTCAGTTCGAATTCTGATGGAAAATTTTACCTTTACCATGTTTGTTTCCTTAACTAGCAAGACTTTGATAACAGAATTCACTAAATTGTCTAAAAACTAAAAAGTACACAGAAATGGTAAAAACCTGATTAATCAACTCATAACCTTTCAATAAAATACAAAAAAATAATAACTCATAGCCTTTCAACTGTCATCTTCTTGTATTTTCTTTGGCAAAAGTTGTTATAAATCTACCACGGAATGCTGATATCAAAAATGCTGCCATAAGACATACTCGTTTAAGTCTTTGCGCGCGCGAAAGATTTCAATTAAATTCCCATTTTGTACTCTTTAAACTTTCACGTTTCCAGTGATGCTAATACTGATCAAAACACATTTAGGTACTTAGGTACTTCTTCTAGCCGTTCATCTCTTTAGCCAACTCCATCAGGAAAGTATGAGATATGAACTAGCGTTAAATTTTTGATCGTTGTGGTAACTGAGTGTCGTAGTAAAGTAGTCCGGCACCATTGATGGTATCGCTACTGTCAACAATTTGAGGGACAAGTTCATTTACAAGTTTAGTACTCGGTATACTCAATCAGCTTCTCAAAGGAAAAAGATCTACCCAAACAACATCTCCAAAACAACCGAATTTTACCATTCTTTTCGTTGGGTTTGGTGCAAAATATTTTCCGCGGCACCAGAAAGCATTCAGTGTTCACTTATCTGAGCCGTACCCAGACGAATTTTTTTACTGAGGCAATGCTGGTAAAAAGATGATATTCATTTATTAGTTTTCAATGCATAGCCTCTTACAGGGACCTCATAAAATTGTTTGTGCAACTGTGAAAATAGAGAGCCTGTATATATTTTTCGTAAGACACTCTATGCGGGAAAAATACCATAAATTCAACTTTTTTTAACGAGGCAAGTGCCAGCCCTCGGTTTTCCTCATACCAGCTACAGCCCTGCTTATTAAATATTCTATCCATGAAAGAATTTTACCACTTTTTCTATTGTTTTGGAGCAAGGATTTTCGGCACTTTGGCAAAATTTAGGTGAGTTGATTCCTTTTGTTTTTGGCTGCCAGACGAGAGGATAATAACATGTCCATTTTGACACTTTGTGAATGGCTGAGAACTCTAGTTAAATCTATCACTCCTAACCCCAAAACTATCAGTGGCCAGCTGCTTCTGGTTGTCCGGTTTAGTTTCGTCCTCGTATAATCTTGCTCAAAAATTGTGAGGTGAGAATCGCCATTGACAGATACTGAGCTGTAACCTCGCCGAAGGACGAGTAACTTAAAGAGTCCGTGATGTTGTGAGGTTAGCCTCCTTTTTTTCAGTTTCAGTGTCAATGTGACTAATGCCTACCAACCTCAAGCGAACCCAGAAGCTGGGTGGTTAGGAGTACCGCCGACTGGAACTGGACTTTCAGATGAAACTCGCACCATTTGCAGAGAGTGCGTTAGAGTCAGCCCGCTACTGAGACTTGTTGTCCTCCTTCAATTATAAGTGTCTGTTTATCGTGATTTTATGTGAGGAATATATAGTTTAGATGAACACGACGATCGAGTACCAAACCTCTGTCCATCTACAGTTAATACTGTGGATGGTTTGTTTGCCGACTGTTATTACAAGACAAACAGCGCTTTTATATGTATTGTTACTTTTCTCTTGCATTACATGAGCTAAAATTTGCCGTTTTGGACAGTCTACTCGGGACAAAATCACCTCACATTTCGAAAACTGTTTAAGAATACTTTCAACGCTTATTCGTTACTTCTGAAGATGGTGGTCGATTGTGAGAGAATTCATTGTATTTTTCAGTAATGCGCCGATGAATTTTCTCGCAAAGAGGGTAGCCTTTAATTTGGCTTGTCTGCGCATCTGAATCCTTATGCAGAAAACAAAGCTAACATGTGTACCTAAACAATTAAACCTGTCTCGGAAAACAGCTCAATTAAAGATACACTAGTATTAGTTTACAAGACGTATTCTCTGGAAAGACACGTTTTTGTTAACTGTATTTGTTTGCATTCAAACACAAGGCTAATTAGTGTTTTGGTCCGTTTTGTGTCTCTCCCATGGATGAGCTTTAAAAATTAGATGTGTAATCAGTGACTTCAAGTTGAAAAGTCTTTTGGAAACAAATCTGCCAACATTATCCGTTTTGTAGTCTTCCGTGGCTGCGTGGTCAATTAAGTACCTAGCGTGTATTCTTTTCTTAGTTCACACGAATTTGTTTGCTCAAATTAACCTCCAGCTTCCATTGTGTGGCATCGTTTCCAATTCATAATTTTGAAGATGAATTGGACACGATTTTTTTGTTCTGTGGATGACAAAGACAAATAACTTAATAACTATATATTTCTATTTTTCATTCATTTTGCATTCCTTAATTTGAAACGAGACTTAACAGCAAAGCATAAACTATGGGTAAATACTTTTGAAAGACTTTAAGGTAACGGGTGTTGAATGGTCAGTGCACGATATTTCGTTTCCCTTGAGGCTAGCAAAGTGTCTTTGCTGAGAAACATTCTATGTTAATGATTTAATTTCCTGTGCTTGTTTTCAAATAATAACTCCTTTGAAATTGCCTTGTTTGTGAAGAACAATGCAAACTACCGAACCGGTCTCAAGTCACATGGGTTATTGATATAAAAAACGAAGAATTTTTTTGACAAAGACAACTGATATGTCATCGTGCGTGTGAAAATGCTTTTTCCTCTTCCACTGATCAATCTTTCACAGTACGATCACTCTCTTCTTGACACTCAACCAGTAAGGAAGCGTTAAACGTCCTCTTCATGTCGGTTACTCGTCCAGATTTCCGCAGCGCTTAAAGTTGCCCTCTGGAAAACCACAATGGCGGTATTTATACAAGATATTCATAATATTTGAATTGTATTCAATGCGGCATTGTTTAAAAACCATTGAACTCTTGTGCGGTTTAAATCACAAGCACCGACACTGGCAAGCTCATTAACGTCAAATGTCTAAAACCAACACGACTGTTGTGCGGAGTGTGACACCAGCGAAAAAAATTTTTTCTTAGATTTTATCTCTCAGCTGAGGTTCGCAGATTGTTCTTAATTGCCTAGGTTATTAGAGTTGTTGTTAACTTGGTAAAACGTTTACCGCCTTATCGCGAGCAAAATCGTTTGGCGAGAGGCGAGCCCTTAACGATTATTTCAGAGAATATTTCACCGATAAGGTTTTGATACGTAGTAATTATGTTGAAAGCGCCGGAAAATAAACAGCGGCATGGCGCTTTTCGCTGGTAACATATGAAGAAAAGGTGAACCTTTGGACACTTGAGAAGGCTGATTCTTTTTTTGTGTATGTGACCGAACGTTTATCTTAGTCTTTGAGTTTAGTTTAAACGTTTCTCCGTTACCTTATTGGATTTAACCTACCCGATAAAAGATACTTGTTAACAAAACAAATTGGGCCTGAAGATACTTGACATCGTGCGCTTTGTGTTGATTGAATTGCAGTTACAAATTAGAATGTTTTTCTCAGTCAAACCTCTTTGAAAACACCCAACTAAGAGTTCAGTTTATCTTTTGCACACAGCAGGCTATTTTTAACGCGATTCAGATGAAAAATATTCAACCTTATGCGGCTTTTCTGGATATTCGAATTCATTCGCACAATAGTCTGCCTTCAGGGAAAAGTCGACGTTTTTGAAAAAGTCGTGGTTTTACAAACAAATCGTAGAAACGTCGCAAATCTGCGGCGGTTATAATCTTGAATATTATACATGAAGTGAACAGGATTTAGTGGTGAACATTTTATTGGCACGGAAATCTAAAGATTTCTTTGGCGATTCATTTAGTCGGCAAGATCACAGCAATCCCGCTTCGTGCGTCAGTCAAATCAACTCGAACCAATGAGTGTGAGGCTTTCTCAAAATGTGTGCCATTGTTCGCTCGACCCCTCCTTAAGCCAAGCTTTAAGATGCTTTTCAATTCATGATTTTTTTTCCTCGGGCTCGTTCATTGCCAAAGTCTTCTTGCTCAGATAGAGTTCTTATCTTTCAACAGGACAGTTATTCCATAGTGGGTTTTTCCCTAAGTGAGCATTAGGTGCTAATCGCTATCACAACTCATCGCCACTTGAGGTTGTCAAATCATTCAATTAATTTGGATGACAATTATGCGTGCATGCAGCAATCAAAACAAGCTCGTAAACCGACAGTGACTTCTATTGTACCGCCTCGCATTACTGTAGCACAGACACCGCCATTAATCCACCCCAAGAGTTCTGCCCAGGTTTCGTAACTCCGTGCGCGTTTACTGCAAGAGAGCGCACAACAACTTGTCTCGCACCTCAAAGACACTGAGCAGTAGCTAGCAGAATGCAAAGCAGTGATCGGTTTTCTATCAACTCTCTTATCGATCGCAGGAGTCGAGACAGCTTAAGCAGTGACGCAGAGGATACTCAAGAATTGTCCGCTGCTGAGGACGAAGCCGTACAGGAAACACGGCATGCAGTGACGTCTTTTACCGTCAAAGATATTTTGGACCCTCACAAGTTTAACGCTCTGAGGAGGCGATCAAGTGAAAGCGACTCGGACACTGAAAGTCTCGGTAAAGAGGAGGCATCCTGGCATCCATGGATGGCGGCAACACGGCTCAATCGAGTGCAGAAAGCAAATGGTAAGAACATTGCCAGGCTAGTCTTGTGACACACGTCAGCTTATCAGTGTTTTTATGATTGCTCTTCTCAAAGTCAACAGTAATGGGAACAGCATTTCCTAATTTTTATTTATAGGATTTTACTTTATAGTTCGTTCAATGAAACACACTTAAAATCAATTAAAGAAATTTAAGGAAACAGAAAGTTCTGTCCTGCGTTACAGTTTCGCGAATGTAGCCTCCCACGACTGGTCAGATCTCATTATGAGTCGTTCAGCTTAAATGTCCTAAAACACTTGCTAATATTTTAACACAAAACGTGTTTAAGTTGAATGATTCTAGTTTTACACACCACTGCCGTTTAACCAACTAATTTACTGTTTATAATGTCTTTTCTCAAGACAACGCAGCGGTGTCGGTCCTCAAACATGATCATTTAATCTGTTCATTAAAATGTCTATGTTAATCTATAATACATAAGTTCAGTTTGTGCGACTCTTTATCACATCTGAAATTTTAAATTCTCTTTGCACAGAAACCGAGAAATGCACGGAAAATGAAAAGACTGATGAGGAATCGCCCAACTTCCAGGAAAGTGGCGAACCAAAATCGACAACAACGTCGAAGGCAAAGAGAAAGCGAAGCGGCTCCGAGCGCTCAAAGGAAGGGAAACCCAGGCGAGCACGAACTGCTTTCACGTACGAACAACTCGTTGCTTTAGAAAACAAGTTCAAGAGCACAAGATACCTATCTGTTTGTGAAAGACTCAACTTGGCTCTCTCGCTGAGTCTTACAGAGACGCAAGTGAAAATTTGGTTCCAAAATCGACGCACAAAATGGAAGAAGCAAAATCCCGGCGTCGATGTTACAGCTCCACCGAGACCGACTACTTTACCGCATGCGCCTTCAATGGCGGGTTACGGAACTGGAATTCTGTGCACATCCCAATGCCCAACACAGATACATCACTTCTCACATTTTGCGAGTCCCACATCAGCTCATGCACTACCGTGTATAATTAGACCGCATCCAACATATGGGCACTTGTAGATGAATAGAATCCAATAACAACGAAGCTTTTCTTTCACGAACACCGAGAAGAGAACATTACAAAAAAAACTTTTGTACAGAAATAAGATTTATTTGTATCTGAAGTCATGGAATATTACGACGACTGTTGCAGATTTCACACAGCCCCGGTTAGTGTACTCCCGTTTGCTGACTCAATTTATTTTAAACGCTTTCTGTTCTGACAGGACGAAATGGAAGAAAAGGCACATTCAATGATTCAATCAAACAAAACTTGCGAATGAAGTTTGTGAAGAGTAAAAGAGCCTTAGAGATTTATTATATTGAACTATCTTCCGTGTGCTAAGCTCACATTTTAGTCCTCATGAAGCTGCGATTCATGCGCTATTTTATTTCAAAACAACGTACAGTTTCTTTTTTTCCTCAAAGAACTCGTTTTTAGTTGTTTCGTAGGGGGAATCCCAAAAAAGTAGGACATATTCAAATATTGGAACGTCTTGGTTTTCTGAACTGTAAATACTGTGTATAACTAAATGTACAATAGGTGGCCTCTTGAAGGTTTATTAATAACAAAAACAAAATTGAAATAAAATTTTTTGACAGAAATGGAAAATCCGAGAGTGCATGTGTGTCTAGTTTTCGTGCTAAGAGAGAAAAAGCGAAATACATTTCGAAGATTTCTGCCAACATCTGTGGGAAATATTGCGCTGCTGGCTCGTTACATTATTACACCAGTAGACAGCAGTAGCATTATGGGTAAAAATTGCGTCAAGTGCGCTTGTGTTGTGCAGTAAGAAGACTTCATCCAGTCGCCAAATTCAAATGCAAGACGTTATTTTTAGGGCTTCACAATTTATCGTTAAGCCAAGAACAGTGTTTGGTTATCCTGCCGAAAATTTGTTTTGCTAATTGGCACGAATTTTTTTTTTGAATGCGGAAAAGTACCGCCTTCTTTGTCAATCCATTACTGTCCAATTTAGCCCAACAGTTTGTAAACCAGCGAAATCATCAGCCGCAATTTACGTGTTTTTTTCCACACAATGATATTTTTAATTCTCAACAAATATTGAATTTTACAACTTCCTGAAGTCGGCTTTGTTTGATACAGTCTTCGAACGGTCGGAAAAACTACCTTCATACAGTTGAACCATGGTACGGACACCTGGTCGCTAGCTACACATTCTGGTCATTCTGTAGCCCTTTCTTCTGATTCATTCATCTTAATCATTCGCGACTCCCACTTCTCATAAAAATTCTGGATAAGCTAATCTCTTCAAGTTTATTGAACAGCATTGTTGAATGGCGCGTATCGCTTTAAGTGGCCGTATCTTTGCCGGGTTATTATTATTAATTATTCTGCTTATATTTCGTTACCTTATAGGCATAAATTGTTGACTAACTTTGGAATGAAGAAGATCCTATTCGATGCTTGATTACAAAAACAATGTTTGAGTCTTCGAGCTTTGAGTGTCGCGCCTAAAGTAAAATTTCTCTGTCGTGGAACTGTCGAGACACGGCCTCGGCACCATGTGTTTGTTGTGAAGTGTCTGAAATCTAAAACACTCTTCTTATTATTACGAAATTGTTTGATTTGATCTCTTCGGGTTTTTTTTTTAAGACGCGTTCATTTTAAAAGCACATGGAGATTGTTTGGCGTGAAATGTGCGTTTATTGTAGTTTAATAATAACTGAAGCTAACAAGCGATCTCTCAAAAGAAAGTTGGTAATCTATGGAAGTTAGTTGTTTTGTACTATTGTGTCATGTTGCTCGTATTATTTATATTGTGTTTTATTAAGGAGCAGTCAACGTAATTCTGCCGGGTTTAGGTCTGGAAGTTGAAACAGAACCGGCTCGAATTGCTACCAGTTCGACATTGCGAACCAGTGGTTATTTTCCGCGCAAAGTCGAACGTTTTATAAAGCAACCCAACCTTTCAATATTATCTTACTGTCTTGTAGATGTGGCCTTTCTGTTTTTGAGACTTTGTGGCTGTATCACCGTATTTAATAACCTCGTTGGTAACTGAACAAGGAAAGCCGATTTCAAAAGACAAGTTCAACTGAAATAATAAGCAAGATGTTATCTTGAGCCTGAAGCAAAGAGGTTCAGGCTGCGGTGAACACGTTTGTTGGGGCGGTGAATGAGTGGCGCCGAGCTGGAGGAGACGGCGGTCATTTTCATAATTGGTGATTTGTTATTTCGCGAACAAACAAAAATTCCCTTCGTTCTAGTTTCCAACCGCCTCTAGTGGCTTTAGGAGATGTTTCTAACATGTCGGAGAATGTAAATACTGAATGCTGAGGGGAGCTGAATGAGGTGAGCTGAATGAGTGGAAACCTGGCAACGGACGTCGATTTCAGTGGAGATGAAGGTAGCATTTAGCCCTGAGTAATTTGTGTCGTCAGGAAAGAAAATACCTAACAGTTGTTACGCTGAGTCTCGAAGAACGTAACGCTGAATCACTACGACAAAGATCCAGCTGCTTCTCAGCTTCTCGCTTTCTTGCGATGAAACTTTGAATGGATAAGGCCTGGTCGAGCTTTTTCAAGAATAAATTCAGTGCAAGGATTCAGTCCACATTAAGGAAGAATTAGCCTTATTAGCGAGACTTACGGAAGCAACGTTTGCACTAAATTGGGAAAAATAATCCTGTTTGTAATTATAGAATGAAAAACTGACTATGGTATTTACATAAACCATTGATAACTAAATAAAATATCGAAGAATCTGCATTGACGGTTTCATATCTTATCACTCCCATGTAAATTTTGTAGGATTGAGGCAGGTTTACGTGTATATAACAGCTTTACTGATACAAATTGTGGGATACTGGCCTTTGTACCCTTTGTACTGAGATCCGTCTCAAATTGGTGTTTTATTTAGAGTTAGTTACCTAAGGAATCGGTGATATGCCAAGGAAAACCGAAATCATCATCATTCATGACTGAACCTGTTTTTGTCTGACTGACGGCTTAGTGACATGCATGTGCTTGCGACGCACTTGTTAATGATTAAACTAACGGGAGAGCATTGTAATTAGCGAGAGAAGGTAAGGCCCGATTAGTTCTCATAACCGCGTGTACCGATTCATTGCCCTACGTCGCTCTCAAGATTCCACCTTTTCACGGCAAAAATGAGAACCACTTTCGCAAACAGTGGATTTACAAGACATGGTCAGCTACTCTTCGCTTTTGGGTACACTTGTTTATAGTGGCTTAGATCAGTCTTTAATTTTTTTGACTGAGTCAAAATTAAAGACTAGTTTCGATTTCCCTTTTTCATGTTGAAAATGTAGGTACCAGAAAAAAGTAGAATTTTGCCTGGGTGATAACACTGAATTTTCAGGTCTTTTTTTTAACTGGCCCAAGAAACTCACCCATTAAAATTGAGGCTACAAAGGAGCAAACAGCACTGCTCGACAAAAGTCATACTGAGGACTGGCATGTCTTTCTAACTTAGCAGTGATTGTGAGTATACACATAAAATTCTCAAAATGTGGTGCCGGAATAGATCACAGCAGATGATACTTCCATGGATTATCCGGCTTATATCAGGACACAACAATATTGGAGCAGTATCAAGATTTACTTTTCTTCTTATCCCCTAACTATCCTTATCAGGTGTTACTAATCTTACCCTCATTCGCCCATTGCCAAGCAGCGCCGGATCAGTAACTTAGAAATTGAAAGGATCGTGAGAGAAGTTATGAATTCCTATGATAGAGCCACTTCAAAATACGAAAAGATATGAACTAAGCCCTTCCTAATCTCACCCAGAACTATCATTTGCAGCAAGAGATGATAAGACCTCCATAGTGATGAGATATATACTGATACAACTGCACTGACCTTGTGAGTCATTGAGACTGACCCTTACCAAACTATACTCTTTAGGAAATCTCACGACTGTTCTCTCATCACAAGCTAAGCTAGCAAGAGATTGAATAAAACGATAGGTAAAGAGTTTGTGTGTAAAGAAACATTGGTCCGGTATACGTCGATTGGAAAATGAAAGCGAATTTTGTGGTTTATTAACTGAATTGATAGTGCCCTCTGTAAAGAGATTCGAGGGCGGACACAGGAAAAGTCCAAGGAATTTACTTACGGTAGCCAATTTACCACACCAACTCGGTTCAGTGATGATACCTGAAATCCTTTAACTGTCTTTAGTGCGATGGCCCCAAAATGAACTACGAAGTACATGAACACACAACACTTTGTTCATACTTTCATTTATTGATAAGAAACTGACCACTTGGCGAATTAGTTATTATAGCTTCAGGTTATATAAAGCAATGATGCTGCAGAATTACTGTCTAATATGTCTGTCGAAATAACGTCAAATCTTCCCTGAAGTACAATTCTACTATGCGTTTACGCGGGCCACTACACTTAACATGTTATTGACTGATTACATGATGATGCATGAACTAAACAACGCACTTACTTTACCACCTGTATTCTAATATCTACAGCACGCGGGTACCAGAGGATAACCTCAAACAGGCCTATGTTCTTTGTCTTTAGTGACAATGTGATTTATCATTCAATATGTAGTTTGTTGGTTGTAAGGAAAAATCTCAAGGCATTAAAGTTTAATTAAAACGGATGAGTTGTTCATTCAGCTTTACTGGTATCCCATTTTTCTCGAAACATAAGAGCTCACGCGTGCTCTGACACATGGCGTACTTAAACGGCGGCAAGGGCAGGTAAACCAAGCATGCATGCAAAAAAAGAGATACTGTAATGATTGTTACTTTCATCGCTGATTCACGAAAGCGGTCTTGATCGAATAAAAAAACATACCTTATTTCATCTTGCGAACTGACATTGAGAAACAAATAGTGATTGAGTGAATATAGCATTACGTCATTGACACTATTTCAATGATCACACTATATAATATGTGAGATTAACTTCATCCACGGAGTCGAAATGGTTAAAACGAAACTGAACTGATAAGTGAGCATGCAGCGCTGTTTTGATTCTAAATGCTTCAAACACCGCCAAATAAATATTACAAACATTGGTTTGCACATTTAAACCTGCAAATAAAAGGGTTTGAGTCTGAACATGACTGAGGTTCATTTTCAAGAAAAATGAAGTGGCTGTTTGTGTTACTTCGTTCGAGCATTCCGCTTTCCTTGTCTTCCGTAGCTTAATAACGTTGACAACCGACCTTGGCAAAAGCAACTCCCAATCACCTCGTGGTAGGACGCGACAAAGGTACAGATTTTCGTTTAATTACAAATGCACATGTTTTACCACAATTTCATTATCTTTGTGAAGGCCAAAGAGATCCTTGACTTTTTAGTTCTCTGGTAAGACTGTAATGAACTTCATTTAGAGAATTAAATAAGCAGTAATAGTCTTTTGAGCGATTCCATTGACTGGCAATGGCAATCATCAATCTTTACTGACACAGTTGCAATTTAAGGTGAATAGCTCTTTTTCTCGCCGGTTTTCAAGATAATTCCTCAGCTGTGCGGTTAACTCCTCATATCTCGAATTTTTATATAAGTATGATATTTTATTGGTATGGAGTGAAATAAGGCTCTGTTTGTTGAAGTCATTCATGACTTTGTCGGCAAACATAAAAGGTAAAATTGGCCATTATGTATACGGCTCTCAAGTGATTTGTTTATTCGTTAAGTCGGAAATCATTGAGGCCAGATATTTAGCCGTCGCGAATAGTTTAATTAAATAAGTCTTTGAATGCCTAAGTAAATACAGTTAATGAGAAAACACACAAAGGCTGGAATAATTAAGGCGCTTAACGTCTTGTGTATTAACAACACACTGCTGTTGAGTGTGATTGTTTCCGACCACTGACAAAAGTTTCCCGCTTGATACTTTGTATCGCCCGGCTGGGGGTGATTTATTACATTTCCACTCATATTTAGACCTATTATATCGGTGATAAAAGGAGGCATTCACCAAATTCCTTAAGCACACACGCTTTCTAAGAACCACACGTCCTGCTTGCGTATTTCATTGGTTGTTAATGATTCGCAGGTGCACGTTAAACAAACTGCTTGTTTCATGACTCATTTTAAGTCGGGGCAAGAGTCTTTACACTGGCTCATAAAAAATAACGCCCAGACGCTGAACTCATGTTAATGGCAAGTTGCCGCTTTCCATTACGCAACCCCGAATTGTTCTGTGTCAATACTCAGCAGACAGATATCTGTCTCCTTAAATAATGGCTTTGTTCTCTCAGCTAAAACACGTGTTTGTTCTCTTTCTACTGCTAATAACGCGGGCAATTATTTCAAAATGAGCTTGATTTTCTCGCGGTCTCCAGTTCTAAATGATGATGAGAGTAGTTGCCAAAGGTCTTTTTAAAAAGCAAGCAACCGCCCTCATTTAACCGTTATGCACGAGCTACCTTAAAAATGCATGCTTTCTTTCGGCGCTGTCGGTTAAAAATCGTATTTATACAATACTGTTTAACACAAAAGTAAATAGACCCGGTGAGGTGTTATTACCTTAAATCACTTGTCCTAAACTGTGACGGCCTTTGTAGCTAAACGTTTCTTTCAATTCGTGAGGAGTTAATTAATTCTAAAATGATTATATTTTTATCGTGGATTAACGCTTCTGTCGCGCGTTTTAATTGACTGAGAATGAACGAATGAACGTTTAGGCAAGGTGAACTATTTGAACATGAAACGGAAATGTGCCAGGAAACGCTTAGACCAAAGAACAAATGATTCGAAGCGGCATGTCTATTAGTAGCATGTCCCTCGAGGGACAAATGACTTAAATAAACTTAATATGAACCGCGGTTTCTATGAATGATGCTTAAATCAAACCCCATTGTATCACGGTGTAATAAATAGGTATAAATTGCCTTTAATCAATTTGATCTATTAATTGTGACTCGCACTCGAGACCCGACGACCTTTTAAAACAATTAGGCGCAGCTTATTGTGCGGTGTTTACAATATGCCATCGTTCTACAACCTCGGGTCCTTATGGTTAATTGCTTATTGTTACTAATCTCTTTCATCCCGCCGCAAAATTAATATAGTTTTATTAAAAGCAAACAGGCAATAGCGCGTGACGTAGTTTGTTTTTTTGTCTCTTCAATACTTCGGGCGAAAATCATTCTTCGACGCATATAGACAATTTGGGACTCAGCAATCTCGAATAAAATCAATCATATGTGCAGAGTTTTAGATTACTTGAGACGTTTTGGATGGTATCGAGCAAACCACGAAAACGTTTTATTGCGTAATTAAAAAGGCATAAAAATTTGGGGTATCATATTATAAACTGTAATATAGTAATTTTTCTTTCGGTTAGAGAAACAGTGGCCAAACGAAAACACGATGGAAAGTCATTTTTTTGTTAAGATGAAGTGGGTATTTCGATTTGACCACTTTTTTTATGATCAGTGAATTTTGCAGAAAGGTATTCTTTTGTTTTGTCTGTGAGTGCGCAATTGTGGGCGTTATCGATCATCCGATATTGCGTAATCTGTGTAATTCGTGCCCGGTGTTGGTGCGTTTAGTTGGTAGGGATTTTTGTAAGCATTTTGAAGCTTAATAAACAGGACGGTGGCTTGGCTGGCCAACGCGCCCGTATATTATCACTTTGTGTGCCCGGTTGAGTAGTGGAGGCAAAATTCCATAGTTTTTATGATGGCTCAAATTATCCGCACTTCATTTGTTGCATCAATTAGCTCATTCTTTTAGGTTACTTTCACTTTTTCACAGCAAACGTTCTATTTGGCCTTCCTACAGCGCACGGGTATTTTGCAGAACGCCGAACGCCGAATGCCGAACGATGGTCAGCGGTTTATCTTAAGAAACATGTGCTTTCTTTTCATCATGGCGCCGGGACGAAACTGTTGTTATCAGGTAAGTTTTAAGTATTTTTATGAGGGTTTGCACTAAATACGGAGACTTGAGTATGGTTTCCATAACTCATCTTTTTTTTCTGTTTTCTTTGACCCAGCATGATCACGATAACAGCGACTGTGCGGAATCTCAATCGTCAAGCGAAAACTCTAGTTCAGGAAATAATCGAACTTTGGAATGAACTGACGACGAAGAAAGTGATCATGAGAGTATAAGTGATGATGCACGCCTCCTAAACCAAGAAGTTGAACGGCTCAGTGTTTGTTGTGAAACGTTGATCAATGTATTCCAGCGATAGTCAGTTTGGTGTAGAGGTTTAACCCTTTTTTTTCATATTTGTCATCCTAGAACTTAATGGTCTATCTTTATTAGTGACACATTTGTTGGATGTTCATTTGTGTTACAATTACAGTCAAAACAAAATAAAATCATAACAGGTCTACGTTTCGTCCGCTATTTTTTGCCCATATTTCCTTTCACTTTCCGAACCGTACATCCGTTATCGAGAACTAAGGAATTAAAATATATATATAAAAAACATTGACCACATCGATAAAACTGCATAAAAGGCAACTAAGGAAATAAAAAATAAATAAATAAATAAACAAAAAACAAAAAAAAAAAACCACATTTGGACAACAGTAGGCTTAATGAACAAAAATAATGGTTCTGCACGTGCGTTATGTATTTTGATACGTTTCTTTGCCGCAAAACAACGAGAAATGATCAAATTTTATGTTTTCTTGAGAACGTGAGCGCATGCCGGCAAATGTTTCTTTCTTTTTCCTTTAGACTTTGACGTCGTTCATGGTAATTTAGTTCCTGGACATATCGCCAGCATTTTCCAAGTTAAACAAATTGGAATAATCACCGCGAAAGAGTTACAGAAACGAAAGTTGTTGTCAAAATCAACTCAAAACCGTTTTTCTTTTAAATGAATCGTATGGAAAGCGTTTTAATCTGATAAACTGGACACCAGGCTAGGTTCCTGTAGAAAGTCGATTTAACTATCCTCCGATTAAAAGTTAATTCAAAATTAAATTTCTTATTCCCGGGATAACTAATCGAGGGAGGGAGGTAAACAAGCGTTTCTGAAAACATAATTCTCCCTCTATTAACGATCCCTCGATTAAACTCGGAATAAACAAGTCAGACCAGTTATTTGCATGCAAGCGCGCGCGAAAATGGCAATGCGTGGGAAAATCAACCGATCATACCTACATAGCGCGCGTGCTTCATTACAACACGCACAAACAGGAGCCCATTACCAGGAGCGTACAACTTCCATACTAAGCCTATGCCACGGCATTTTTACAGACCGATCTATTTTTAGACTATCTTTTCGCGCGAAAAAGGACAACAAGGACGGCGACGGCAACGAGAGCGCCACAAAACAATAGTTTTAATGAGCGAAAACAAAGGCTTTGTACGTGCAGATACTTGTGGCACCTGCAGCGACTTGTGATTGGCCATTGGACTCCTGCGGGAGTCTGATTTTGGCGGAAAATTCAATCTAAAAATAAATTGGTCTGTGAAAACGCCGTGACAGGACAATAGGGCAGTTGTACGCTCCTGGTGATGGGCTCCTGGTACAAATAATTACACGCGCTATTATTGGTCGAATCGAGTGCATTACATCTCAAGAGATGCACGCGCCTACGTCAAGTGCATCCATTGTGGAATTATAATCCACGCAGGTGATATATGTGCTTAAATTACTCGACAATGCACGAGGAACAAGTTTTTTATTTCTTTTATAAGGAAATTTGACGACACTCCAACTCCCAAATTTTGCTTTTATGTTAAAAATAATATAATTTAAATATGGATTGAATCACATATATTTTATTGATTTTGCTTTATTTTCTTTATAAAATGTCCATAGATTTGCGCGCGCACACTTTTGGCGTAGCCTGCTACATCTCATTTATAATTCCACAATGCACACGTGTGACGTAGGCCGCGTGCATGTGTTGAGATATAATGCCCTCGATTCGACCAATCATAGCGCGCGTAATTATTTGAATATTTTATACCCAAAAATACACTCAGTACGTTTTTATTTCTTTAACAATGAACGCGCGTGATATCCCTTTAATAAACAGAGTTCATTTGGCAGTTCGTTTGCAGTCTGATAGCGCACGGATGACGTCAAAACGTGTTAGGAACAAAGAGGTACGCTACGAGCCGCAGGCGAGTAACTTGACTGAAGTTCTAGCCACGTTTTGACGTCCTCCGTGCGTTATCAGAGTACACGCGCACGGTCACAAGTTTCAAGTTTCAAGTTTATTAAGAAAAATTGAGAAAATACAAAATAGGATGTACCACTTCTCGCAGTTAGCTATAGCTATTCGAGGCGAGCAGTGGCTTGACACTAAGTAGAATAATTACAATAACAATACAATTAAAATACTGAGTAGAATTAATTATTATCGTACGATACATTAAAATAAGCTGAATACTAGATACAAAATGAATAATTACAATTACAATACAATTACAATACTAAAGCTGAATACTAAATACAAAGTGAATAATTACAATTACAATACAATTACAATACTAAGTAAAATTAATTATTATCGTACAATACATTAAGATAAGGTGAATTCTGAATACTGACTAGTATTAATAACATTTGGGAAAAAACAAAGATTCTCAGGAGAAAAAAAAGGCAGATTACATGAGAAGCTGGAAGGATAATGTAGATAGAAAGCTAATAGAATGAACTGAGTTTAGTTTTCAAGACATATTCAAATCCAATAGATCAATATACTCATTCGCCTCCGAGAGTTTCTGAAGGAGCATATTGTGAATGTTGCGTTTAAATTTCACTTTAGGCATTTGACAAATTTCATTAGATAGGTTATTCCAGACTCTAACACCGTTTCTTGAAAAAGAATGTTTTGCTTGTCTAATTTAGAGTATTCGAGAATTTTCAAAAGAAGTTGCCTCTTGTTGATGATCTTGTGTTATGTGAATGAATATTATGTTGGTAATTAAATAAGTTACTTATTTGGGGTGGCGATGTGTTATTTGAGACGTCATACATTAAGACGGCAACTGACTTGAAGTAAAGAAGATCTAGAGGTAGTAGACTGGATGAAATGAAGAAGGGTACTGCGTGAGCTCTATAATCACCAAAAACATGAGGCGAAGGGCACGTTTCTGAAGACATAGGATTTTGTTTCTGTATACCATATAACAAATAGGGTTGAATCAGCGATCTGTATATATGTGTAAGTGGTACGAAATGTCTTAGCCTAGCATTAATGCCAATCAATGTGCTTATTTTAGAGGCTACATGTAAAATATGATGTTTCCAAGAGAGGTTCTCATCAATAAGCACGCCTAAATATTTAACATACCTTTTACGTTCCAAAGATGTGTAAGAGTTGGTATGATGGTTGAATATTTTAAATTAACTTCGTATTTGACATTTTTTTGTCTTGGTCGAAAAATAACGTAATTAGATTTTTTAATGTTTAGAGATAATTTGTTCGCTATTAGCCAGTGGTAAAGCTTACAGAGCTCATCGTTTACCGTAGATTCCAGGGATTTTAGGTTTTTATCTGCATATAAAAGATTCGTATCGTCTGCGAATAGGTAAAACGTCATTCGGTTACAACTGTTTACAAATATCATTTATGTAAACAAGAAGAGCAGAGGCCCTAGGACTTATCCTTGGGGAACTCCAGATAATACTGTGCTTTTTTAGATATATTTGAGGGGCCAAATTCAGTTATTTGCTTGCGACTAGTAAGGTAGGAAGTAAACCAATCATTCACAATCCCGCGTATACCATAATGTTCAAGTTTCTTTAAAAGTATTGAGTGGTCGACTGTGTCAAAAGCTTTTTGTAAATCAATAAATATACCGCAGGTGCACAGCTTTTTATCCATATTAGTTTGAATCTGATTGGTGATTTCCAAAATAGCATGTTCAGTGGACCGCTTTTCACGAAATCCATACTGTGAATCATAGAGAATACTGAACTTTTCAAGAAATGATTTCAAGCGAATGTACATCATTTTTTCAAAGATTCGGTTGAAGACTGAAAGTAGTGATATGGGTCTGTAGTTGGATGGGTCACATGGAATTGATTTGTTTGATATATATTTTTTTCCTTCCGGCTCGTGACGTCATTCGTGGTTCTATACTTTAATCGCAAACTACTCTTCTCCCAACGAAAACGCGAAGCTTACAACGTCCATTGTATAAATCTCTATACAATGGACGATGGCAACAACAACAGCAACAACTTTATTGCACATGAAACAGTTTACAAGTAATAAATGAAAGTGAACTAAAAAGATAAAAGGAAACACAACCTTGTAGGCCAATGTCGATAATTAAATAAAAAATAACCCTCGCGAGTAGCTCTAAGAGTCTCCTCTTTTCACTGAAATCTCGAAAACCTCGCTGGAGAAAAAATGGTGTCCCCTCCACATTTGCTCTATTTGTCTACTTTTGAGTTTCCCGCCAGAAGATGACGACCTCCACCTAGTCCCCCATGCTCACGACCGGCGTCCACGGCGGCCGCCGTCGTTGTTTGGTTAACGTCTCTATTTACGAAAGTATGACTGACAACTAACTATAGTGGTAAATTACAAATCCTACCGAATCAGGTGAATTTGTAATCGCCGCTGCTTTAACTACTGAGTTGTGGCCCTCACATTCAGTTGGATATCAGAGTGAAATTTAGAGAACTTAGTTTGTTTGGTTTTATTGAGAGAAGGTAACATGGGAGAAACGGGAAAAAGCCCTACGAAGACGGCACGAATACTCCCTTACACTGGCTTAGGACACCAGTCCAAGATTTGAAAGCAGATCATGTCGTTTTTAAGGTCTTCAGATTATGCAAAAGTACTGCGCAGTCGCTGTCCGGTTTTCATCGTAAAAGAGTTAATGTTTCCAACACTGCAAGGGAAACTAAGGTTAAGGTCACAGAGGTTACACTCGAAAGCTCTGAAAAGTGCTAACTACACATTGACTACCATGGCTGCCAATACGCATGTGCGCGACAACTGTGTGTTAGTATTATGCTTTGCAGAGCCAAGAAATAGCTGAGATTATGTAGTCCATAATATGATTTGAAGTTTAGTATCACACACAAGCAAGGCTGAACTTTTAGTTTCTTTTCTGTATTTGCTACTCAGAGAATCAAGGCTAAATGACTATCAGTGACACACTTGAGATTAAACGGAAGTAAATTGAGCCGATCTAACTGATCGGCCACAAGGCCCAATCTCCATTGATGCTTGGGGTAGATTCCAGTCTCCAGCGTCCTACCATCTGTACTCCCATCAATTCACCATCATACATCACCCTGTGCGTTGCGTATTCCTTGGTATAGCGCACCTTAGAGCCTATGGAGAGAGTTATATCAATGAGCCACGTTAACGCACTTCTTTTTGGTCTACCTAAATATCAACTCGATCGTTTAAAGAAAGTTCAGAATGCTGCGGCTAGAGTGATTTTTCAGATTGCGAAAGTTGTTCATGTCACACCCGCACTTATCGACCTACATTGGCTCCCAGTAACGTTCAGAGTTCTCCTTGTCTACAAGTCATTACGCAACCAAAGTCCTCCCCACATTAAAGATCTTTTGTCCCTGAAACCAGCTACTAATTATGCTCTTCGCTCGTCTGCACAATCTCTTCTGTTCGTTCTAAAAGCCAACTGCTCTTCACTTGGGGATCGGCCTTTGCTCATGCTGCACCTGTTTTATGGAACTCGCTGCCATTAACTATAAGAACAAGTAGTAGTCTCGCCATTTTTAAAAAGCAATTTAAAACAGTTTTATTTAGGAAAGCTTTTAGTATGTTTCAATAGTTTTAATGTTTAGTGCCTTTCAATATTTTATTTTTAAATTAGTATAGAACTTTAACTTATGTAAAGCGCTTCTGAATATTGTTTATAGTTTTAGCGCAATACAAATTCCTTATTATTATTATTATTATTATTATTATTATTATTATTATTATTATTATTATTATTATTCAGCCGGGAGTATATGTTAACACCCCCTTCATCCCTCTAACCCTTTGTAACGTCATGAAAGCTATGACGGTGAAACTATATATAACGAGAAATATTGTACGTCTAAAATAGTCTTTTTTAAGATCCGCAAAGGAATGTCAGCCGGAGCTTATTTCTGCACCACCGGTATCTTTGATTGGGCTTGTAAAGGTTTAACAACTGTTCAAACTTAGTGTCATATCTCCATTTCATTGTATAATGCAATGAATTTTGCAGTCTCCACTGACAGTCCTATGTTATTAAAAAATACACTGCTATCTACTAACCTGAGATAGTCCCATTTGTAAAAGTAAAGGGACCAATTTCGTCTCGCCCTTTTCCCGTAAACTTGTTACTACTGTGAAACGTAAGGTTGACGTCAATGAGCCACTTGCTTCCTGCGGAATGTCCTCGAAGCGCCCGTTTGTCGACGAAGTAACCTTGCCATCTCCCTGGCACATACAAGCAAAGCAACCAGTCAATCAGTTACCCGCCTTCCCTACAGATTTCCATCTGTTTTCTCGTTTATATGCATGTCCATCTCTCTGTCTACCGGTCAGTCTGTCTATTTGTCCGTCCACTCGTCTATTTATCACCGGGGGGAGGAGACTGAAGGGAAGTTTGGGTAGGGGTGTGCCGGCGAGGCCTTGAAACCCTGACACTGTTTAAGACAAAATCCATTCATTTCGCTGCCCTGTTGAAGAAAAGAGACCTTTTTTTCGCGACCTTGATTTGTTTTTCATTTCACAAATAGAAAGCATTTTTTTGTAACTGACATAGGATAAGATTTTTTTGGAAAAAAAAACTGTTAGTACTACACATGTACACCGTGCACAGCTAGCGTTCACTCTATTAAGGCTTCCATACCCTGTTGGGCGGCACATACCCGTTTAAGCCAATATCATCGGCGTGTTATTTTCATCTGTCAACCGTATGTTGGGGAACGTAAGTAACGGCAACGACAACGGCAATTAAAACGTCATTTCAAAATATATCTTCTCGTTGTTGAAACTCCTTCGCGATTATTCCAGCAACTTGAGCAACTTCTGAAATGTGTTCGAACTTTTCAGGGACTACATTACTATGGCCGGCGTTGAGAAAAAGACAAATTATTCACCGTCACTTCCTGCGCTTTCGATCTAGAGAATTTGGTCCCGGGGGGCAGGGGGGGTGGGGTGGGTACTGCCTTATATTGGCTATATAGGTATGTGCGGCCCCGAAGGGTATGGTTTTTGAGCCGTTTTGGTCTGAAATAGGACATCGATTTAACCATTTTGGTCTGAAATAGGGTATGGTTTATGCGCTATATTAATGAATCGAGTATATTGTTTTTAGAAGAAGCTAGAAATAGGTCTGAAATAGGGTATCGAATGGGATAGGGAAAATCGCAGATTTTGGCCTGAAATAGGGTAACGGTTTCAGGAAGCGGGCCGCCCACCCCCACCCAATTTTTCTGGGAGTACCTCCCCTGGGAATTTGGTCAATTTACGTAGTTTTTTTTACAGGACGGCAAAGAAATGTACCTCAAAAAAAAATTGCAAAGTGACGCTTGGGGAGTGACTGTCGTTGCTCGTTTGACCTATTGTTGTGTGGTGTTCTCCTCGTCGTTGCTTTAAAGCTCCTTATTGTCAGTCGAACACATATGTCCTTCCAGTCGTTCGCTCTATCTTCATCAGATGGATCGGAGACCACTGTTTCCTTCCGTTCCCTCGACCTCGATTTTCTGTGATTATGTCTGCCCGTTTGTCGATCTGTCTACGTAGATCAGTATACAGTTCAGCTGTCGGGTTGTTCGTTAAGGTCGGCTGTAAACTTTCAGTTCAGTTGTACCTGATGACAACGTTCGAGCACCCTTTGCATTCATGCGTGGATATATAATTTAAAGGTACTAGATGCTACTCTGTCCACAGCTGAGAGTTATCCGTGATTATTCGATTAGTTTGTTCGTCTATCTGTAACTTCAGTTGTCGTGTAAACTTACCTGACGGCAGCGTTTGAGCACCCTTTTTAGTAAGAGACTTTTTAACAGTTGACAGTTCCTTTGACTCTTCTGCGGACAGTTTAGCTGGTTTAGGTGCCGGCTTGGCGGCAGGAGCCGCTGCTGACGGATCCTTGAAGGGGACAACACCTCTCAACTTCTTCATGACTAACGCGAACGCTTCATCTTCATTGGCGCACTGAAGCCGGAATAGAAAGATTCATACTATTGCCATAATTTGGTTGTTGTTAACACCAAACTATTACTACTAAACTATTACTACTTAGGGTATCCATTTTGTTGCTACAAACCCAATCAAAATTCATGGGGGGTGAGGCTTGTACTAGAACTTTATCTACTGGGCCCGTGGTTCCTAGTAGATCCATGTAGCCCTGCCGTTTTGGTCACCAGAGACGGTCAACAGATAGACCCAAGACGAAAGATATCCCCGATCGCCTTGACAATAAGACTACTGAAGGTATTAATTTAATCACCCCATTGTATGAAACACAGTAAATTACAGAATCCTTAAGTTATAATTTTAAGTAATCTTTTGGGAGTAGCAGCACGGCAGGGCCTCTGCTCGCAGGGTACGGCAAGCCCTACTCCAGAAGAGGATTGTATCGCTTAGGATGGCAACATACTTCCTACAGCTAACAAGGAAAAGTTAAAATGTAAGTGGTACAAGTTTACAGAGACAACCCCACGCCTTGTACGTGTTTGTCAGCTTTCGTATGATTCGACTCACTTTCGTATTAAAATTGTTAGTCATTTACCTTCTACTAGGTGACTATGTTTATTATAAAGCCTTACATCGTTCAGGAACACTCCTTGAAAATTGGCGAGCAAGGCATCCACATGGGCATACGTCTCGAAATCAAATCTTTCAGTAACTATGGGCATGATGACTGGAGTATTTTTGACCAGATTCTTGCGCTGTAGCAAGGTGAAATGAAAAACAACTTTACCTCCTTATCTCTGAGCAAAACAACCAAAGTAATAAGAAAAGTGTAATACGATCGGAGGCACAATATGGCATAAAATATTAACAGGTCCTGTTCAGATTTCAAGCATACTAAGGCATGTCTCGAGCCAAATTCAGGAAAAATCTAAAGACAACCATAACTCCCTAGAAATTTACTGAAAGAACACTAAACTCGAAAATTTAAAATGGGCCACTGAGATGACAAATAATGTCCATCAGAAGCAACGTTTTTATGACTGTGTGATTACTCTATACATGAATCTGTCCTGAATGGTTGACCTTAATTTGTAATTAAAGGATTATTAAACAAAAGAGGTCACGTGACCTTTGAAACATCTTAATTACTTTTGAATAAAATAAGATGTTACACCATTCAGGACAAATATAGTGTCCACCTCACAAAGCAAACAAATGAACACATTTAGTTCCTAGTGACAACGAACCTTCTTGGCCCATTTGAAAAGACATTCTGAGCACGATTATGACGTCGTTAAACACGTGACCAGCAAATTTACGGCTTAATAACCTTAAGGCTACTACAATGCTTGTATTTTGAGTTTCTGGCAACTCTGGGAGTTCAAACAACATAGCTGTTACAGAAGCTTTAACTTCGCGGGAGTTCTTAACCCATCAATGAGCCATGCCTTAACATGAGACATCATACCTTCCACAAAATGGATTCCGTTAAAATTTGTCAATCTGTGGTGACATTTGTTTTGTTTTGTTTTGTTTTGTTTTTCACAAGAAAGGGCATTATTTATCAGAAGAAATCACCACTTCGATGTTACCAAACATAAGTAATCAGCAGACTACAAAACTAACTTATCGACGCGTTAACGCTGTACAGCCTTCCATAATAGCGGGAAATTTGAAAGTTTGTTTCTTTATGGTAATCTTAACTAATCATAAGCCTTTTCAAGGGCCTCTTTTTAAAAAATAATTAATGGAATCTCACTGATTTCAAATCTAACAACGTAGAGAACGTAATGAGCGACAAAACTTTGTCTCTCCGATCATTTATCAAACCATCATTTTCTCTGGATCAAACCAATAATTTCAGTAACGTAAAAAGCCTGTTTGAATGAAAAGTAAGCACGCTTAGGGTGATGATTTTGTTACCGAGCCTTGGATGTCTTACCATTGCGTAGTTGAACTCAAAAGTGCATTCTTGTGATTTTGCCCACTTCTCGTTGAGAAAAATTACGAAAACTTTAGCATCTCGGACATTTGCCACAATCTCCTCTCGAAAAGTATCACCACCATCAATATCTGTGCACATCCAAGTAGAGATGCCATGTCTAGAAGAAAAAGACCTAATAATTAGAAAATTATAATCTGAGTAGACAATCTAGACTGCGAGTAGTCTTTCATTGTGGCCGGGGCGGGCGAAAGACACGCCCGCGCGAGAAGGTGCGGAGACGCGACGCGAGGGCGCCCGCCCCACAATCCATCACCAAAATTAGAGACTACTCGCAGTCTTTAGACAATCTGAGTAGACCAAATTTTTTTGTATGATGATCATGGTGACTGTGGGAAATTGAAGGAGCAGTATCACGGCCAAGCATGCGCGATGATGCTCTCGAATAAGGCCCATTTCAAACGTCGTGCTACTGTCGCGTCGAACTCAATTAATCGAATTAAATTCGACTTAAAGTGCCTATGAAGCGAAATTTGTTTGTCGCTAATTTTAAAGTTTAATCCATAAAACTCAACATTCCAAATTTGAGGTGCTCTTGATTAAAATTGGCGATTTTACAAGCGTTTGAAGTTGGGCTATTTTGCCCTCAAAAATGGCATTTGAATCGCGCGGCCAAAAAGACACGTGACAGTTGCTGTGACGTAATTTTGGGGACAAGTATTCCAACTATTTCACTATATTTCTTAAGCGCAAACACATTTTTGTACCCAAAATGACGTCACATCATAGAATTTCGCGAATAAACTCGACCCAGACCCCTGACCATTTTTAAAGGCAAAATAGCCCAACTTCAAACGCTCGTAAAATTGCCAATTTCAATCACGAGCACCTCAAATTTTGAGATTCTTGCGTTTTTAGGGGTAAACTTTAAAATTAGCAAGAAACAAATTTCGCTTCATAGGCACTTTAAGCACGACGTTTGAAACCAAGTCGTGCTACTGCCGTGTAGCACGGCAAGGCTTGCCGTGCTACACGGCAATAGCACGACTTGGTTTCAAACGTCGTGCTACTGCCGTGTCGAACTCAATTCATAAATTAACATTTTGGTTTGCTTCGTACAACGGCTGCTCAGTGTTCTGATTGCGGCACTCGACGATTCTGGGTAAGAGATTGGGCAACAGCTTTTTATTCGTCGGAATTAAATTCGATGTATGAAACCAAGTCGTACTGTAGTCGTGCGACAGTCGAGCCAGCTTAGCACGGCAGTAGCACGACGTTTGAAAAGGGCCTAACAGATTTTTTATTTGTTCGCCATCTTCAATTTGGCCCGTAGGATTGATTTCGGCCAGTATTTCATATAATACGCATTGAAGCCTCAGCTATATTTCTCTTTTGAAGAATTTTGTTTGTATTTTCCCTGTCATATGAATGGCGCCGGTTGATAATCGAAGATATATATCGGCGACAACATTTGAACTGAAAAAAAACTTGCCAGCTTTTTTAAGTTGATGTATCGGTTCTGCACTGACATGTGTGAGATCCATGACACTGTTCCTTTAGGCCTGGATGCGTTTTCAAAGGGTTTGTTCCCTATTGCTTGCGTTTTGATATCTATTTCGTCTACCTCAAATCAGTTCAAAACTCCGTCACTTGGCAGAGCCCGCGGGTTGTTCAAAACCCGATTAACCCTAATCCAAGATTAAAACTTAACCAAGGAGTTTATTTCTCTACGTTGTCCAACGCTGATATTCTGCAAATTTTCAGATTAGAGGACGTCAATCCTGAAAAGCAACAAGAGCAAAAGCAGAAAAAGAAATTTTAACCCAAAAGTTAAAAACGGTAACCAAAGTTTACGCTAATCCCTGGATTAAGTTAATCGGCTTTCGAACAACTGGTCACAGGCCTGGACATCTACTTATCGTATTGAAGAGTCACAGAACAGAACCTGAAAACGTAGCTCTGAAGACAGGGAATAACTGCGTTCTGTGGGCTGAAGCGCGATTAACCTTTGATGTTGAATCAACACGGTGTTCTTACCTGTGGAAAATGCTTCTCGCTTTGTCTACTTGCTGCTTGGATGAGGCAACGTTCAAGCTCAAAAAATAATCAGCCATATTTCTGCGAACTGAGAATAAACAATTAACATGTTTATCGCGCGTCTTTTGCAAACTTATTAGGGACTTTAAGTAAGGACTACGGAAGCGTCTAGTACGGTGACCGGAAGTAATTTAGCTTCCCGCCACGCTTTAATGGCCTGGTTTCTAGCCGTAGTCAGCTCGCCGAATACGTAGGAATCATGGCGGGCCGAAATGGAAAGTACGTAAGTCTGTTGATGTATTTTCCTGCACTGTATTTGCTTCGTATGTCAGTGTTTGAACCTAAATGGCAACATACAGATATTTTATCCCTTTTTGGCCGTCGTTAGTGATTTCTCAAAACTTATTTCTCGATTTTGAGCACTAAATGCAGTGGGAGGCATGAAACTCAAACAACATGTTTCTGGCGGGCTGTGAAAGCAATGTAATTAACCAGCTTTCACGATTCTTGGCACGCCTTTTCCAAATAATCGAATTCGGAAACCTTTCATTATGGAAATATTTTACTTATTGGAACTTGTATATTAACAACTGGGCGAGGAAAGCGCATGACTGGAAAATCAAGTTCGATATTATGTTATAATTTTGTTGTTTTTAGGCGCGTGGAATGGAGTCGACTGTTGTGTTGTGTACAGAAATAAAATTTACACCGTGGGAAAGAAGAAGCAAATCTCTTATTTCTTTAACATATGGCACGACGCACCCACGTCTGCCACTTCAGCGAAGAAAAAAATTATAAACGTTTCGTACAACGCGACGTAGTACGGCTTGCTTAATGTAAATAAGAGCATCGAATTTCCGCGGAACTATACGTACTCGTCCCATTCTTCCGCAGTCAAAACCCGGCGTACTAGACGCTTCCGTAGTCCTTGCTTAAAGTCCCTATTATACAAATGCAACATTAATTGTTCATTATTGTTTCTGATACCGAAATACTGAAATACTGAGTACTTGAAATACTAGCTGTTTTCTCGCCGCTTTCTCTACCTAATCTCCAAACTGCCCGGCATTGTTATCCACCGAGTCGCGAGCAACTTCTTTCTTCTACAAGTTTTGTAGCGCATATTGATTTAGCAAGGGGCGAACGGTGAAGCCGCAAAAACTCGGGTGCGATGGCCTCATCGTTTTCAATCTCTATTAAATTTGCATAATTTTAACGTCCGTTTGCGTGAGTGATCTGGGGAAAGTAGTGCGACTGCTCGCGGTCGTTAGGCGTCGCTTCCAAACAACTAATCACAGACGCCGCTTGATATGATAATAAATGACAACTGGAATTTAAAAGCACTGACGTCAACTACCTTTATTTTCAAACTCACCAAAGTTGAACAAAAAACACCCTTTGTTTCGACAGCCAATCGTTATTTGCTCATAACGTAACAATTTGAATACAAGATCAAGATACAATCTTACAAACAAATGTCGAACTTGTGAAATTTTGTACTTTGACGATCGAGAAACTTTTGATTTAACCGGCATCTTTAACAGGCCAAATAACTAAAGGATGCAAGGATAATTAGGCAAAGGTTTTCTGTTGTTTTATTAATGTATTAGTTATGTATGAAGTTTCGTGCCTTAATTGCAACAAACAAATTAAAGTTGACGATTTCAACTTTCAAAACAAGGTCAAAGTATAATGTACTATTTCCTTATAATGTGCAATACCACGTCCCAAAACTCGTTTCACTGAAGTTTCCGTGGGGTTGTTTTAATTGTTCTTTCTCTTGAATTCCTTTCCTGAGGAATTTTAACGGTCGACAAGCATGTTATTTGTCGACTTGCTCAGAACCGAATTGTAATTTCTTTTCAAGTCGTCGCCATGGTCGCTATGCAATAAAATGCACAAAATGGGTGTACAATTCCACAATTAACAATTGCACGAGAAGTTTAAGTTTTAAACTGCACAGAACTCCACCTATTATTAGTGCTTGATTTACTTTGCATGTACAATTTATACAATAATCGATCGCGATCACGAAGGGACAAGGAACACCTCTTCCACTTTTATGCGTTCGTCTCAGAAAATACGAATTTAACACCTTACCTGACGTGAAGAGCGAGAGCTGCAGTTTTTTCGGTTGTATTTTCTGAGGTTCCCGTCTCCAATGAAGCAAGCAACAAGGAAAAATGCTAATTGATCAGGATGGCGTACGCAAGAGGGACTTGGCACGTAAACTGATGAGCGTCACGGCAGGTCCACAGCTAATGAATCGGAAAGCGTGACAGTGATAATTATAAAAGATCGGCAGGTTTACGAGGACAAATTCTTAACCTTTTTTATCGAAACAATCTTTTAGTTTCGTGACAGTAACAACTTACTGACGTCCTTTTTCCACGTGAAACCAAAGATTTGGGAGACGTCTGCGCGCAGGCAACTTACAAAGTGGAAAAACTTAGATTTACAATATATATTTACAAGCAGTACAAACAAGGGTTAAAAATATAATAAAAACTTCAAAAATAAACCAATAAAATAAGAAAGGAATTAAAGCAACAAAACTATGAGAATTGCAAAATATTTACGTCACAACGTATAAACATGAAAAATGAAGCAAAATATGCAAATCTCTCACGTTACCACAGCCTCCTTCCAAGATGCTCTTTTGGCTCGTCACGCAATCTTTCCTCTGCAACGAATTTCGTTGGAGAGGAAAGATAGCGTGGCCAGCCAAGAGCTTTCTGTGAAGGAGGCTACCATCACCATATAACCCAATAAAATGCTCTCTTCAAATGCTATAACAAGAGATTTTTTTTTATTAAAGAGTAGAGTAGTTTACATTATTCATATTCTTACGAGGAGCTCACATTTTCCTTTACTACTTGCTTACTAAAAGGCTTTCGTTAAAAAGTGGGTTTCACCTTAAAGTGCACCTAACACCAAAAATTTTTTTTCCGCTAAAATAAATCTTTGCACCTGTTTGAAACGCACTGCGTTTTTTTTACCAAATCTTAGTTATCCTACGATGTAGTTATCTTGACTCGCCAGTTTCATAGGATGTAAAAGTTGCAAAGTCTGGTCATCGTCTCTCCCACGACCGAGTCAGAAGGGGCTTGGGTCTATTCTCGATTTGACGTCACAAACTGATTTACATTACTTAAGTCTTTGTAAACATACATGTAAAGCAGATCGGGACGTCAAATCGAGAATAGACCCAAGCCCCTTCTGACTCGGTCGTGTACCAAATGATGCTTTATTTTTTGTACGTTTTGAAGCCCATTGAAATGTCCACAACTGGAAATAAAGGCGAAATGTTATTGTGACGGGTGTAAAGATTCATTTTAGCGCAAAAATATTTTGGTGTTAGGTGTACTTCAAAAGCACTTCAATTATAGTGCACTCAACAAAATTCCTCAATGCTGATTGGTCGAGAGCAGTACAGTTAATCTCAAATTGTACCTAGGAGTACCTATTAAGTTTCCATGGGAAGGCACGTGACAACACTCAAACATGGGAAATTTGAACGTTTGGACAAGACGACACATAAACTGAAGTTGCGATTCTGTGGATTGAATTTTTCACGTAATTAAGTAGAATATACAATAAATTAAAAATTGCGCGATCTCATACAATTCGTAGTAGTTTCTTTTTAACGAACTATAAATAGAAAATCGCAGGACCTCATCGTGCAATTCCTGATTAATAAGTCTTCGTGATTTCGAAAGTTCTCAAGTTGCATGAGAACTCTCAAAATAACTCGTACCTATTGATTTATTAATCAGGAATTGAACTTAAGATAGTGCGATTTCTTATAATAATAAAATAAAAATAATAATTGTTTATTCTACTTTATCAAATTTTACACAAAGCGCGACAACTTTAATTTAAATGAGAGTTTATCTAAAGTTGACACACACAATTACACAGCAATTGTATGACCTAAAACTTTATTTACTTGATTTACTAATAATCGATTTTGCTAAATTTGATTGCACGTTACACAACCCGCCTCGATTAGCTTTGCTACTTGCGGGTTGTGTATTTTTCTAAATTGTAAATTTTAAACTATTGAAATAAAATGATAATGATGATGATGATGAAACTACCTCGCTCCCAGGTCTTTACGCGCTTATCGATTGGAACGAGATTCATGACGGAGGCTTGGAGTTGATGGCGAATCTTCTCGATAAGCATGGCCTCCCAGCAAAAGAGTTTCTTTTGGTGCAATGAAAAGCGTTCTATATAATAAAAACTTCAAAAGCAAAAAACTTAAAAAACATAATTATTAATTATAGGTTACTTTCTTGGATCATTTATTTTTAATGTGCCGCGTCGCTACGTCCAATCAGCCTTCCTCAGTTTTTTCGCTTTTCGAGGCGCTGAAGCTTCACTAGATTTTGTTTCAGTGTTTCGTTGCTTGGATCTAGCTTTGCTGCACGTTCGTAATGAAGTCGTGCTTCTGCGTAATTACCCTGCGAAAGAAATCATATTAAAATTAGTTGTCATTAAATCCAGTTTTAAGGTTTGTAAGATTTGACTAAATTTCGTCGCCTCCTTATGATCCTTACAACGTAATAAGTAAGCAAATGTGTGACTTAAATTAATACAATCTCCCATCAAATCAGACGTCGTAGCTACGGAAAGCCCATTCTAGGCTGGAACCTGAGCCCAGGTATTAGCTATGCCATGCTGACGAGGCGTATCGAGGCCGAGGCAGCTGTCCATGGCTGCTAATACTCGGGTTCACGTCTCATTTGGTAGATTTAAGGGGTAATGCCCGCTACCACGTGGCCTTAGTGCCCAATGGGTGGCTTCAGCTTACCTAAACACATTAATTTGTACGGTATTCTTAGTCACATTAAGCCACATCCCACAACCTTTACGTTTTCAACGGAACAAAATAGTTGATTCTGACAGCTTTTCTTGGATTCTCCAGATGACTAAACGCGCTTAAAAATGCCTGAGGCGTTTGAATGCTGTAACAGGTCCTTCCATCACATTGCTCTAACAACGTTTAGCAAAAGAAAGCATTAAGAAAAAGGAGATATGTAATCAACAAAAAAGACAAAGAATCGGTGAACTTGATCTGATGTGGAACATTAGTATAAATATACTAGCGTTCTCTCACTAAAGTCCGTTCTCTTATTGGCTACGCTCAACTCGCTATCTATTCTGTGATCAATAAAATGGCGGCCGCTTCTTCGCGTTTTCGAAGTGTCTGCGAGGAAGATTTAGATAATTTACTTGTTTAGTTTTGAACGACTGGTAGATTTATACTAAAACAATTAGATTATTCGCTCTCGATTTCTTGATAGCTGATTCGGGCTGCGCCCTCTCAGCTATCTCGCAATAGAAATCTCGAGCTCATAATCTAATTGTTAAATAGAGCGATTTTCAATTGAGTGTCGTAAAACCAAAACCAAAGCAATTACTCCAGCCAATCACAACAGAAGTAAGCAATGCAATGAGTCAATCAGAATACGAAGCAATTACATGTAGCCGGCGGGTTTTGGTTTTGCTCCTCATTAGTTGAGATAGTGGCGCGAGTTTTCCTGGCCAATCAAAAGCAATGCAAAACCAGAGCAAAACGAGAATACCTTTCGACACTCAATTGAAAACCGCCCTATAACATTTGCTGAATAGTCCATTTCAGCTATGGACACGCCAATATACGCTGTCCAACATCTACTGTTGAACAAGAGAAGCAACATGATTTGATCATGAACTACTGAACTTCAGATCCTTAGTTAATATTAGAATCAAAACTAACTTCCGATATTAATAACGGTGTATGATGTAACATTCTGTCCCTCACTGTTAGCATAAGTGCAGCCTTGATATGCTCACTAACCTCAAGATGAAATATAACCCCAAGATTCAAATGAGCACTAAAGTGATTTGGGTCCAGCTGTATCGCCAACTTGAAGCTCTGAGAAGAAACGGTAATAATACATCATTAATGTGAAAGAATGAACCGGAACTAATAACAGAGTTGCCCGGCACTCATTGGGATAGAACAAATTAAACATTTCCCGGTTGACTTTTGACTGACCAGAAAACACTTTTCCACAGACCACCCAAGACAAACCCTTGGGCAATGAAGACAGCAATGAAGCCAAAGAAATCAATTCTTTCGCTGGAATTTTTTGAAACGACATTACCCTTACTAACAAGTAATCTCATCAAACCTAATGGCTAGCCAATGAACTAATGAGCATCCATCCATGGGCAATAGCAACACTCCTTTTTGCTTCAGGCTATTATTTTCTATTACCAAGCAGACCTGCATGAAAAGCCGTTTCAACAAGGATCGCGCCAAAAGCTCATTAATTCGTTGTCACTACCCCCCGCCCTTGCTACTCGCTGGTTGTCGAACCATATCTGAATTGTCACATGTGGTTGGCGCAGCATTTGAACCTCATTAAAATAATTTTCTTACACAATTTTGTTGGTTTGTAGCAGGCGTTGTTTTTTCTAAAGTAAGATTTAAGTTCGTACCTTTTTGGCCTGTTGCATGTTTCGTAAATCTTTGTATAAATTTCCTTGGAGGTAACAAAGATCTGCGTCTTCACCATGAAGATTTAAAGCATCAGTAATAACTTGTAAAGCCTTAAAATAGAGATAAAAAATACGTACTTGCATGACCATGCTGATATTTCAACTGTTTGCAGGCCGGAAACAAAAAATAGTGCAAGCCGCGGGTAGATGCAAGTGGGTCGATATTTTTCTGTTCAACGGTCATTTTAAATTCCTGAGCTTAATTCTGTGTTATAATTGCACGCTTTTTCAACGAACAAAACATTCAAAATGAACAAGGAACACATTTTCTAACGTCCCGTCCTGCGGTGGCATAAAAGGTAAAGTGCAAATTTTGTTTCGTCTTTTTTTCTTCTCTTTTCATGTTTGGTTACGGCACGTGACACAATTGTCAGAATCATAATCCGACGAGTTGATCATGTCACATATCTTCGCGAAATCGACTAAAACAGAATCTTAAAGGCGCTTATGACCTTCATAACAATAAGATGGCGATGAAACATTTTATTATGATGGTAATTATCTTTATGAGTTTGTTTATGCAGGTTTACAAAGACTTAATGTGATGGAAATCAGTTTGTGACGTCATGTAAGGAATAGACCCATGCCCCTTACTAGCTAGTCGTGGGACAGATGATGGCTAGAGTCAATATTTAGTTCAAAAAGGCGCAAAACGTCGCAATACGTTTCCAACAGGTGCAAAATTTTATTTAAGCGGAAAAAATCAAATATTTTGGAGTTTGGTGCACTTTAACAGATGAACATAACTTCATACAAGTAACAAATTGAGATGCTTACATCATTCAGTTCATTATTCTGAGCATACATCCCAGAAAGCGTCTTATAATGTCCAAGGTTATGGGGATCATCCAGCACCAGTCCCTTGACAATTCTCACAGCCTCACTAAGCCGGTTTGTACGGCCCAGAAGAATGGCCTGGAAACAACAAAATCGAGGTTATAAGTTGAGTAAACAAAAGTCAGAATTTCACGGGTATAAGTTCACAAAGAAAATATCAACTGTACTAGATAACCGAGCTCGCTGAAACGAGATCAATGGCACCATCCTACTCAACCACAAGGAGCTCACAAAAGCTGATGTTCGAAACATGCGGCAATGTACGAGAAAATTGTCGCGAAATGTTGCGAAGAATACATATTTTACCTTTTCCACTTCAAAATCAAGCTGAATGCAATTAACGCAGACGAATAGTCCTTCAAACCGTTTAAATTCGCCGTTTCGATCCGCGTTGACGACAAAACACATGAACTGAGGTTAGCATACAATTGTTGTGAACAGTTGCAATGGGCCTCAAAGATTTCTTTAGATAATAACTTGGAGAGAGATAGCATATTCCATACTGCTCTTCCATCTTTACTTTCAAGTTACTATCCTTAACAGTTGTTCTTTAGCAGGAAAAGCCGGGGTAATACAGCAACTACACCCAAAAACGAAGCTTGTTAACGTGGACTCTGTTTTACTCACATAATTTGACCGTGTCTCTATGTTTGATGGCTCCAGTTGTAGCGCCTCTTTCCAGGCCAGTTCAGCTTCCCGTAACTGATTGTTATGGTAATATAAGACTCCAAGAAGCTGCAATGTGCTTGGCTCCCTTTTTATCGATAAAGCCCTGTGGTGACAATAAGATGAGACTATTCTTTAAACATATAACTGCAATATTTCAACCAGATTACACAACGATTCCAGAATTTTATCCAGCAATCTATGAATATATCACAGTGACTACAACAGAAGATTTATAAAGAACAGTGACGTCAGACAGAAATGGGAAATCCCGGTTCAAGTTTATTTTGCACGGTCCACAAGGAACCTGAAATTATGATGCATCTGGATTAGAGTTCGTATCCACACAACATTTTTTTTTCCTCGTGAAACTCGTGTCATACGATGTTTCGGCGTTGTTCACAAGTATCCCGATCAATGAAGCTATCCCAATTGTTAAATCGAAACCGGAAGGTCACCCAACTTTACCGGATAGATCAGTGTTCTCTGGATATACCACAATTATCCACCCTACTCGAAATGTGCCTCGCTAGTACTAGACTTCACTTTCCAGAATCAATTTTACAAGCAACAAGGAGCCGCGATGGGTTCCCCAATTTCACCCATAGTCGCCAATCTTCATATGGAACACTTTGAGAGCAGAGCATTGGACACCGCACCTACCCCGCCAGCTATGTGGTATCGATATGTTGACGACACGATGACCAAAATTCATGAATGCGACGTGAGCTCTTTTTCCGATCATCTTAATTCCCTCAATTCACACATCCAGTTCACTTCGGAGGAAGAAAAGAATGGCAAAATTCCATTACTTGACACCTTCATGCCTTCACGTGAACGAGGATGGCTCAACGAAGGTCACCGTATACCGGAACCGACTCACACCGATTAATATCTGAATTTTCATACCAATCACCACTTACAACATAAAAGAGCTGTAGTTAACACTCTACTACTCCGAGCTCACACCTTGGTGTCCGAAGAAGTCGACAAATTAAAGGAAATTCAACACGTTAAGGAAGCCTTAAAAGCCAATAATTATCCTGATTGGATGCTAACAATACCGAGCACTGGAACGGTCTCGAGAGATCCCGAATAATCTGTTAATAAGAAGAGAATTTATGCTTCAATGCCATAAATCAAGGGCATTTCGGAACGCCTCCAAAGATCATTCAAATCACACCAGATCACACTTGTACACAAGCCTTTCAATTCCTTAAGATCACAACTAGTTCGGGTTAAGGACAAAACAGAAAATCTTAGAAAGTGTGGAACAGTTATCATATCCATTGCGAACAATGTGACAAAGAATATTGGGCGAAACGTCTCGGTTATTGGAAACATCTTTCTACAAACTCGTCAGCTGTTCGTGAACATTGCCACCTCACGGGTCATTCGGTGGATTCCAGTAAAACAAAAGTTCTTGCCACGGAAAGTAACACTTTCAAACGCCGCATAAGGGAGGCAATTGAGATAAGATTACGTAAGCCCTCCTTGAACAGAGACAATGGCTTCGAATTAGCCAGCATCTATGACACCATCTTAGCTCCCTCGGGACCATTATATAACCTTTCTTAACATTCAAATTTGTATTGTGGCTGACGAAGTTCGGTTGATCCGAACGAAATATCCCACTTTTAAGTCTTTTAATTGCGCTCTGAGTACAGAAAATGTTTTATATTTTAAATTTTTTTTTTCATTTTTCAATGCACCAAAATATTAGAGTGCAGCATCAGTCAAAACTCATAAGTGGTTATATATGGTCTCCAAGTCTCCAATACAAACCTGCTGTAAGCCTGTTCTGCCTCGCGAACTTTCCCGGATGTACGTAGCTGTCGCGCCATGTTCACCAGTGCCACTGAGTGACTGGGATTCAGTTTTAACGCGGTGTGGTATTTCTCCAAGGCTTCTTTTGTTCGACCTACGTGTTGACAAGTTTGTTAGCCTCTCACTAACGTCATTGTAAAATTAAAGGCTTAAAAGTAATACTTTTCAATCAGTTGTGCTGTTTATTATGCTGTACAAGGTGGTTCTAACGTTTGAGTCTGTGAGTGAAATCCTAAAGTGTGACCATTCAAATAAAAGCTACTGAGCAGTACTTTCCTCAAGGTTCGACATCTCCACTAGCCCGGTAGCCCGAGACTAGTAAAAATTGAGTCGGGCTAGTAAAAACCAAACATTCAGTAAGCCGTGGGTTTATAGTAGAATTCGAGAAACAAAAATATATTCATTTAGATATTACGAAAAGTTTTAGCGAGAATGGCAATACAGGAGGTGTTTAAAACTACCACTCCATGTGGTCTTGATCAGAAAACTGTGGATCAACTGAAATCCTCTTTCAGTCTCCACATGGTCTTGCTAAGCATGGTCGCCCTTACAGTGACCAAGATCCTGGGAAGGAGCTTGGGCTACTGAGATGTGCTGTGGGCTAGTAGATTTCTAAAGGTCACTAGCCTGGTGGCTAGTGATTCATGAAGAATAAATGCCTAGCCCTGTTTTCCGTGGGAAGTGAAATCCTAAAGTGTGACCACTCAAATGAAAGCTACTGAGTAGTACTTTGTATTTTATGACATAAACCAAAGTATTTTGAAAATTGTTCCAGCAAATCACTTTCATCAAACAACAATATATTAATCTTCTTCAGCTCACCAATTTTCCCCAAGAACACTGCGTAATTGTTGTATGCATCAGCATTGTTTGGTTCTAAAGTGAGTGCCTTTTGATAAAACACTTCAGCTTCGTCTGATTTCCCTTGATTACTGAGAACACCAGCAACATTCATTGCTGCATCCAAATACGCTGGGTTTATTCTGCAAAGGAATGATTCCATGTCCGCAAGGTCAAATACGTTTGTGTAAAGGCTGAAATGCACGGATTTGATTAATGTTTTTTTTTTTCATGAAAGTTCAGACGGATCAAGTAGTAAACGCAAATACCGTATTTCCTCGAATAAATGCCCTCCTCCGAGTAAGCGCTCACCTCCTCGGCCAAAATAGAAAATAACCTCGAAGGTTCAGCGCCCTTCTTTTTGGATATATTTATTCATGTTTAAAATTACAACAAGATCACCTTGCCGGGTGTGCAACAAACTGCGCGTTGGCACTGATTGCGCATATATTATTGACTTTGAATGTATCAGATATATGAATATCATATATTTGAATTGTGTATTAAAGAACAAATGTGTGAGTGATCATCACAGTTATGAACAAGCAGTAGTGAAAATAAAGTCTGAAAAGGCTTTATTTTCACTACTCTTTAAGTAGTGTTCATAACTGCGATGATCACTCACATATTCGTACATATATTCTTGGCGTACATGCTCTCTTGTTGGAGTCACCGATTTCCGTGAGATCAAGCATCTCAATACTCAGAGTAACAAACAAACAAATACTTGCTTTCCAGCGACAATAGCTATGTACGATTTTTAGCAAAACGTTGTCAAATGAGTCAAAACAAAACAGCAAGTTAACCAGAAAAAAATCTCTCAAGTGAAAATTTCCAAGAGGTGAAGGGTTATCACTTACCTTAGAGCTTCTTTAAGCATCTTTTCAGCTTCAGGTAAGCGTTTCAAACCCCTGAAAAGTAATAATTTCAAAGAGAAAAGACTAAAGCATGCACGAATCTAACAGCGAATATCTTGTTTTCTCTGCTGAGCCAAATTCCTACATTAAAAAAATCTCCATTCCCAGCATGTGTAGGGGACGTAGTTCCCGGTGTGATGGTCTATCTCTCTCTGATGATTAAATGCTCGGAGATATTAGCGGCACAAGCTACTCTAAAATCCGAGGGTAAATAATGTGATGTATGTATGTATGTATGCATAACTTAATCCAGACCTCCCTCACTGTATCAAGCTTTCTCCCTTAAAGGGAACCTCCACTCTTACAAAGAATTCATGCTAATTTGTTGGAAATAATTACTAGCTTCCAAATTTTGTTTTGAAACGTGGATATAAAATTTAAGTGTACAAAAAAATCGATATCATTTTCGCCTATTTTCGCTTTCAAATTTCCCGGGCGCGGCCATTTTGGATTTGATGACGTGTATTGTCAGGAAGCAAATGAAGCAGAACATACTTTGTGTTAAACATAGGGCAACCATTACACGTCATCAAATCCAGAATGGCCGCGCCCGGGAAATTCACAAGCGAAAATAGGCGATGATGCAATCGATTTTTTGGACACTTTAATGTTATATCCACATTTTAAAAGAAAATTTGAAATCTAGCCTACAATTTAGCGTCAATTTGTTGTAAGAGTGGAAGTTCCCTTTAACTAAATGGTCTTAGGTCTCATAAGACTCTTTGGACAAATGACTGCAAAACGTCCATAGAGACTAACAGTTTTCTTCGAAATGTGCCCCACGAGGTAACGGAACGAGAAACGAATAATCTTGGACAGTTCGTTCTTACTTTATTTTAATTCTTCACCCTAGAAAATATGAGAAGCCTGGCACGAGTGAGAGACTGTGAGATCGTTTGGGTAGACGGAAGATTAAAACCATTGTGTTTTCATTGTCTTCATAACCACCAAAGTAGCTCTTGTTAAATCTACGTCATCTAACACGTTTACTCCACAAAAGACTTCTACTTAACAATTAGATTATGAGCTCGAGATTTCTATCGCGTGATAGCTGATGAGGGTACAGCCCGAATCAACTATCACGCGATAGAAATCTCGAGCTCATAATCTAATTGTTAAATAGATCGCAAGTAGCGTAGTCAATCAGAGGACGGCATTCGTGATAGAACGCTAGTAGATTTATACTAGCCTGCTTATATAGCAAGCGTTTCCGTGAGTTTTCCGAGCAAAGAGAGACCGAGCAACAAGATTTAAGAGCAAAAGTAATTGTTCTCGCCCCTTTTCTCGCGCGGCCAAAACATCGAAAAATTCCTCTGCTCGGTCTTTCTTTGCCAGAAACCCCCCCGGAAACGCTGGCTACGCAGGGTAGATTTATATTTATAATCCCACACTCGTGCCAGTTTCTGGACTGGAGAATATTGATCTCATGTATCGCCATGCGGTACTTACGACAGGTGTGTCCCGAGATTGAAGTAGGAGTTCGCATGGTTAGGGTCGTGCCGTATGGCCTGATAAAAATGTTTCATGGCTTCCTACAAGCAACACACAAAAGGTACAAACAACGAGTGTCTCATGCTGACTCATAAACAAATCTGTTTGTCTTTGTGATAAATGCTACGCAAATAGTGGCCTTGAAAATTAGAGCCTCTTGATTTCCAACGTAAGTTGTAAATTCTGCCGACGAGGACCAGTGAGCAGCTTGTACGTCTGAACTATGTTTAGTCCACCTGAAGATAACATCCTGGTCTAGTGCAAACACTGTTATCATTCTTCAGAGCTGTTCAAGAGGCAGAAGTGAAAAGTAAAGAAAAAGAATGTGCAACTTTCTCGCGTTCTAAAAGGTCCTGCCGAGTTATAATTAAGCCTAATTAATTAAGCAAACATTATAATATTTTGAAGGAAGGCAATTAACTATAGAATTTTACAGTACCTCATCGTTTTCCAAAAGGGTACCAAGATTATTGTGTGAACTGACATGATCTGGAGCCAGACTAAACACATAACGCAGAAATAAATCGTTAGTTTTCTAAGGTCATCCACACCCTTTGAAGCACTAATAACGTGAGAGGAGAGAAAAGGTACCCAGGGGGCAGGTATAAGGTCATTGACTGTGTTTTACAGCCACATTCGTTGTATCGCCTTGCGTGTTTTAGAAAAAAAAAAAGGGGAGGGGGGGGGGGGGTTCTGTTCCCTCAATTATCTGAGTGGGGGCGGGGTTATGGAAATCAAACGCAGCGCGTTCTGATTGGGCTATTTGAATAACCCGGCCACAAATCAGATGATTGGCGGAACAAAAGAAAACCCAAATCCCTTCTAAGTTTGCAAAACATGCGGCGCGATACAAGAAATCTGGCTGTAATCCCCAAAAATTCAAGATCTATGTGGGTCCAGTATACACCTAAAACAGAAGAAGATTACTAAAACACTGTAAAGCTCTTGAAACTGTTGAACGCACTGTTTAGCTGTATTTCGCTGGCAAATCTGACCTCCCAAGAGTTTCATTTGGTTTCGATTGAAATAGAATAAACTAATGGTAAATGACCAATAAAGTCTGTCTAGAAACTATTTAACAACCAGACTCCAATTGGCAGTGGGCGTGCACCATGATAACGCACAGATGACGTCAAATCGTGTTAAGAACAAAGAAGTACGCTACGAGCCGCAAGCGAGTAGCGTGACTGATGTTCTTACAGCGTCTTGACGACCTCCGTACATTGTCAGAGTACACGCGCACTGCCAAATAGAGTCTAGTTGTTTTAAACACTGTTTTTTAACTTTGTTCGGTCCATGACATCACTCGCGCGTCTATACTTTAATCGCAAACTCCTCTGGACCAATCAAAACGTGAGGTTTACACCATCCATTGTATAACGGCTGAAAGTTACCCTGCGGAAATCTAAGATTTTAAAGCAAATATTAGCCCGAGAGCTTGCCTACCAGTTTTAAGAGGATCAAACCTCCAAGGGGCAACTATCAGACCGATAGTCCGGCGAGTGAACTTACTGTTCACCATTTCTTCCAAACAAAAGTCACCGAAGTTACCGTTATAGCGAAAAGTTGAAACAAAAACGCAAAACACAAAAATACAAGGTAATTAACAATGCTATTTTATGAATTAGAAAGGTAAACAAGGGGTTTTTTCGCTGACCATTGGTGTCCATCCGGGTGTTTTCGCCCGACACCATCGCTCGGTATGGTCTCTCCCCAGATGAACTGCATCACGTCACGTGATTGGATTGAACCAATCAAACTACTCCTTTCTCGATGAAAACTCACCGAAGCGCTTCTTCATAATGACGTATGGCTTCCTCGTTCCTTCCAACATCTTTCAGAAAATTGGCAAAGTTATAATGAGCTTTAGCATTGTGAGGGAGAGTATCAACCCCAGATCTGTAAAAAATAGTACACAAACTACTCAATAAATTAGAAATTAGAAATTAAGCAAGATACTCCTGACCGAGAGAAACTTCTCATTATCAATTTTAGGAAGAAAGCTTTCTATGTTCCTTTTCTTTCAACTTCTATGAGCTTTGTCGGGCCCACGTCAGACTCCTCTATTTCGCAAAAACGGTGAGTGAGAAAAAATTGCCCAACTTTCACAAATTACCTGAATAAAGACTCCCTGCTGCTCCACACACGGTTGCGAACAACAACTTTCCAGCAAAATAATCCAATCAACACGCAGACTGTCAATGACAAAACTTGCTTCAGCATGGGTGTTGACACTGCGTTTGACGGTGCATCTCTTTCTTGTTCATTGTCGTTATGCATATCTGCAACTTTTTCTCTTGCAACTGATGCTAATTTGTTGAGTCCACAAATAACTAGCATACAAAACCCCATGCTAAAACATAGAAGACAGAGTAATTTTAACGTCAGTGGTGGTTAGGAATTTCAGTCAATAAGCATTAAGTACAATATGTTCACATCAGGCGCTGAGTTCTTCAAACTGAAACTAACAAGTCAGCCCCGATCAGTCTGCAAATGATGTAATCGGCAAATGGTCTGAATTTTCTTTTTTTTTTTAAGCTCAAAGACTTGTATTCTTGTGAAATGTGATCCAAATTCAAGATGGCGCGCAGACGAGCTTTTGACAGCTCTGCGAATTTACTTCTGTTTCTGGCTTTATCTTCGGTGATTTTTGGCAAATATGGTCACCTCGAGGAACAGTGTTTCCTCCCAAAGGCGAATGACATCAACTTATTCGATTTGGTGGAACCTTGTCCATCTTCTATCGACTTTTGTCCCTGGAAACATGTTCGCCATGTTATCACTATTGCACGTCGTAAGGGCTACTTCGCTACGAGATCGATATACTACTCCAATTCAACGTCAAGTTTCCATCAAATGCGGCTACTCATTAGTGGAGATATCAGTTTAAACCCTGGACCAGATAAATGTCACCATTGCTCGAAAAGAATCTCCCGAAAACACCGGGCGCTCGACTGTAGTGACTGCGAGGAACGCTATCATGTCAAATGTAGTGGAGCAAACCCAAAGCAGCTCACTGAGCTAAAAAGTATTCAAGCGACAAATTGGATTTGCAATGCCTGTCTTCTTCGTAATTTGCCTTTCTCTAATGAAGTTACCTTGAATATTTCGCTAGAGTGCGAACAACAATCGAACTATCTGAATGCGGCGGATATCGATGAAGGCCCTGACTTAGCGAAAATTACACCTCAAACCAGCAAACGTTGTGTTATTGGCAACCTTAACATCAACAGTCTTCCCTCGAAATTTTTAGAAGTCCAAGACTGGATTGCATCATTTGATATATTAAGCATCCAGGAAAATTAAA
The DNA here is from genome assembly GCA_016490735.1 of Pachyseris speciosa. Classification (NCBI taxonomy): domain Eukaryota; kingdom Metazoa; phylum Cnidaria; class Anthozoa; order Scleractinia; family Pachyseridae; genus Pachyseris; species Pachyseris speciosa. Next base: position 345,064 of record JAEMWC010000499.1, read on the forward strand.
TCGACAGCACATTTCCGACTGCACAATTTTCTGTCCAAGGCTATAATTTATACCGACGAGATCGCAAGAAAGGCGGCGGAGGAATTTTGGTCTACGTTCGTAATTCCATTCCTTCAGATCAACTGAAAACCAAACGTGGAGAAGTTGAAGCAATTCTTGTTGACATTCAACTGGGTCAACAACACTTCTCGCTTCTGTCAGCATACAAACCTCCATCGTAAAGAATGAGATTTTTTAGGACAGAATTGAGTGCTCTCTTGGATGTAGCTATTTCTAATCGCCCCGACGTGATTTGTATTGGAGATCTTAATTGTGATTTGTTACATCCCATGGATAATGGAAAACAAGGAAGAGAATTGTTGGACATCTGTGATGTCTCATGATCTTCATAATTTAATAACAGGTCCAACTAGGATTTCCTCCTCGAAAGAATCCTGTCTGGATGTAATATTGAGCAATGTACCTTCAATTGCTCTGAAATCTGGTACTGTTGACATGGGCTTGAGTGACCATATGCTAATTTACAAAATTTTTAACAAGAAGTTCTTAAAGCCGAAAGCTTGCCTAATAAAAAATTCAATGATGAGGAATTTAACAAAGATCTGCAGCTCGTTCCTTTTCATGCGGCTTACGTATTTGAGGATATAGATGACATCTACTGGGCATGGGAAGAGTTATATAAAAATGTATTGGATGATCATGCCCCCATCAAATGCAGAAAGGTCAGGGAAGGCTTCCGTCGATCGAAATTTATCACCCCAGAAATACGTAAAGCCATTAGTCACAGGAATGCTCTCAAGCGTAAATATAACAAGTCAAGAACGCCTGACAATTGGGAGGCCTACAGGACCATGCGTAACCGTATCGTAACCATGCGACGCAGGTCCGTGAATAATCACTTTGATCAGTTATGCATAAATGCCGCCGGGAAACCTAAAGAATTCTGGAACTCACTTCCTCCTCTGATGCATTCAAAGAGATGCGCACCAAGTGAATATATCACGCTCAAAGAGAACAATAAAATAATAAAGATCAGAATCAAGTTGCAGAGATTCTGAATAACGTAAAGCTTGTGGGATGTGGCTGGAGTGACAATGATACCTCACAAATTAATGTGATTTGGTAAGCTGAAGCCACTCTAAAGGCACTAAGGCCACATGGTAGCGGGCATTACCCCTTAAATCTACCAAAGCAAAGATTGAGCCCAAGCATTAGCAGCCATGGACAGCTGTTTCGGCCTTGTTAGGCCTCATCAGCATGGCATAGCTAATACTCAGGCTCAAGTACCCACATATCCATAAAACAAGCAGTGAAAACGTAAAGCTTGTGGGATGTGGCTGGAGTGACAATGATACCTCACAAATTAATGTGATTTGGTAAGCTGAAGCCACTCTAAAGGCACTAAGGCCACATGGTAGCGGGCATTACCCCTTAAATCTACCAAAGCAAAGATTGAGCCCAAGCATTAGCAGCCATGGACAGCTGTTTCGGCCTTGTTAGGCCTCATCAGCATGGCATAGCTAATACTCATGGTAATGCCCGCTACCATGTGGCCTTAGTGCCTTTAGAGTGGCTTCAGCTTACCAAATCACATTAATTTGTGAGGTATCATTGTCACTCCAGCCACATCCCACAAGCTTTACGTTTTCACTGCTTGTTTTATGGATATGTGGGTACTTGAGCCTGAGTATTAGCTATGCCATGCTGATGAGGCCTAACAAGGCCGAAACAGCTGTCCATGGCTGCTAATGCTTGGGCTCAATCTTTGCTTTGGTAGATTTAAGGGGTAATGCCCGCTACCATGTGGCCTTAGTGCCTTTAGAGTGGCTTCAGCTTACCAAATCACATTAATTTGTGAGGTATCATTGTCACTCCAGCCACATCCCACAAGCTTTACGTTTTCACTGCTTGTTTTATGGATATGTGGGTACTTGAGCCTGAGTATTAGCTATGCCATGCTGATGAGGCCTAACAAGGCCGAAACAGCTGTCCATGGCTGCTAATGCTTGGGCTCAATCTTTGCTTTGGTAGATTTAAGGGGTAATGCCCGCTACCATGTGGCCTTAGTGCCTTTAGAGTGGCTTCAGCTTACCAAATCACATTAATTTGTGAGGTATCATTGTCACTCCAGCCACATCCCACAAGCTTTACGTTTTCACTGCTTGTTTTATGGATATGTGGGTACTTGAGCCTGAGTATTAGCTATGCCATGCTGATGAGGCCTAACAAGGCCGAAACAGCTGTCCATGGCTGCTAATGCTTGGGCTCAATCTTTGCTTTGGTAGATTTAAGGGGTAATGCCCGCTACCATGTGGCCTTAGTGCCTTTAGAGTGGCTTCAGCTTACCAAATCACATTAATTTGTGAGGTATCATTGTCACTCCAGCCACATCCCACAAGCTTTACGTTTTCACTGCTTGTTTTATGGATATGTGGGTACTTGAGCCTGAGTATTAGCTATGCCATGCTGATGAGGCCTAACAAGGCCGAAACAGCTGTCCATGGCTGCTAATGCTTGGGCTCAATCTTTGCTTTGGTAGATTTAAGGGGTAATGCCCGCTACCATGTGGCCTTAGTGCCTTTAGAGTGGCTTCAGCTTACCAAATCACATTAATTTGTGAGGTATCAGAGATTCTGAATAGTTGTTTTAAAAATATGACAGAAAGCCTGGACATCCAACAGTACACTTCTTTTGAAAATCAACCGCACTTGTCAAATATTCCAAGGAACTGGAATCAAGATGAACAGTTCGAGTTTAATTTAATTAATCATGAGTTGGTGAAGACTGCTCTACAGAGAATGAAAGCAAACAAAGCAACTGGTCATGATCACATACCACCACGTGCACTCAAGGCGTCTATTCCATCAATTACACGGCCTGTTAGTCATCTAATTAATACTATCATCACTTCGAGAGCAGTCCCTGACTCCTGGAAACGAGGAGAGATCGTACCACATCATGAAAAGGACTCACAATTAGAGAAAGAGAACTTTCGACCAGTCACAGTTCTTCCAGCGATGTCCAAGATCTTTGAACATCTTATTCATCAACAACTGACAGTTCATTTAGAGAAGATTCTTCACAATTCTATGTTTGGATACAGAAAATATCATGGGTGCCCGACGGCACTCCTTGCACTCACTGAACAGTGGAAGGAAGATCTTGATAATCATAACATTATCGGCACAGTAGCCATCGATTTAAGTAAGGCCTTTGACTGTCTACCACATGACTTAATTCTAGAAAAACTTAAATTCTATGGCTTAGGTGATCATGCGTTATCTTTTAATGCGAAGCTATCTCTCTTCTCGCCATCAAAGAGTGAGGCTCGGTACCGCCTTCTCCACGTGGGAAGGGGTGTTAAGAGGAATCCCTCAAGGTTCTGTCTTGGGACCTACATTGTTTAATATTTTTATAAATGATTTGGTGTATGCAATAACACAATGCAGGATTATCAATTATGCGGATGATACAAATATCCATTGTTCCAATAAGAACGTACGTGCTGTTGAAGACAACCTAAATAATGATCTTGAGAACGCAACTACATGGTTTATTCAAAATGGCATGAAACCAAATCCGGAAAAGTACCAGGCTATGGTCCTTGGTAGAACAGAAGATGAGCTACTCCTTAAATCAGGCAATACTGATATCAGAAGCACAGAAAAGACTAACCTCCTGGGGGTTGTACTCGACAGTAAGCTAAAATTTGATGATCATGTCTCGAGTATTTGCCGCAAAGTGAGTGCTCAAATAAACGCCCTTAATAGACTGAAAAACATTTTACCACTTAAAAACATGGAATCGTTATATCGTTCGATTATTCTACCAAATTTTTATTACTGCAACCAAGTTTGGCACCATTACGGAAAAAGAAACACTACAAAAATCGAAAAGTCAACGAAAGGGCGTTAAGATATGTCTATAATGATAAACATGCATCCTATCAACATCTCTTGGAAAGGATAAGACTACCCTCCATGGAATCTCGAAGAATTTAAGACATGTCATTAACAATACATAATAGCATATCGAACAAAGCACCACGGGCAATCAGGAATCTTATTAATTTACGCTCATTTAAGTACAATCTCAGGCGCCAAGAATATGTTTTATCTTTACCTAAAGTTAACACTACCAAATATGGACTCAAGTCATGGAAATATTTTGCAGCCAAGAAATGGAATGACATTAGTTATTAGGTGGAATATCTGTAAACTAGCTCCCAGGCTTAGTGTATATCCACGTTAAATAAAGCATGATGATGATGATGAGGCAATCTTTTTCTCTTCATGGAGGACAGGCTGGGAGTATAGCCGCGCCAGGTGACGTTTTTGGTTGTTGTTTGTTCGTGGCAAAGATTTGCGTTGTATTTTACCAACAACTTATCCTCAAAAACATAAACTGCAGCATGGTCAATTCTCTTTGCTAGGTTTTACTAATGTGCTAGCTAGATTCTTTTCGCCTGCAATGTCGTCCTTCTTTCTTTTCCTTTACAGAAGATACCAGGCGGTTAAAAATAGTGTTACTTTTAAGGAATTTTTCTTGCATAGTGAAGGCTGGCAAAGGCCAAAACAAAAATACAGGACTGCACAATGTTAAGAATAGGCTATATAACTGTGGCACAAATGCATGAAGAATCTGAGCAAAAAACGAATGTTCATGGTTTTACAATAGCTGACCCATCAGGAACACATACCTTGGTACGTACAATATTCTCTCTGCAACCACGAAGCCCACTCTAAAGAACAGGTTGGATGCTGGGAGGAAAGGAATCACCAACAAAGCCAGGGAAAGCACAAGAATGTCTTGTTCATTGGGCTGAAACAAAAGTATATTAAGTAATTGAATGAATCGTGAAATATTGTGACAACCATTTTTTCTGATTAATTAATTACAGGGATAGATGGACAAATGGATTGGTTGGTTGATTGATTGATTGATTGATTGATTCAGTTTTGTTTGAATACTGTAATTCATAAGTTATTAACTAACTTCTTTACAAGAAAGCCGTATTGAAATGAAAGTAAACAATAAATATTACATACAGCGTGTTAAAAACAATCAATTTAATGTAACATAAACTTTAATATATAATAATCAATAATCCCTAATTATCAACAGTTTGTTTGCCTAAAGCCAACATCCTCTTTTTAATCTCTGATGTCTTACAGTCTTCAGGAAACAAATTCCACTGTGTGGCTCCTCTGTAAGAAAATGACCCTTTGCAATATAGACAAAAAGACAGACAAATGATTGATGGATAGATGTAACTAAGTAATTGCTTTATATATACAAGATCTAAAACTCAGCATAGTAGTGGGGTCATGTGATTAGATGGATGGATGGACATACAGACAGAGGGAAGGGAGACTGGATGGACAGTTGGCTTTGTAGGTGGATGGAAGTATGAAAATTCACCATACACAGTAAAATGTGACTTAGGTAATTATGATCAATAATCTAAGCACTTACATCAGTGTTCTTTGATAACACAGCAGAATAAGCCAAAAGTGTAACTATTATGATAAAAGTGACTGTCGCCAAGTTACGTGAATCAAGCAGAGATTCTATGAGTGGTACACTCCCCATCTGCCAGTCATAGCTCAAGACACTTGGTGACAGCAAGAGCCAGCAGTTAAATGCAAGCAGGTGCCAATATGTCATGACACGAGTGGCAAGAGAGTCTGAGAATGATGCTGGATTGTCTTGTTTTGTGAAATATGGAAGATGACCTCCAAGCATCCATATTCTGAAGGCCATCAGAGACACAATCTGTAACAAGGATTGATAATTTAAACAATAGTGCAACATGGTGTCACTAAAGCCTGGTTTTATTTCCAATACAGTAGGTTGTTTTATATGCACAGACTTTGCTGGATTGTGCAAGGTGGCAAGGGATGAGGACTGCGTTGAACCTGGATAAGTCAAGAGACAGCACAAATTGGTGGAATGTGCTGCCCCAAAACATTTGCACCCTTCCAGTGGAAAATTATTTGGCTTAGAACCTACTCCCTGCCAGTAAACCCTGCACAGTTTGCAAATAATTATTTTACTTTCTGCATACTCTGTTCTTCCCTCCCACTTCTCCCTCAGCATTCCCAATCTTCCTGAATGCCTAATAAGGAAAATACTGCACCACGCTTATCTTGGCAGGTGTGGGTGAAACCAAACCATGTCAAAAGAGATAAATAGAAATAGATAGTTTATTAAAACATCTTTGGTGGCCAGAAGGCTGGATTACAGATGATTTACAATAAAAACAACTAATATTGCTATTAAAAAAAATATATGTAAATACTAAAAATTTGAATATATACGCTAAAATTGAAATTACAAGATAGACTGACAAATTTATAAATGTAGCATTAACACTTATTACATTCTAATAGTATGCCCTGGCTATTTACTTGCACTGTCTGACAAATGACTCTGACAATTATTTTATTGGCCCACGCTACATGTTTTGTTAATTAATATTTATAGTAAGTTAGAGTAGAACAACTCGTAAGGAAACTCACTGATGCAGAGAGAATTAGTATTCTCAATAAAAATGGTTTGACTGTTCCACTTTCACAGCATAGCATTCGCCTATTCTTTATAAACCTGTTGACAAAAATTATCAGGTAATAATTTTGTGGTTTACACAGCCTTTGATTAGTATTCAGAAACAGTGCTACATGCACATTGGTTGATCCTTCTAATGGAGCAGCAGGTAAATGTACTTAATGTTGAATAGAGAGGAGTACCTAATAAAGCTGTTAAAAATAAAAATAAAAATAAATGTTCTGTACACACTGTGGTATGAATTCAAAACACATATGTCAAAAACAGTACAACCAGTCAAACTACTTTTGCCAGATGTAATCCTTACCCCCACGTTAACTTCTTGTTTATTACTAGACAGTCATAGACAATGCAGACACCAAATACAGTTATGCCATGCTCCTTCACAAGCATTGCCATTGAACCAAACAAGACACAGCTAATCATGCTGATGAAACAGTAAAGACCATCATTTTCTGTTGACCTATATAACAAAGACAGTAGTAGCAGACAAGAACAGTTACAGTCAAATCAGAACTGCAAACAGACTGATAGGGTACCAGTCTTAAAGTCTAAAAGCTCCACATCCCCTATTAAAAGAGAAAGAGTAGAGTAAAACTTTATTTACACAGGGTAGCCCATTCAGCTCTAAGGCTGGTCTCCATAGGGGCCCTGTATCTTAAAAAATTAATTTACATCAAGAATTTTCATGTATTACATTTAACAAGCCTAATAAAAATACAATAAAGGGAGTGGAGAGGGTTCAGCAAAGTGTTGAGATTACTTTTTATTAGGATTTGTTGTTCCTGAGTACAATGAGAGTCAGGGTGGGTTTCTCAGTGGCAAGAGCACTGATTATAAGTTTGGCCTTTTAGACTTGACTTAACTGTGGATCATACCTTGATTTTACACTCTCCCCCGATAATGGACTAATTTTCCAAAATTCAACACAAATCTACTGAACAAATTATATTCTGTGCATTAAACCACTTGGAGGTGACATTGTTTCATCTTAAAAAAAATCATCATTAACTTCATTATTTAATTTCATGAATCAGATACAAGATGAATCATCAATACCTTACAAATACCAGGAATGATAGCAAAATGAGCAGACAGCCCAACACATCTGCACGTCCTACAACTCCTGTCACCTACAAACAAAAATCCTAGAAATATTTACAATAATATAATTGATCGGAGATCACTTGATGTCACTTGACGTGAAAAGCAAAACAATCCCTTGTTGGTATTGTCATCAATGGCAACTCAATCTAACTCTCTAGTAGGAAGAAGGACATTCCCTCATGCCACATAAGCTGTGTTGCTGCATGTATACAGCCCAAAAGGATACATTTTTGAGCTACTATGGTTTAAAATGAATAGATAATAGTAATTGAACTGAGTGGAGTGCAATTTGGTCTGAAATCATACGCATGATTTCAAAATCGAACGAGTGCGCAGCTCGAGTTCGATTTGAAATCACAGGTATGATTTCAGACCAAAATTGCATGACAAAGTTCAATTTCCACTTTATTACACCCATTCTGAAATCACACAGTTTTTTTGTCAATATTAATATTTGTTTATCCATGAAATTTGATAGGTTATTATTATTTCATTTTCATTTTGATGGGTAACAGAAAGGATGCGATTTAAATGGAAATTACCGGTACACATGTTATGATTCAATTTTATCCTTGGTCTAAATTTTTTCTCCCTTGGAGAAAAGGAGAAAAAGAAAATTAAACCAAGGATAAAATTGAACCATAACACACATACAATTTACATGACTTAATTGTATCTACTGTCTTCTGATTACGCCAAAAGGGTATCAATTTTTAACCTTTCGCTTTCGAGGAGAGCCACACTTGTCCAGAATTGTCTGTGAGATATTTTCACTCTGGACCCCATGCACCTTTAACATTATCCCAGGTCCAGTCAACGCTCAAAAACAACCACCTAAGTATCATTGAATTACCCTGGACTCACTAGACAGGCATGTCTGAATGAGCAGCACAGCTAGGGGTCATCAATGAAAGGTGGTTCTGCTCCCAGCTCAATGTTTCGGATCTTCCTTTGGACAGGGTAGGGGAACCCATAAATTTTGACGTGAACCGCACCCACCCGGTGAGGGGTACAATCTCCCATCCCGGCCAGGGTCACTGTTGATGTAACAACCGACAGAAAATGTGAACGACAAACATGTTCTAAATACTGCAGGTTGCTGAGACTTACAGCTTCTGTGTGTACGGGATGAGTAGCGAAAAGAAGTCCCGCGAGAACTGCAAGCGCGGGTGACTTGAAAGCCACTACATCACACATGAAGGTGTACAACAAACAAACCAAACAATGTAAAATAACGTTAATTGCATGATATCCAAACGGGTTCAATCCGTGAATTGCGTAGTTCATTCGAAAAGTGAGAGTGCAAAGCGGTCTGTAAGACTTATGGCTTGTATTGCTCCACATCGGTCTGCCCCAGAAGTCGTTCGAGAATAAATTATAAAGTGGCGTTTCCGGCCGAATGTCCAAGTTCTCTTTGATCGCAAACACGTCATCGTGAACCAAATCGTATTCCAGGGTATTCAGATAACATCCAACAGAAGTAAATGCAATGATTCCATACCCTAACCCTTTTGGTAAGTTTGGGAATGGAATATTACATAGATCACAGGTGACATTGTGGTCAAGACGCCCACTAGTATTCTTCAAATTCGCCGCCATGTTGAAAGCAAGTTATCCCAGATTACATTTTGGGTCGCGTTAGACAGCAAAAGATTATCTGGGCGAGGAATGGGGGAGGGTAGCCTACGGCTTCGCAGCCGTTGTTTGTGTCGGTCCTATTCTCCCTATCCACCAAACCGAGCCGGTCATTCCATTCCAGGAACTGACCAAACACATAGCGGCTTTTAAATTTCGGTAGCAAAGTTCCCGTGGCCTCCGGTGGCCTCTTAGCCTGACAATCCTTTGATAACAACGACCGCAACCAGTTTTTATGAGCCGGCGAGAATGAGCACCCCCCACAAACCGCCACAAACCCATGTTTTCACTGAAACTGCTGATCACTGAATCTGGTCTCGGTCATTGTTATCTAAGGTCTTCCTCTTAGCCTCCTACGCAGACGAGGAAAGATTGCGTGACGAGCAAACAGAACGTCTGCGTAGGAGGTTAGACTGGCCTCTTCGCGACCGTAGTTTGTGTCCGTTCTATTCTCCCCTCCTGATTGGATACTCAGACACAATGGGAATGGAATGTTCGGCTCGATTCAGCAGACGTTGGTGGGGAGGGAGAATAGGACCGACACAAACAACGGCTGCAGGAGGCTGAGGGGAAGGGGTAGATTCAGGATAATGGGTAGGTTCAAGAGAAAAATTCTCTCTTGGTAGGTTCTCGCTACCGCTCCATAAGCTGCTCCTGCAGGTATGTTTTGCAGCAGGCGGAAAACGTCCAAGTATCCCCTCCAATGTCGTCGGATCGATCCCTCACCAATTCTCAAAGTTGAAAAGCGAGACAACCTATGTAACGATAAAATATGAGAATGAATAAAGTCTGTTAAGTGAAAACCATATATTTGAACTGCGGATTAAAGAAATGAATATGTGAATGATCATCGCAGTTATGAACACCACCTAAGTAGTAGTGAAAATAAATCCTGAAAACTTAGGCTTGTACAGGATACAAACCCGTGACTTCTGCGATACCAATGCAGTGCTCTACCAATTGAGCTAACAAGCCAACTGGGAGCTGGTCATTTTGTTTGTTCGTAATATACCAGTGAGTGATGAATATATGAGAATTAATATATGAAAATCATATATTCGAACTGCGGATTGAAGAAATGAATATGTGAGTGATAATCGCAGTTATGAACACTACCTAAGTAGTAGTGGAAATAAATCCTGAAAAAAGAAAAATTCAGGCTTGTACGTGATTCAAAACCACCACATGATTTATACTACAATGTTACGCCATCATGATTTCAGTGTAACTACGGGGCCCGCGCAGCAAGTTTGCAACTGGGGACACGGGGTGTGGGGCTCACCTCGAACGCCTTAGTGTGAGTCAACTAGGGTGGGGGGGGGGGGGGCAGGGTTCATACTCCCCCAGAGAATTTTTAAATTAAAGTCCTCTGAAATGGCCGAAAGTGCATTTAAAAATAACACGGTGTGGTGAAACTTATATACTTTCAGCAACAAAATAGCGGTGTTTTAAAAGCTAATTAACTTAGTTTGTCCGCTGTGAATAATCAGTTTTCGGTAAAACGTGAAAAAGAAATGTAACTTCGGGGGGGGGGGGGGGCAGTTGGGGCGCTAAGGTCCCCCAGCGCCTTCCCCTGCGCGGTCCCTGAACAAATATAGCATTTTATATATCTACTCGAAATATATAGAGCACGACATTGTGGGCTGTTTCAATAGATTGTTTGGGATATGTGGCAGATAATTACACGAAATTAATTAGAAAAGAAAACGGAAAATATAAGGCAGCGTGCTTCATTCATCGAATTAATAAGGTCTAATAGAACGTGATGGAATAAGAGTTAACGATGCGCAGTGTTCCTGATACTTAAAAGTGCCGACCCTTTTACATATTTTCACACTCTATAGTTTCTTTTTGCCTTTTAAATAACGATGGGTCAATAGGTTTGAAAATGTCCTCGTACAACAAGGCAAGTTTTCCCTTTTCCAGTGTTTTGCCAATTTCGGTGAGTCGAGGGTCTTGCTTTACGAGTTTAATGCAATCGACCTTTTCGGTGGAACAGAGACCACTACCAAGGCGGGCTCGGAATTGCTTTATCCCAGTCTTGAGGCTGATACCTTTTCGTTGCTTATCTTGGCCTTCAGGTGGCTTGCAGCCTTTGCTTGCGACTGCTTCTGGGGCTGCTGCGGCTGTAAATTTGAATTCTCGCAGTTCTTGCTTTTCTAATTCCACAAAAACTGCTGACAAGCTTGGGAAGTTGGCAATATCAATTGAAAAGCTCTTGCCTTCTTTACCAGTCGCTGTGAAAGAATCCGGTGCGCTAGCAAGACGAACTCTAGGCCGATCTAAGTCAAGCTTGTGACAATTCACGTGCCGTTGGCTAAATCGTCGATCTGCCAGATTGTGCGCTGGTTTTGGTTCCATATATGCGTCAGATTTTGTTTAATTTCCAACTCGCACGTACAGATTTTTTAGTACTCCGGATCCCTACGGTTTTCCCGATACCCTATTTTTTTTCCGAAGTGCTGACAAGTTCAGAGAACAAGTTGGCGCAAAGGAAAACTATGCAAACCTGTTTGCTGTTATCTTTTATAATTGAAAAAGACAAACAAACCATAATTTTGTTATGTGATACATAAAAGGAAACGTTTTAAGATGTTTTAATTTTAGATCTAATGAGTAGTTTATTTCTGTAATTTATAAATGCATTAATGGGATCATTTATCTTAGCATTATCTAACCATTACACCAAACATTTGACTGATCTTTGAGGAAATTAACACCTTTTGACGTCACTGTTATGCCAATCTCTTTGTTATTAAATGGATGGTCCAAACGCCGTGTTTTGATTGGTCCAGAGGTGTTTGTGATTGAAGTACAGATGCTCGAATGACGTCAGCGACGGAAGAAAGAGAGCAAAAAACCCAAAAAAACAAAGTTATTTGGTGGAAGACGAATACATTCCATTGGCCGTGTGTGTGTAAAATGACAATGCCCAGATGACGTCAAAACGTGGTACGATCATCAGTCAAAAGGTACTCACCTGCGACTCGAAGCGTGCTTTTTTATTCGTATCACGTTTTGTTATCATTTATGCCTTATCAGAGTAATATACACGCACAGCGAAATGCAAATCTACTTGTTAATTATATTAACATTTTTTTTATTTATTAGAACTTTCTGACTTTACATTATCAACAGCATTAAAATCAATTGTGACCTTGACCCCTGGGTCTCTTTTGAGCTATTAATAGGGCATTTATTCTCTGTTTTTACATATGCCAAGTTTTAAAATCTATCGTGCGGTAGAACACCCTTTAATAATACAAGGTATTAAAATCTATTTTGAGATAAATGCCCTCAGAGTTTTTTTTAGTGTTCCTTCCCAGTGCACGTGAGAGTTCGACTCGGGCGTGCATTGAACACACAGTGAGGGAAAGTCGGTCATCTTGGAAATGAACTCTGGTTTTTTTTTCCGCTAAATTAGGGATGCACTACTGTCTTTTTGCGGGTACACTACTGTAGTTTTGCAGGCCCGAGTTTAGGCTAATGTTAGCCCTTGTTTCAGAAAAATACGGTTACTATCAGTGGCATAATATGCTACTGTTACTGACCAGTTATGAAAATCTTTTCAGTAGTTGAAATACTTTTATTTTATTCAAGGTACTTTCAGCCGAATTACGAATACGAGAGTAAAGAAATTTTGATCACACATTTCGCAAGAAATTTAAGTAAAGGTTATTCAAAAATTGTCAAACATCCCTTAGACCTTTGTGGAGATTCAGAAGTAGCCATCCTGCTTCAGATCCTTAGGCTACATAACTGTTTTCAAGTATAAATCTACCAGTCGTTCAAAACTAAACAAGTAAATTATCCAAATTCTCCTCGCAGAGACTTTCAAAGCTAGATTTGTATATTAAAAGCATTTAAAACTCTTGACGACCGCACTAACGGGTAAAACATTAAAAAAAGTTTTGCAATCTTGTCTTGCTCTTACATTAGTACGATTTATAAGGGCACTGAGTAAACTCCCTTCCGTCCCCTGTACTTTTCCTGCCCAATCGATCAGCTTCGCTTGATAAGCTGGCAGGAAACGTGGTTTGTACGTTGTGAAATAAAGTGTAAACAGCATGTTTAAGCTCTTGTTGTCTTACCCTTTCCCTTCAAATTTAAATATAGAAGTTAGTGTAGATAATCAAAGATGTCTGACCAGTACTTTCCACTTGCAATCTTCTTTTTTTAGGGTAGTTTTGCGCAATAAAACTTGGTTGCGAAACATAAGCAAACATACCTGTAGCATAACATGTGAATATGACCTCACGAACATAACTGACATTATTTCCAAATTACTTCCTTGCTGCAGTTTCAGTGTCGTTCAGCTGGGGGAAGAAAAACGAAATTTTTAGTTTGTTTTGTTTGTTAACATTTTCTATTTCACAGATCTAATCTTGGCATTCCGCCTGCTCAGTCAGTGCTCGCAATTCCTCGGGAAAAATACACAGTCATATGAGAACCGATTATTTTACATTTGTTTTCGACTTCACTTGGGTTCATGTTTAATCTCCGGATACTAAATTTGCAGCACTCTTAGAGTGCATGAATGTCAGTCTATTTGACGTGCTTTTTTTTTCTTCGCGAAAGAAAATTTCAGTGTCGTTTATTGTGTGCCTTCCACAAGGAACTCTGATCAAGTGCCGAAATTCATTATGCCATCACGATCGAGCTGACGGATCTAGAGACAAAATATTTGAAAAGGAGGCCATTGCTATTAGCGTATTCTATACGCAGACTTGATAACAGAGAAATCTCTGATAAAGATGTTGTTTAAAATCAATCAATTAATAGTCGCTAGATATAGGGATAAATTACTAAATTTAAATTTATGCAAAGATAGAATTGAAATGCCATTCCTAGAGCCTTGGTATTGATACTCACTGAACCGTGACGCCATCTTACAAAAGCGTCACATCTGATATCATCTAATAGTTTTTTTTCTTTTTTTCAGTGTTAGTTTGGTGTGTATTAAAAACGTTTTAGAGCGGTGACCAGATTATTGAAGGGCCATATCCCTTCTATCATAAAGAAGTTCCCTTCGAGACTTTGCTACTGAACGAAATCTTCTCAAGCGGTCACGATTTCCTGTTTGTTAGACAAGATTTATTTCAGATGGTTTTATGTGCCCAAACAGGTTTAGATCAACGTACAAGCACAGACCATCAGCCCAAGTTTGAATACCACAGCTCAGATTTTGCCATTTTTGATACCGCACTTCTCCCTTTCGACTTTGAAACAATTAGAATTCTGCTTTAACTAGAGTTAAACAGTTTTGCACAACAACCACGTAGCCATAAAAACCAAGCGTTAGCTAGACGCTGAAGATGATTCCTACTACATCACAGATTGACCTTTCTACCTCATATGACAGCTGAAGAATCTCAAGTATGTTGGGTAACAGTCTATTTTTGAACGTTTTTCTCGGAAAAGAGGAAGACCTTACGAGTTAGAAACAAAGTATTGTTGACCTTTATACATTCTTGGTGTATTCTTATTGACAAGTGCTTTTCAGGATGGGGAGAAATAAATGTTTCTTGAAAAATCAGAAAAATCTTTGGCGTTGATTCTTCACTTTTGTGAATAAACGAGAATGGAGGACGCATGAGCACTCAGTGACGCATCCAAGCTGGAGATCCGTTTGCGTATATTACAATTCAACCTTGAATAAGCTAACTTTTAAAAGGGTCTTGGCTTAAAAGGATCTGACTGCATTTGATCTCAAGTGATACTTGTGATGAAAATTATTGCCGTCAGGAACACTGAACTGAATATGCAGTCATTTTGCAACGATACAATTTGGGACGCGTTCCATTGTACTTGGTATTCCGGAAAACGTAAAAGGCGAGAGATCCACTGAAAATCGTTTCATTTGGAATTAAGAAACACTAGTATGTAGGCGCTTCATTTTGCGGATACATTTACCAAAATAGTTGTAATGATTTTATAACTATTCCTAGGATTCTTATTCCACTATACACAGCGAATCCTACGCAATTTTCCTCGGGGCAGTTTTCTCTTGGAATGATGACGTTCGAACGGTCGAATAACGAAATTTTGTGGGGGCGATTCAGATAGAGGTATCACTTATTTCAGAGAACAACAAACAAATAATAAATATTACTTTAAATATTGAAAGGAAGGATGCGTTTTAACGGCTTCGCCCATTTTCTCTGACCGTGGCTTGATGAAAACTGAGTGAAAAACTCACTCGAGAAATATCGACCAAATGTTCATACCAAGTAAGGTGGTTTATTTAGGATGAACCTTCAAAAGATTTAATGAAATGCTCCAGGTCTTTATCCGAATTCTATTAGCTTTCCAAACTACAGTCCGATTAATCATACTAGAACTGGAAGAAATCTAACGGAAATGAATTTAGGGTGTTCAAGAATCTCAATTTAGCCAATAGACTTTGCTCCTCTGATTTCGGAAAAACAAAAGGTAATTTCTGTATAATTACCACCAACAAACTCCGTGTTTCCTCCCGATTTCGCAAACGGGGCTGCCCCTAAACAAAAACTGTACCGAAGGCGTTTTTCTCAGGCTGCAGTGTGAGTAGCTGGCTATGTTTAGCTTCCTCGTTTTATTTCATTGAGGAATTCTCACTAACACCCATGTAAAAATAGTAATAATAACTTCCAAAGAAAGGGAATAATTCGAGGAAGGAGTCGGATCATATTCAGTGGTAAATTGATATGCTCCAGCCTTAAAGCATAAAAGCTGATGACTCGAAAAGCAGGGGCTGTTAGATTGGAAGAGCCTAAGCAAACTTGTTGTTAGCGCTTGTATTCAACTTTGTCTGAAGATTATTTCTCAAGCATCAAAAAGGAATTTTACTATGGGTGATTATTATGATTTCCTGGCTTTTGAGAACTGAGCTTTCACACCATTATCAGTCATTATCATTATCACTAAACTTCCCTCTAATTCGCATAACTATAAGGATACAATCGTAACTTTGATCATAACTTCATTTAAGCTGTTTGAGTACCTTTAAGATCGTTTTTCTTTGTTTTTTGCTTAAATGCTTATGTCTTTTTCAGGATTGAAAGACAAATTTCCCTCGAGAAGCTGTTTCGCCGTTGTCCTCGCTTGTTTCACGGTACTTTGTGCCGCTGCCCCCGCGAAACAAACTCAAGAGCATATTGTACTGGACTGGCTGAGGGACTGGAACCAGCAACTGGGAGAAATCGCTTGGCAAACATTTAGAACATACGTAAGTTACAACTGAAGAGCCAATTTTGATTGTCTTACAGCAGAACGTACTAATTAACTGATCTGGTGAGAAATGACTGACTGAATGATTGATCCACCAAACAACCTTGTAGTTCACTGCGTTTGTATTATATTCTTTGTATGCCCCTATTTTTCTTGGTTGGTTAACTGGCCATTTGGGAAGGACTTGGTCTGACTCCATGCATGTTACTTGCTGACTGGGTTACTAACAGCAGCTTACTGAATTGGCAAACTCTGGTGACGTAGAGAGTTCTTATCTCTGGTCCAGTGATACAAAATAGTTCTGGGATTAGATAGTCTTCCTTTTTCAGACTTTTTTGAACTTACTAAATGTAACCGAACTAGAGCCAATCGCGATTATAAGCTCTAAGTAAAAGTAGGCCATCCTAAATTGCTACAAATATTCTTTCTTTGTACGGATCGTTAATATGTGGAATAATTTGCCTAAAGATGTTGTACACGCAGGATCGTTGACCTTATTTCGTAACAGATTGAGGATTTATATGAATGTTGATTAATAAGATGGTAAACAATTTTAATTATCTGTATATAATGTCTTAGCTTCTAGATTTTACCTTTTCATTTTTTATTTCGGGGAATCTTTTATATAGGGTTGACCTCTAGATATCCCCTTTCGAGAAATATTTTGTAACTTCTTTCTCTTGAATAAAGTATTGTATTGAGTAACTGACTTGATCGCTAGGCTGGAGAGTTAACTGGCCGCCAAAATTGCTACCTAACATGGAAATACGATTGATCAAAAATGATTTTGCAACAGAACATCTGTTGTATGCCTTGCCGCACCCTTAATTAAAACGTTTTTCCAATTTGATGTCGTTTTTCCGCCTTTCGTTGTAGGATCGTGTCCGCTTCGGAGACAGAGCTAATTTTCAGCCTCTACTTCGGCTTGGTGTTCTGAGAGAGCCGATCGCAGAAAATACGCAACTGGTAAGAACTTAACTTACAAAGAAAGAGAGCAAGAAAATTCTAGGCAAAGTTGAGGATATTGCAGCATCAAACTCGCGAATAATTCAATGTTTTCAACCTCTAGCTAATGAACAGCTGAAAGTGTTAATAGGAGCACTTACTTTCAATCTCTCTTCCTCATTCGATATAATTCAACCTGTCCCTACGAGATGTCTAATACTGAGAAATAAGTTGCCTTTCTGTTTCCAGCTTGAGCTGTTGAGAGTTTTATAAAGAATGTAATTGCTGATAAATGAATTTTCTAATTTACAGCCCAAAAATGTATCGGATGCAATTTGCCGTCAGCTCGTGGAATTTACCACTCCAGTGTACTTAGCTTACTATGACGAGAGTCAACGTTTAGATTCCGACGCGGAGCTCACAAAAATGCTGTTGAATGTGTCTGCTCGCCTCAACTCCACGACTGAAATGGCTCGGTACTTTGTAAGTCATTCCACTTCCTTTTCCTTATGAAAAATTATACACTTTTACTTCTATTTCATGTAACAATTATTCTTTTGATTTATTTTGTGATGATCACTCACATTTTCATAATCACTCTTAAATTATTCTGTTCCCGATGTATTTTGTGACTACTTTGCTCTAACAATTATGTTTGTTTTGATATCATTCCTAGCATGTTCGAAAATTCCCTGACGCAAATCAACCGCTCGCTGTGAAGTCTTGGTCCAGGAATGTTTTGTACGCACGAGCGAATACGTACAAGGTACGTTTCCTTTTTTTCACATGCTAACCAGCTCTAAGTTTGCATCGTTTACAATAGCTTGTTTTCTTTCATAATCTTTCCAAGCGCAAACCCAAACAACGGTGCCGCAAATGCCGACTATATCGTATAATGTGAAGGGGACGTAAGATACCTCGCATACCCTTAGCAAAAGTAAATGAGTTCTGTGGTCGGTCCTATGGCGATGACAATGATGGTATTGGTGATGTTGATGACGATGGCGATAGTGACAGTGACGGTGACGGTGGCGGTGGCGGTGGCGGTGGCGGTGGCGGTGGCGGTGGCGGTGGCGGTGACGGTGACGTTGACGGTGACGGTGACGGTGACGGTGACGGTGACGGTGACGGTGACGATGACGATGATGGTGTTTTGTGATAGTGATGAAGATCATGATGTAGACGATAACGATGACGATGATGGTGATAGTGATGGTGACGGTGACGGTGACGATGGTGATGGTGATGGTGATAGTGATTAGTGATGGTGAAAGGGGACAATGACGATGACGATGACGATGATGGTGACGGTGCAAGAGGTGATGGTTATGGTGATGGTGATGGTGATGGTGATGGTGATGGTGATGGTGATGGTGATGGTGATGGTGATGGTGATGGTGATGGTGATGGTGATGCTGATGCTGATGGCCATGATCATGATGGTGATAATTGGCTATTTACCCTATTTACCCATATAGGAAATATACGAAACGACTAGTTTTTTTACTTGGAAAGGTCGCACCAAATGACACTCACCACCATGTTTGTCCAGCGTCTTTATGGCATAGCCACCACTCTATCGGAGTAGTAAAACTGAATAGAGGAACTTCCTGTTCTTGTTTATCTATTTAACTGCAGAATACTGTAAGTTGCTATATTCATTTTGAAGCGGGGAGAACAGATTTTGTCTCCATGCATGGTTCGTCAGATAGACAGCTACAGTGATAAAACTTACGATTACTTGTTTCCTAATTATGCATTATTTTATTTTGTTAGGTTAAAGCCAGAGATCGAAGCAGTGTCAATGAACTCCGAAGCTGGGCCACTTTATTTGAACTGAGATACTTATCACCCAAGCTTTATAAAATTCTTGAGCGCATATAACTTTTTATTTGTATCTGTATCATGCTATGCATGCTTTATAGCGTTCCTTTATGATAAAGGCCAATAATGGACGAAATTGTAATTGTATCTATTGATATGTGGACAAGCATAAAAATGTAGTTACAGGGCCGTAGATAGTTGAAGCTGAAGAGTCTCTCGCGGTATTTATATCAAAAATGGAATCAACGCGAAATGGAAATTAATCAGCACACTCCTATGAAACAAATTCTGTAAACGGAGATTAAATTTATACATTTATTTTATATTTAGGGGATCAAGAAAAACCAAAGCAATAAAAAAAAAAAAAATACAATGAGAGCTGTTATTTTAATTATTGTGAAATGATATTTTTCCCCCTCGGATAGTTAATTTATTGCACTGCGCATGCGTAAAAACTTATATTTTCTGCAGGTGTTGGAGTTGTCACAGTTTAAATCGTGTTGTGACCTTTAAGCAATGTTTAATAAATGAGCAGGAGTGTTTTATCAAGTTTAAAACACAAGGCCACAGCCGAGTGTTTTAGAACTTGATAAAACACGAATTGCGAATTATTGAACGGCTTAAAAGGTTTTACTGTACATCTATCCATTCTTACACTAAAATTTAGATTTGGGGATATTTTGGCCAAGAAAATCGAATGGAAAATTTAGCCGTGTCTTTATCAGATATAAAGACACTCATTAAAAATTAATTATTTTTGTACTTCCTTCATGAATTGTTAATGAGTTTTTTAAGATACAGGTAGATTAAGTCAGGTTAGACGTACGACGACTGAAATCAAATAAACTGAAAGCAGAACTAATAATGTCTTTCCAAGGTTGTGTAAATTCTCAAACTGAGGCAAGACCAACAGGAAGAAGCTCTCCTTTGAATTTTTGAGCGCGGCTGTTTCGTTAGCCTCCCACGCAGTCGTTTTTAGGGCACTCGTATTTCACCTCTAGTGGGGAGGAGGTGAAATACGAGTCCCCCAAAAACGACTGCGTGGTAGGCTACTGTTTCGTGGGCACTATCAAGTCCTTAGCCTATGTACAACACAATGTTAAGCTACTTGTAGTCATATTCTAGACCAGGCCCCAGATCTCGGGGGGGGGGGGGGGGACTCCCAGAAAAATTGGGTGGGGTGTGCGGCCCGATTGCTAAAACCCTTACCCTATTTCAGACCAAAATCTGCGATTTTCGCTACCCTATTTCAGACCTGACCAAAAATTCGATACCCTATTTCAGACCTATTTCACGTACACGGTTGACGTAAACACAATTCAAAGACAAAAAGGAAGGGCTTTTGTCGATGGTCTTATCGCCTAATGATGAAGAAGTAGATTCTTCGAAGAAAACATATCAAATTCAAGACTAGAGTGCTCAAACCATACCCTATTTCAGACGGCAAAATGGTCAAAATCGATACCCTATTTATGACCAAAACGGCTCAAAAACGATACCCTTTGGGGCCGCACATACCTATATAGCTCATATAAGGGAGTATCCCCCCCCGGGCCCCAGATGTTCAAAGAGTGGATAACGTATGCGTCATCCAGTGGATACGTCGCTATTCAGCAGATAAACCTGTATTAGTTGCACTGGATTAGGTCCACTGGATAGCCATGGTACTTGGTGTCTTTAATCAATTAAATTGTCATGTAGTTTTCTGATAGGTAGAGCAATTCTACATGGCCATATCAAACCTCTAAATGATAATTACATTACGTGAAACACCACGTATTTACCCTGGATAGTGGCTTATAACCGCTGCTTGAACAACTGAGACCAGACGCCGAAACCCCCATCTTAACGTGCATTTCAATCTTATTCTAGACTTGTCATCCCACTCTTTAGTTTTTTACTTGTTTTGGTAATTCACACCAGGCGTAGTCAACCAATAAACCGATAATCGATATCAATCGATAGCAATCGATAAAAGTCGATTGATATCGATTTCCGATACCAATCGATAGAAATCGATAAAGTAATAAAGTTGTGAGTTCGATTGATATCGATTTCCGATAGAAATCGATAACAATTGATTTATCGAATGATATCGATTATTATCGATTGTTATTGGGAACGATGTTTGCCGTTTTACAAGTTAATCATCGACATAATGTTGTCTGTATGGTTTTATTGAGTCATTCAATCATATAGCATGCAATAGGTTTACAGTTCTCAACAAAATACCATAGGAACAAACAGGAACGTTTGATTTCTGCGGAACCAAGTACGGTACCTTATGCTAAAAGATGGCAGCGATCTGTAGGGCTCCAATGTCCATGCATATCGTATCGCATTGAGTTGGCCTATTCACAACGCGAGATTGCCAGCAAAGACAAACAGGAAGCAGTAGATAACGCTGGAATGAGTGGACATGTAAAAATATTTTTAAACGCCAGAAAACCAAGTGGGATGAACACTCCGCCTTGACTAGATGATGGAATCGATAATAAAGTGCTTAACCTTTAACGCCTTTCTCCTATATTTTTTTACTAGATAGCAACGCCAGTCTTCAGTAATATGTTTGAAACAAATACTCTTATGGATTATCGATTGTTATCGATAATTATCGATTATTATAGATTGTTAAAGTTTTTTGCCAGTCGATAGCAATCGTTTTTTTTTTCTGAGTTCGATTGTTATCGATTACTGATATCAATCGGTAGCAATCGGCGATTGATATTGATTGATAGCGATTGTATCGATTGATTTCCGATATCGATTTCTACCGATTGACTACGCCTGGATCACACGAACCCTACTCTAGACCAAAACTCTCTGATTTCTTTACTTTCTCCGCCCATACTGAACTGTTTATGGGCAAAATAAAATAGTTTTTATCGGAGGAGAAACATTTTTACCCGGGCTGCGCGCGTCTCGCGCGGCGCCCGGGTATAAGATTACCGACGGTTCTTCTTTTTCGTCGAGTATCATCCACAAAGTGCACTTCCGGCGTTTCTGCGCAAGCGCTAACTATTTTTAACAGAGTGATGCCTGTTGTCACGTATCGGAAAATGTCGATTCACCTTGTGTCTTTTGAAGTCTGAACAAACAATATGTTAAGAGAAGTGTCTATGCGAATGATTGCAAGTTCAACGGCGAGAAGAAAGCTTTTAACATAAGTAAACTTAACTCCAGATGGACTGCCGTGTTTCCTCGTGTCTGCTTCAGTAGACTGCGAGTAGTCTCTAATTTTGGCGATGGATTGTGGTGCGGGCGAAAGACACGTGCGCGCGCGAAGTTGCGAGGAGACGCGACGCGAGGGGAGCGCCAAAAATTAGAGACAACAGACAAAGGGAGTTTGACCTTTCACGGCCGAGTGATTCGGAAGTATAAATCTCATATCAACAGCAAGAATGATACTTGTTGTCATGTATCGGAAAACGTCGATTCACCTTGTGTCTTTGAAGTCTGAACAACTAATATGTTAAGAGAAGTGTCTATACGAATGTTTGCAAGTTCAACAGCGAGAAGAAAGCTTTTAACATGACCAAAATTTAACTCCAGATGGACTGCCGTGTTCCCCGTATCCGCTCCATTGAGATGTACATTTTGTTGAATAACTCAAGTACGGGATATCACACACCCCTGAGACTTTGACAGGTAGTTAATTTACTATTTTAATTTCTGGACTTTAATTTTTGAATGATAAGCGATTAGTTTTTACAAATGTACTAGCGTCCCTTGAAACTGTCCAGAAACGTTCCTTTCTTGTGTTTCAAATGACCCTGGATTGACGTATTTGTAAACAACAAATGAATAAAGGGGATTAGTTTCTAAAGAAACTGGTGCTGCGTCGGTGGAGGAGTGAAACACGAAAATTTGGTTTATCAACGGAGTTGATAATGTAAATTGACCACCGTACGGGGATTCGATTAGCTGACGTTTCGAGCGTTAGCCCTTCGTCGGAGCGAATCGCGAATTCGCTCCGACGAAGGGCTAACGCTCGAAACGTCAGCTAATCGAATCCCCGTACGGTGGTCAATTTACATTATCAACTCCGTTGATAAACCAAATTTTCGTATTTGTAAACAGTTTCACTCTGCTAATTAATTTTCTACTCACATTTCACCGAGACTCCATTCACATTTATGCGAAAAAATCCTACATCGTTCGAAAAGCGTTTCCTTTCTCAAACAATTATCCATCGAAGCGAAAACAAGTGTGCTTAGTTTTTTTTTGGAATCAATACACTATTTTTATCACCCTGCATAATGATAAACCTCTGTGGCCTAACGGTCACTGTTCCTGCCTGTGACGCAGCTAACCCGGGTTCGAAGTCTGTTGGTGGTATATATCATGGGGTTTATTTTTTCTGTTTCTCTTTTTCTTGTTCTTTTAGAAATATTTTTTACAAGTGTTATAATTATTGTTCTCAATGGTTGAGCTGTATTTTAGAGGAATATATGTTGATAGGTAATATACTAAAGGAACCATGCAAACACAGTTTGCCACTCAGCTTTCGACACACATCTCTGTTGAAAGAAAAACTTTTTGCCCCGAGTCGGAATCGAACCGACGTTCCCCAGTTACTAGTCGGGCGTGATAACCACTACACTACCGGAGCAACCACGCTGGCAACGCGGCCACTGTAGAAAGTGAGTAGTATCGCACGTCGGCCATTCCTCGGAACATTTTTCTTTCGAGACTTTTGTGTGTTTCCTGGCTTCTAAATTTCCGAGGAATGGCCGACGTGCGATACTACTCACTTTCTAAAGTGGCCGCGTTGCCAGCGTGGTTGCTCCGGTAGTGTAGTGGTTATCACGCCCGACTAGTAACTGGGGAACGTCGGTTTGATTCCGACTCGGGGCAAAAAGTTTTTCTTTCAACAGAGATGTGTGTCGAAAGCTGAGTGGCAAACTGTGTTTGCATGGTTCCTTTAGTATATTGGTCTACGGCTTTCATGGCTTCGAAGGTATTTACATATATATATGTTGATAGGGGTCTAAAGAAATAGACTCCAACACAAGCTAAACACAATGCGTCCGATGTAAGAAAGACAGACTTCCCTCTATTGTTTTGTTTAGCACTAAGTTAGGGATACAATACTGTTTTTTGCAAGCCCGGGTTTAGGCTAATTGTAGCCTCTTGTTTTCTCTTATTTTGGCCGGGTTGCAAAATAACCTAACTGGTTTGCAATAACGGTTGAATGTCACGCTATAACAAAGAATCGAGCTATTGCGTGACGTTAACTAAATAATTTATTCCATTGATTCCTGATTGACGAGTTGTTCGGCTTATGTTTCCATTCTCTTTGTAATTTATGATAAATATAAAAAGTACGACAACTGTACGGGACAAAGTACCTCATCGGCTATTGCATCGCAGACAAAGTCACAAAATGGCTTCGTTTACTTCCTATCCCCTCCCTTGTTACAAACAATTTACCAATCGTGACCATGGCAACGAAGACTGCTCAAGTTATGGCCAAGATGGCGGGCGAAGAAACGCTGGAAAGACGGCCCTATTCCTGCCCTGTTGGGCCGTTGACTGATCGAAAGCTAAGCGCTGAAAAACTCCCCAACATAAGACGGTTCTCTATGGGTGCAACGCAAGAAGCAGAAGATGATGATATATCGGATGATCTTCTCGAAGAAATGTTAGTTAAGCGTGCAAGTAATGGAGATAGTCTCGCCAAATTCCAGCTGGGGCAGTTCTACTTTGAACGCGAAATTTATGATAAAGCTTTGATTGCATTCGAAAGAATCAAAAATACGGATTTCCAAGCAAAATACCAACTTGGCGTGATGTACTACGATGGAATCGGGACAAAATCAAACCCGGTGAGTAAAATGAAGAAGAACATGATTATTATTTGAACAAGAATGGAAGGCAGTCGGATAATTAATAATTACTCAACCTTGAGTTGGTTATTTAACAGGCTAGAGATTGTAGCGAATAACCCTACAGGAGAAAATCTGTAACGGCAGTGGCCTTTACTTTGTTACAATACATAATTACAGTGTAGTTAATCCCCACTTCTCAACCCTGATGAACCGGCTTCTGAAAGACCTCTACTGAGATTTACTGCCTTCAATGGACGAAACTATCCCAGCGGACAGGCAATCTAGAACTATTTAGTATGCAAGTATAGGTACGTGTACAGTGTACCAGGTGGTTTGAAGTTGTAGGGACAAACTATTAAAATTAATTTTTCTGAACAGAATGGACAGCCTCAAGGTAATAATAACGGTGTTTTTACCAACAACACAATCATTGTGACAAACTAGAGGGGAACAATATTTTTATAAATAACTGTAGATATAGAAATTTGGCTCATACAGGTTGCCATGCCTGACTTTTCCTCATTACACCTGTGTTCTTGTAGTCTTTTAGTAAAATACAGGGTAAAATGTTTTGCCATAATAGTGTACTGAGTTTGTACCTTCATAGTTGGTGATCATGTGGCACACTTGATAAGCAGTTGCTTTCAAGTTTGTCAGGAGATTTTCTAGTAAAACACCATAAGGCCCTGGCAAATGAGGACACATTTTTGCAGACACATTGTTGCTCACAATGTTTTCTTGGGTGAGCAAACGAACGGGACACAACACAAATGTTGTGACTTTCCACACTGCGCAAACTGGGAAACATTTGTGTCCGCCTTAATGCTGCATGCGCGGGCAAACAGGGAAACATTTGCGTCCGCAACAGTGTGTCCGTAACAATGTGTCCTCGTTTGCCAGGGTCTATTGATGGCAATAAAATGCATGAGAGATCTGGCTTAATCATCATCATCATCAACATCATCATCATCATGTCCTTCTGTGGCTCAAGTGGTGCATAAGGGCCTCCTAAGAGGTTTCCATGACCATCAGAGGTTGTTGGGGATGTGTGGTCACCCCTTTGT
This sequence comes from Pachyseris speciosa, assembly GCA_016490735.1. Lineage (NCBI taxonomy): Eukaryota > Metazoa > Cnidaria > Anthozoa > Scleractinia > Pachyseridae > Pachyseris > Pachyseris speciosa. The sequence goes on from JAEMWC010000499.1 coordinate 371,246, forward strand.
CCAGCCTTCACCTAACCCTAGGATGTGTGTGATGGCAGACCTGACAGTACTTGGAACTATGTTCCCATCTCTTATTGATCAGTGTGTGCCGGTTCCTTTACATCCCCTTCCAGTTTTACATGAGGAGTTAACCTCACTGCCCCATGACTCAATCATCTGAACTAAAGCAGATGTTGAGCACATGTACATGTAGTTAAGAAAAGGCTGGTTCCTTATTTGTGACAAACACATAACAGGTTTGGTTTTAATTTTTATCATCAGGTGAAAGGATTTCAATTCCTTAAAGAGATTGCAGAATCCTCTAGTCCTGATGCAACTCATCTTGTTCCGTTCGCTCAGTATAATGTTGGCAGGGCATTTTATGAAGGTTTTGGCATCAAACAGTCTGACGCTGAAGCAGAAAGATGGTTCCTAGCAGCTGCTCAAGATGGTGACCCCAGTGGTAGCATCAAGGCACAGACAGTGTTGGGTCTGTTCTACTCACGGCCAGGCGAGGAATTCTTTGACTTGGAAAAGGTTGGTTTGTTTTTGTCTTGAGATCCTATATGTAGACTCATAGTTAATACTTGCTACATAAAGTATGCATTCTTGCATTGTGGATGTCATTAAGGGTTGTTATATGCCAGGGATTTTCCTAGATTATTTTGAGCTAAATCCCTGGCTACTACAATAAAAAACGTCTTGACAATCCCACCACAGCTGCAATCTATGGCTACTCTTTGTACATGTATAAAAAGTTATATCCCTGAACTACTTTGAAAATTAGCATTTGCCTGTTCATGGCTCAATTTTGGTTGCTAATTGTTGCAAAATTATAGGTGGTAAATGGTCGTGCATTTCATATATAGTTGTGCAAAGCCATCTAAGTGCATTGATTTCTTAATCAAAGCCTCAAAATGCCTTTAAGGCTCAAAGGAAAACTGAATTCTCAAATTACTACTCAACATCCTTGGGATTCTTCTGGTGAAAAAATGGTTCTACCTGTGTGGTAGTCTTAATTTAAGAGTTGGCTATTTTAAGAAACATTTTCCCATGTACTGCACGTGATAGATGTTTTTCTTTTTCGTAAAACGTGTTAATTGTTTTTGTTGTGTTTTAGGCTTATTTCTGGCATCAAGAAGCCACCGGAAATGGTAGCCTTGAATCACAAGGTTTGTAGAAAAAGTCCGTAACTTCAGTAAGAGCCAATAGCAAATGTTAGTGTGCAGTTACCTGTCACTGGACCTACAGAAACACATGATTTCTAATAATAATTAGGTTCATTAACTTATAAGACCCAGCTAACGACTGTCATTTTTATAGGTATCAATCACCGTTTTGGCATCAATCAATGGACAGTGAAATCTTAAAACACTAATCATCGGTTTTTTTTTTTTACCTTTGACTTTTGAGCCGACTTTTGCTGCAATGATTGGCAGCAATCAAGACTTAAAGTTAGTATCGGTTGAGTTTTGAGTTGAAGTGTGTGGTCAAGTTCTAAAGAGTCAAAATCAGGTCGCACCTATTGCTCTGTCTGGAATTCAGTGATTCCTTTTCATCGTCTAGTCCCTTTTACAGCCTTATCATGATCAAGGTCAAGAGTCCAACCAATGTGAACTCTCAGTCACAAGGCAGTTGCCAATGTTATTAATTTAGCGTGTACTTTCAGAGTGAAGTATGCAGTCACACTGTTCTTTGTTGTAGGTGCGTTGGGTGTGATGTTCGAGTATGGCATTGGTGTTCGGCGAGACGGAGAAGCAGCGTTTAAGTGCCTGAAAGAAGCAGCAGCCAGGGGCAATGTTTATGCTCAAGGAAACTTAGCTATTCATTATTTCAGAAGAAAACTCTTGAACAAGGCTGCAGACGTGGCGAAAAGGTAACTAGTTTCAAAAAGCCATGTCATTGTATCACATGCGGATCTTTTTACACACACCTCAAACTAAAACCTGGAATTTTTTCCTCAAAACCGCTAATAACGAAAGATTTTCTCAAAGTTACAACCACTACTTTCGTTGCCAATTCAATCTAAGCATGATTTAAAAATCCTTTGAAGTTGAAGAACTGGACGAAGCAAAATGAATAGCTACACGTTAGCAGTACAGAATTAATGTTGTTTGCATGACCCAAAATAATGTTTCCAAACATTGTTTGTTTGTTTGTTTGTAAAAGGTAAAGAAAAGATACAGAAACTTTAGTTATACACGGTTACAATTTAAAGCTTAAGCTTGTGGTGCCATGTGGGAGAAATGCTGGTTTTTGAGGAGAGGGGAAAACTGGAGTACCCAACAAACTCAGTCCACTTACGGGGTCGAGTCCGGGACAAATTGGTGGAAGGCGAGCGCTCTTACCACTGCGCTAACCCTGCTCCCCAGTTTGTTTGTTTGTTTGTTTGTTTTTGGGGGGGGGGGGGGTTTGGAGGAGAGGAGGGGGCGAGACTTCACTAACGGTGGTTTTGCAGGAATCCCAACATTTTGCGGTGTTTTTTAGCGGAGCTCTGTATTGCTTGTCCATGTTTTATTTTTCGTTTTTGTAGCGTTGGCGAGCAGGACGATGTTGAAGGCCTTGCTCTTGAAACTGACTGTCTGCCGCAGTATGTAGCTAAAGGCATTGCCTTAGGTTGTTTTGTTTATGCGCGCTGTTTGCATCATGGATTAGGAGTAGAAAAAAGCAGAGAACAAGCAAAATATTGGTACTCAAGGGTATGTAACCTTCGCATGTTCTATCTATCTATCTTCCTGTACGGCAACCCCTCTGAGGAGGATTATTTGCCGGGCGGTCAGTAAATAAAATACATATGTGAAAATGACTAATAAATAAATAAATAAATAAATAAATAAATAAATAGATAGATAAATAAATAAATAAATAAATAAGTAAGTAAATAAATAAATAAATAAGTAAATAAAATAAGTAAATAAATAAATGAATAGATAAATAGATAAATAAATGTTTCTGTTCTCTTCACTACCTGTGCTACATCTCGTAAATAACATAATTAGAAACATGAAGGAATATACGAAACTGAAGGCTCATTGCCTGGAAGAATAAAAATAGACATTTAATTGACTTTGGCAATGAAACAAGAATTGGCAACAGTAATAGAGTGAAAAGGACACTTGCATAGCCAGAAATCCCATACAACATGGCTTCTAAACTGGCCGCAAGCATGCGCGGAACCCGCACATACGGATTTAACATGGCGGCGAAACATAAAGGAAATGAGGGGAAAATAATATTGTGTTGCATTTTGTGGAGTAGCCGCACAAAACTAAGTATTCCACATGATTTTAGTAGAGAGAGTCAAGTTCGAACCATGTTGTAATTGAGTAAAATATGAGAAAAAAATAGTTCTAAACCGTGCCTTTTTTATCGAAATCATCTCATAAACTAGCCACACTTTTCTCTCAATGTTCCTTTAAATAGGTCTTACCTTCGTGGTTTCCTTAGTCGGCTTCGAGGAAACAACTGCACCGAATTAATTTCCCACGATCTTATTCAAAAGATAAGATATAAAGCTCGCAAAGTTAATATTCTTGGCCCTAACAAATTTCTTTAACATGGTGCGTTTTTTCTGTGAATGGTGGCATTTTCCAGAAATGCGAGACGAGCAGAGATGAAGCCATTACGGAGGGAAAGTACATCTTCGAGAGGTTTGCTTTCATTCCACTACGGTCGCCATATTGTTTTTACGTGTTTTCAGTGGTCAGTTGTATTCCCCATAACAAGTTAGGTACTTGATATATGATGAACAGGCCGCATTTCGAAAAATAGCGGGAACCTCGAAGTAATTATCGAAGGAAGTACAGGAAAATATTCACATATCCCAAGTCCGATGTAACACCAATTAAATCATTTCAAACTTGGTAAACTGATTTTGTGGATACATTTCGATCAATAATCCTTAAAAGTAGCGAAGCAAAGAGCATGTAAACAACAGTAATAGCCCTCATTTGTCCTTCCGCCATGTTGAATGTCAAAATATACGCGCCCGCCGTTCAATCCGCTGACTGTCTTGGATTTCTGGCTATGGAGTCAACAAGGTGTAGCATCAGTTTTAAGCACCATGACAAATCCGTCAAGCAGGCAATACATACATACATATTTAATAATCCTTTTAGTGAAGACACTGTACAGGATGCTAAAAAGATCAGACGGGTCCGACAGGAGTACATTTAAGGGCGACATATAAGACTGACATGAGGGCCAATCACTTATACTGTAGGCAAAATCCGTTTCTTTTAATAATTATCGTACATGTACATGTACGAGCAGTTCCCTTTCATTGATTAGCGTTCTTTGCAGTCTTTTGCTTAATCTTCTTTGTCTTTTTGGACACTTTTATACTTCAATTCAATTCAATTCTATTTTATTTTTATTTTCTCCTTCATGTCAGGCTGGTTCCTTTGATCTTGAAGTTGTCGCGAGACTCCAAGATGAAACAACGTATGGCTACATCTGACGGTTGTCCGTGATATAACCTTGCTGGTTCATTTAGTAGTGGTATTTATTGGTCTTCTCAGACTGGCTGTAGATTTGCCCGTGAATGGGAGGAAGAGAAGGGCCTGGGACTTGGCAAAGGAGAAAACTTCAACTACTACCATAACTTGGGAAATAGTTTGCAAGTTACTGACATCGAACAAGCCCAACTAATTGTCCTATTTGTTTTTCCATGCGTGCATGTACGTCCCTTTTCTGACCCACTTATTTAGAAATCGTATTTATTACGTACAAAAAACGTAGACAAGGTAACAAAAACACTGCCATCTTTATTTTACAAAGAACTGAATTTATATCAAGAAGGGAAGTTTCAAACCTTCTCCTCGGTTTAATAAAAAAGATGCAGTGTATCTGTACAAGTCTGGCAGTACTTTTCTTTCGAGGTTTTACGGCATTCCGCCTATGTTAAGTTTAAAATTGCTATCTAAATCAGAGTCACTAACGATATACCGCTGTACCTCGTGGTTGTATGGTTCTCACTCTTCTTGATTAAACCTTTTCCAGCAACTGATCTTGCCAAAGAGTGGAGGATGATGTAAATATTTTGCCTTAAAGGTTGTACATTGCTGTAAATATGTTGAGTATGGAAGTGTGAAGGTTTTTTGAATAGTTCATAAAAAGGATGTTTTGATTTGAAAGTAATTCTCTGTGTTGACTTCTGTCATTGTTAATCTGATCAATAATCACTCACAAACGATGAGCTAGGTAGCCACTCGATCGTTGCCAACATTCTTATCCTAATAATAATTGCTTTTCTCGTCAATAATTATAGTGTATGAATTGTCAGAAATACACTACATGACCAGTTGCTAATTTACATACTGCTGAACCTCCCAAGACCCTATGAATGCATCGGTATTTTAAAAAGCTTATTAATAATTCATGAAGGAAATAAAAAATATTAATTTTTAATGAATGTTTTTATATCTGATAAAGACACGGCTAAATTTTACATCCGATTTTCTAAGCCAAAATAACCCAGAATCTAAATTTTAGTGTAAGAATGGATGTACAGTAAAGCTTTTAAAGCCGTTCAATAAATTCGCAATTTTTTTTTATCAAGTCTTAATACACTTGGCTGCGCCTCGTGTTCGGGCTCGTGTTTTAAACTTGATAAAACACTCCTGCTCATTTATTAAACATTACGTAAGACATATTGAGGCGCTGGACTTGCCAAACTCCCTAATAAAAGTTTTCTGAAGTTATTGTTTGGGACGTTTACACAACCGTTCAGTTGACAGTTCTTACCTATACGTACTTGAAGATGAAAACATCGGAAATGTTTTTAGTCCTCGACAGAACTGAGTACGAATTACAGCCTGCCTTGTTTGATGGAAATCAGTCACATTCGCAGAAGGGAGCGTGAACTCAGTGCCGTAAAACATGCATGGGTACTCCCATAACTCTCGGATAGGTGTGTACCGTGAAGGGTCTTAAGCCCAGATCCTATTTGAGGATAAGACAAACGAAAATTGATACCCTATTTAAGGCTCAAACATGAAAAATGACTCCCTATTCACCCTATAAAATCGCTACTTGAACGGATGTATTTTTCGTTTAGTTGGGTATTTGCGCACCGCTATTTTAGCTGATACAATTTGGGCACCAGTAACACTATGCCAACATGGGCAAAAATGATACCACCATACCCTATCCCGCGGCACATACCTATGTATAGCCCATATGTGGGTGTACTCTTCCCCGGGCTTTTCCCAGTTGCCCTACGCTCAAAAAGCGTTTTGTAAACCAGAACAAATCACACTACATTGTTACGCAGTTTGGGCCACACACGGGTCAGATTTTCTAATCCACTAGGCAACTTTTTGGCCTTGTGGCGAGCAAGATCAATTTTGTTTTCTAATCACTCTGCAGGCAGTGTAACAAGAACAAATCATTTTCATACGGGCTAAATATCATCAAACGCAGACAAGAATCAGGAATAGGCGTCTCGAATGTTTTATTATCCCTGCGACTTCATGCCGGAATATATTGGTCGAGTGTCACAACTCTGTACGCAGAGAAAAGTTGAATCTCCTCAGGTGTGAAAAGAGGAAACTCAGCTGAGCTGACACACCATAACCAGGAGCCCATCACTAGGAGCGTACGACTGCCCTATATTCCTGTCACGGCGTTTCAGAGACCAATTTATTTTTAGACTGAATTTCCCGCCAATATAGGACTCCCACAGGAACCCCAATGACCGATCACAAGTCACTCTAAGTGCCACAAGTATTTGCGCGTGCAGGGCCTTTGTTTACGCTCATTAGAACTTGTTTTGTAGCGCTCTCGTTGTCGTTGCCATCCTCGTTGCCTTTTTCGAAGGTAAATATAGTCTAAAAATAGATCGGTCTGTAAAAATGCCGACGAGTAAGGGCCTGGGAACGAGGTTTTAAGATTTATCGATTGAAAAAATTTTCCACTGCATGAAAGAGCATATCAAAAATGGTCACCAAACCACTTTTGACGCTGTCCAGTTGAATTGGAGCTGAAAAAAATTCGTTTGAAAATTGTAAAAATTAGCGGACTTTGTATGGTTTGGAGGAACACACTTTCCGAAATAAAGACATTTGTATGGGACTTTTTTAAGTTTTAAATGCATGTTATCTGGCAGCTTTTCAACCAAACATGCTCAAAATTGCTGAAACGGCTTATTTTGAGATACCCTTTCATGTGAGAATCGATTCAGTTCAATTTCATTGATTTTCAATGAAGTTTGGATTCGTTTGCCAGGCCCTTACTCGTTTAGAAAATGGCCCATTGTAACGTCTGATTTTTAGAAAACACGCCACTACACGGCATTCTGATGTTCTGATAAATAGCTGCAATCGTATTTGCTAGCGAATGGTCCGAATGAATCAACACAACTTCAGTTACCTTGGGGTAAACGGCGAAAAAATGTCAAAGAAATATGAAAGCTTCGGTGGCCCACAACGGTCACGGCAAAAGGAAAGGACACACGGTAAAAAGACTAATCTCGCGGCGAAAGAAAATAAAACTCACGGGGAAAAGAAAACGACAAAAGGCCCACGGTAAAAAGAAAAGACTCACGGCAAAAAGAAAAAGAAGAAACAAGAGAAACGCGCCCCTGGGCCTGCAATATGTACGTGCATGCACTCATTACCATGCCACCGATTCAACGGTCAGTCCAAACCCTGAAATCGAATTGTTATCACTGGAATGAATACTCCAAAATAAAGTGAGACATTTCGTGATACAAATACAATGTAACATATCTCAAAATTATCGTGGAACAATTGGTGACGTTTTATGGCAATAACCGACAACCTCAGCTGTTTAAAGGCAGAGAAGAACTGCTGGGTTAGACACTGATCTCTAGAGATTAGGCCTAAGCGCTGACTCGAAATGGTTAGCTTTTATATATCGTTATGGTGACACCATATAAATTTGTAAAAGCTTGCCTCCCTCGTCAGCTACCAATCGTTGGTGTAGTGTATATGGATATCGCTGTGACGCCTATACTGCCCCGGGCTTAGTGAAAATTTATTAGGATCGTTTGGCACTTTATATTCACAAAACTAAGTGTGTGACCTGATTCTAGTCACAACCGAAATCGAATGGCATCGCAGTCGATACCCGCGGGACATCACAAAACCCGCGGGAGTGATTCCCTTAAAGACAACACAATTAGTATGCGTTCTCCTTCGTCGAACACAATAGACCTTTCTACAGATTTTTAAACTTTCGGCCATATATATTGGCAATGGCCATGTAATGAAAATCCGTCGACACTGCTAGAAAGAGCACCTTACAGTTAGTAAGATAGCCAATTCTGGGTGTTCTACCTTTTGAAATCGCAAAGTGACAGCTTCACAAAGTCGGGAAATTTTACAAACGTTTGTATACTTGAGGGCAAGTTTGTGCCCTCAGCATACAAACGTCTGTTAAATTTCCCGACTTTGAAGAACCATATCTGTGCTATTTTGCAAGATGTGACTCTCAAACTTGGCCAATTTACAAATTTTTAGGTGCTCTTTATAGCAGTGTCGATAGATTTTCACTACATGGTCAAAATCAAAAGTTAAAAAAAGACTAGAAAGTTTGATTTGTTTTCCATTTCTCGCATGACAGTTGTTTTGAGAAGCGCTGTTTCTGTGGATGATTCTTTCTAATTTCTTTGTTTTCAGTGCGACAAGGAACATTTAGCCAGCGGATTTTCGAGTACTTCCAGTACTGAATTAAAACTAACTAGAAACGAACGACGTTTCTCGCCCCGACCGACCGATCATCAGTTATTTTCAAGTTCGACTGTTTGCTCTCATATATATATATATATATATATATATATATATGAGAGCAAACAGTCGAACTTGAAAAAAAAAATATATATATATATAATATATACAATCATAAGAGATGGAAATTTTTGGAAAACAACGCCAGAAGATGTCAAAATGTGACGAAAAGAACAATGAACAAACTTCACACGAATAATTTCGCGCGGGTTGAGTCTTATTTCTTCAAGTCCGGATTTAACTGCTAGATTTTGGACTGCCTTTGAACTGAATCAAAGAGCGACTTCTACGAACGTAAGTATGAACAATTCTTTGTGGTTTGGCTACGGTAAATGGGAAGTCCTTGTCCTTGATTAAGTTTATACCTTAATACCCTCACCTGTAAAGGAAAGAAAAGTACTGTAGGTCTTCGCTTGCATAAAATGAACGTTTTCAATATTGTGCGTTATTTCTCAGAATGGGCCTGCTTTTCAATACAGCTTCCTGTAATTGTCCTCTGAAACTATGTATTAAGCAGATTCCAAAGAATTCCTGTCTTTCGCCTGGTTCTGTATCTCTGCACTTCCATCTTTTTCACGCGTTTTACGATCATGAAGGGTATGGTTTCAGTTGTTCTTTTCAGCTCAGTGTTTTCAGAAATTTAAAGCGTCCTCCTCTGCTATAAACCGGGAATAGTTGTATTATAACATTTAAGAACGCGTGAAGGAATTTTAACCCATTTTTTTTACCGCGTGCGATTTTTCAATTTGATAGCAATCGGTAATACTTTAGTAATTAAAACAACCTAATGCACAGTATCGATAGACATTTTCGAAGCGCGATCCAACAACAGCGCGGTGAGCAGCAGTGAGGTGACACGGGAGCACCTGTTGCCAATAAAAGAATTGCCCAAAAGACAAACTTGAAGTAAAGTTTGATCCTGTTATCACGCACTGCGAGGACTTCGGTTTGGTTACGCGAATCCCATAATTACGAAATTCCGTGAATTAAGACACAGAGAAAAACAAACATTAAGCCTTCCTAAATAAAGATAATCCTGTGCTTACGCCTGAAAAGCAAATGCATTCAATATTCGTCTCGAGTAAATCTACGAGAAGGCGAAGTAAGTGACTGAATTGCGAGTCACTTTGAAGCACAGTTAATTTGTTCAGATTTATTGATACGAAAAATCGGTCAACTGAAGATAGAGAACGTTAAAATTCAGAATCAAACCTGTAATTTTCTGTAAGGTGAATTTCAAGAGGTGCTCAAACATTTCCGTGAAGGTCTACAGCTCTTCTGATGATTTACAGCCGGATTTGCGATGGCACATCACCTTCGCTTTGGTCTGCTTTGACCGGCCACAATCTGTCCTCGAAAAGGGATTTCTTCGCTGTGAATTCACTGATTTCCACTGTTGTTGAGTGTTCCACAGAACGTTTCTTTCGATTTACGTATTTAAAAAGCTGTGTTTTCCTTCGGAAAACGGCAAACTGTGTCATGGCATCAGAGACATGGCCGCAATCTGTGCGGGTGACAAAAGCCTTTCTTTCTAGGACCCCCCAAGACTCCTGAATAAATTGGCAGTTAGCAAATTCTGATTGGTTATCTTTCTCGAAGACGATTATGACAATTAGAGGAAATGTAAGCAATCAATAAAGTTGGGTGTTTTCTTGACTGCTTCACACTGATTTCTCCTAACCATACGAACAAACAAAAATGCTCTCAATACTACAGTGGCTCATATAGGACATAAATAAATGTATTTCAATTGCAAATCTACAACTCGGATTTTTGAAGTAGAAATCCGAGTTGTGAATTTAGCGGTCAACACAGCTCGGATATTGGTATTAACAAGAGACCATTTTGGCCTTCACACGGCCTCTAAGAGGCATTAATTCACCTACACAGTTTATACTAGGCATAACGACAGAAAAAGAGCCGTTTGAGAGCGCAAAATTACGCGACGCTCTAATTTCCGTGACTTTATGCATATTAACTATGGAAACATAATTTTCGGTTCTCTTTACAGCTGAATTTGTCCACTTTATGGAAAAAATAATTGTTGTTGCAGTCATCCGACAAACAAAGCGAAAATTTCCAACGCGGCAATTTGCTAATTCTCTTGTTTACAAATGCTAATTTGGACACGCTTTATCGAGCTTTAAGGTCGCGCAGGAGGTCGATTCCTCTGATCTTGGTGGAATAATGGTATAATATCATGATTGTCGGTTCATAGGCTCATCGCAATTTATGGTGATATCCTAGGCTACTAAAGACAGAACCGGCAAAAAGCAATGTTTGTGTCCGAGTTATCTGATTCAGAAGCGCAGTAAAATAAATGGTTTTGATAAAGAATATAAAACCTCTTCTGTGATGTGAGGAGTTCGTACGGCTTCGAGATTTCAATCTCACGTGCAATTAGCAATACACCAAACACACGATGTATTGAATAAATTTTGAATAAAATTAGAATGTAAGAGCTCTTCTCATGAATATTTCGTGCATCGTCGGAATCAGTCGCACGGTTCGTACATACTCTTTAAATAAATAAGTAATAAAATTAATTGCAAGTGTCCTGCGCGACCTGGCTTCAGAGGCCCGTTGAAAAACAAAAGTAGACACGCTAAAATTTTTAACTCGCCTTTGAAAATGGAATTCAAACTGTATTAATTATGGGGCAGATAAAAAATGGACATCCAAATGCCATATTTACTAGCGAACGTTGAACGAGGTTTTAATAAGGCGATGAAATCAGCGCTACGAGCCTGCAAAATTACCTTACGCTCTAAAATTCATAACTTTACCTATAGTAACGCTAGAAACATAATTTTCGCTATTTTATAGGAAAATAATTGTTTATTCAGTTATTTGATAAACAAAGCGAAAATTTCGAACAGAGAAATTTGTTTTACTCTTGTTTGCTAATGCCAATTTCGACACGCTTTAAGAGTGGACCTCGTGACACGCAAAAATTCTTAACTCGCCTTTGAAAGCTAGAGAATTTCGAAATGATTTTCGGTGCTAGATGCTGTTTAAACCATATTCATTGAAGGAAAGATGACAGCCAAATTTCCATATTTTCTAGCAAACTTTTGAACGAGTTTTTAATAAGCCATGAAAAGAGCGCTACAAGACGGCAAAATTATCTGACGCTCTAGCCTGCGAAGCAGTCGATTCCTTGCCTAACGCTGCGCGGGAAGATTGAGCAAGCAAGCGGGCGAACGAGCGTGACACTGCGGTCAGAAAAAAAAACATGGTAACAAGCGGGGAGGGGGTGGGGGGCGAAGGATTCGCCTGCAATCAATCCCACACATTTTACCAAACGCCGTTCGCCCACGAACGGGGAGAAATGATGCATTTTTATTGGTTAGTGGCTTGTCAGTCAAGAAGTAAATCAGAAATTTGACAGGTCATGCATAAATCCGACATCAGAAACACGACGAACTGAGGAATCTTTCAAATTTTCTGTTCAGGAAACGTTGAATGATCTTTCGCAAAACGGCAAACAAATTCGTCTGAAACCGGAGCAAGAGGCCTGCAATTTTACCAGCTGGCTTTGGTAAAAGCGCCATCTTATCTATCAGATACTTGCGAGAGTGAAGGAGAAAATTTCCAAATAATGGAGGCGAAATCCATGGACTTGACTGCAAATTCGTTTCCACAAGCTTCCCTTGTAGATGTAGGAGCGGGAAAATTTCAGTTGCTAACTCGTCCGCGGAAAATTCACTGGAGAAAGAGTTTCAGTGTTGGTTATTTCACCATTATTCGCTGTCGCTAAACGGTACTTGCTTCGCTAAATTCCATTTTGCTGTCGTTAACATACATCCACTTAAGGAGGCTCGAAAGGGTTTTTTGACCGCGCGAAGAGTGGATCCAAATGCATGTATCCCGTGCGTGTTCTTGCGCGATCCTCCGCGAAGTTACGAGGCGCGAGCGGTGGGAGTTGTAAACAACAATGGCGGCCTCAAATGAAAAAGTAAATCTGTCTTCTGAAGCTGAATGCGGCTATTTGCGGAATAAAAAGGGGAAGTTTGCTTCTAAAAAGAGCGTTGAGAACAGTGTACTTTCCGTCAACAAGATGACTCAGGCAAAAAAGTCAGCAAAGAAGCGTCGTTTTGAGGAAGATGCTCAAGAACCCGCGATCAACGATTTTATAGCTCGAAAAAAACAAACAAACAAGACGGTAGAATTTGGTACGTAAAAATTTACAACACTACATTTCACTACACTACACATGGCTTTAAATACTTTCGATTCATTGGGTGTTGAATGTCATAAACGTATTTAAAAAAGTTCCAACCTTCATAATACATGTACACACAGGACTCAGGCAAGGAAAACAGTCGGAAAGTACGTGTAGCATGTAGTCGGGTCACGAATTATTGACGTGTTAGCAAAGGGGTTGGACAAGTTATGAAAACGGTAAGCAATGAATTTAAGGATCCAGTTTTCACTGAAGCTCGGCTTTTTTATTTACATTTTAACAAGTAAATATTACATTGCTTCGCAAGGAGTTCATTCAAAAGGAACTTCAACTTCACGTAAGCTTAATTTTATATGAAACAATTTTAACTCAAACAACTACAATGTTCAAATAAGTATACATGCAGTTTAAAAAGTTCAAAACTTGACAAATATACCTGTACAGAAATTGAATGTAATCAGTCACTTCACACTATAAAAAAGTTGGTGAAAATGGAAAACTTGTCAAAAAAGGCCTGCATTGTATAAATAACAATAGTTTGCACTCGAGAGAGAGATCAGATATGCACTGTACAATACCATAAATCCTGCACAGCTCCTCAGTGTTTGATACCTCAAGACTTCTCCGTAACGGAGGCTGCAGATATTCCAACCAGCTGCATGAAATTTAACTATTGTTCTGTGAAAGTCTTTCAGTTTTGAAATTCCTTCGAAGTCAACTGAACAACACCTTGAAATCTTCGCCAAACAACAAATTGGGCTGTGTTTATAAGGCACTGTTTAATTGTGAATTTTCCGCTCATGACGCATTGGAAGATGTGAAAGCACTTAGAAGGATTCTGTTTTCTCCGCCACCCGAGCAAAGCGCTGAAACTATTATGAATCGTGGAAAAACGTCTTTACCGAACGAAGCCCTGCAACAAGCAACAGTTCTTGAGCGACGACAAGAAGTTGTTGACACCTTCAGCGGAAATCTCACTTACCTTCCGAATGGCTCTGTAAAGTTAACAACAATCCAGTAGTTGGCAGACTCCGGTTTGGCCTTCAGTACTCTTCAAGAAATTTCAAACTTGGAATAAACGGTCTGTAAGGAGTTATGACACTCCCTGAATCGTCTCGAAACTTCTCGCCTCACCAAACCAAATCGTCGAGAATTTCATTGAACAGAAGAATAATTTCCTCCATATTAAGGTATTTCCACGAACAATAGACAAGATCTTTCTCTTTACTTTGATTTCATATACTTTTAGCCTGTTAATTCCTCTATTAATTGCCTTGATAAGCAGACACGACGAGAGACAATGGAGTCCGATAGAATTTCGAGTCTGTATGAGTCTCGCAACTCGCGCGAATAAGGTCAGCGGTAACTTGAAGAGCGCGACCGGAAATAATGATTTGCGCGAAATCACGCGAACCGGAAATAAAAGGTGCAAAATTATTATCAATTTATCTCAAAAATTTGCTCGGTGACCTATGTTGAAATTTTTCATGCAAATAGCATTCAACTTTATCTAGCATTTTAGGCATTTAAGAAAAAATCTGTAGGGTAGATGTTTTTTAATCCTTAAGAGGCTATTTTTCGAATTATCTCCGTTTCCACACTACAGAATTTTCTAAAATTTTCACAGAAAGTGAATAATATTGCAAACATTGAAAAACGCTTATAAAAAATATAGGTCACCGAGTTAGTTTTAAAGATAAATTTAAAAAAGTGACTTTTTAGGGGTAGGTCTTTAGAGAGGCATGGTTGCCATGGCAACGCACATGACGTCAGAAGTTGTCTCAATTGAAACTTTAACAACCCTGTTGTAAGATAACCTACAATTTGTTTAAGTGACTTACAGCAAAAAAAATTAATCTTGAATTGTTTTGACATGCATATCAGCTGTAAGAAACCCTTTCGAGCCTCCTTAAGCCGCGGCTACACGAGCGATTTTTCGCTCGCGCTGGTGATGCGATTTTTTCAATTTTGTCGCGTCACCAGCGCGCGATGAAAATCGCAAGTGTAGCCACCCTTGAACTGGCAACGCAACAGGTAAAAAGTCGCAAGAAAGAAATCGCGAGAAATTGAAAGAGTTTAACTTTTCGCGATTCTTTTTCTGCGATTTTTTGAGCTGTCGCATCACCTGTGCGAGGGTGGCTACACGGGTGATTTTCATCGCGCGCCGGCGACGCGACAATTTTACAAAAAATCGCATCACCATCGCAAGCAAAAAATCGCTCGTGTAGCCGCGGCTTTACGCTAAAAGCCATCATTTCCTACCGCTAAATTCCATTTGCCGTCGCTAAACACTTCTTCGCTATCGCTGGATGCTTAAAACTCCTTTCATGATCAGTGTCCTTTGCCAACGCTGTAAATTACATTAGCTGTCAATATTAATGACAAGTTCCTTTGAACTTTGCTGAGCAGTCAAATACCACTCTAATCTTGTTCTTCTTTGGGTGATAGACACCATGATGCGGTATATACCACCTTACTTCTTCGTCTTCATCAAGTATTGGGGCTTCTTCAGCGTCACCTCTGCTTAGGACTTCGTCCATGAACTTTGCGTAGTCTTCTTTATACTTCAAATCTTTCTTGAATCTTCGTCTAAGATGTTCAAGCCGAGCGAGTGCCATGGAGCGGTTGTTAGGCAGTAACGGACGTTCCTTGAATGGTAGTGGCATCTCGTAATGCGCATTTTCATTTCTCTTGATACCTTCTTCCATAATCTTTAAGAACTTTATGTCTTCTTGGGAGGTCATCTTAGCGTTTCTGTTCTCTATGAAGTCTAACTCGAGCACTCGCACAATGTCGTTCATTGTTACAACAGGCACTTCTTTTACTACGACTCTGCGGCAAAATGATCTCCCACCGTTTGCACTCCTGGTACCAACTATGCTCCAACCGAGATCTGTTCGGACTCCATATGGTTCACTGGACTTGCCGGTAATAACCTCTCTTGGGGTTAAGGCTTGTGAACAGTCATATCCAATAACTAGTCCAACATTGCAGTCTAACAGGTCTTGCATTTCGTCTGCGATCGATTGCAGGTGGTCCCAACTCTTCGCCGTGGATTTAGTGGGTATGTGAGAGTCATCTGCAGGAATCATCGTTCTGGTGAATGCTGTAGAAATGGGGATCTTGAGATCTGAATTATATCCTCTTACTTGCAGGTTTGAGATTCTTTGGCTGTCGACGAGCAACTCTTGGCTGGTGATGGTGCTCAACCGAAGCTTCGTTGGCTCTGTTTCTGCACCAAGCTCGTCGCAAGTCTCCTTTAGCATAAAGGTAGCATCACTTTGTGTGTCCAAGATTGCATAAACCAAAAGTTCTTTGTCAGGTTTGGAGCTTACTGACAACCACACGGGAACTATCATTGAGGTGCTTGTGCTTGAGACCCCTTGTAAGGTACACGAAGTTGAATTGTGAACGCTTGGAGATTCGACTTTATTTCCGTCTTCTTTCTTCGAATTCTCTTCCTTCTCATCGCGTCTGCCTTCTTTCCTTTCTGAGGTATTTCTATCTTGATGGAGGCAAGTAGGATGCTTCTTATTACACGCAGAGCAAGATAGCCTCCTTTGGCACTCTTTGGATTCGTGACCTCTCTTTAGGCACCCGAAGCAGAGTCTGTTTTCCTTAACAAACGTAAGCCTATTCTTGACTGTCTCCGTCCTGAACCTTGAGCAGACATCCAAATGATGGTCCGTCTTCTTACAGAATGCGCAATACATCTGTTGTCGTTGGGTTCCCTTTGGCTTCTTGAAATGTTCTTCGGTTGTATCGGTAGAAAGAATAGTCTTCTTCTCCTTGACGTCCCTTAATTTCTGTCCTTTGTTCACATTGTCGAACATTTCAGCCTCCTTTACAGCGCTCCAGGAAGAAATTGGATTACACACCAGGTTAGCTTCTTCAGTCACGAAGGTTACGAATGTCTTGAAGTCTGGATAGAGTTTGTATTCCGTAAGGTGCTTATGGGCTTCTCTGTTCCATCGAGAAATCAACCAATCCGGTAACTTTGTGAGCAGCTTCTGATTCTCTGTGTAATCGTTCAAGACGTTAAGGCTTTGGACCGCTTGCATCGCTGTTTCAACGCTTGACAGGAAGTCTGCAAATTTCCTGAGGCCTTGATGATCCTTGGAACCTATTTTTGGCCATCTTTGTAGTTTGTCTCTGTACGCCTTTGTTATTACGAAGGGGTGACCAAACCTTTCGTCCAATATCTTCCACGCACGTTCATAAGCCTCTGGGGAGATTTGTAAGAAGAGACCACTGATAGCTTCTTTAGCAGATCCGCTTACATATCGTTTTAAATAATACATCTTGTCGCTGGGAGGTAAGCCTTTTCGGTCTATGAGAGCGTGGAAAGATGTCTTCCAGTCTGCATACTGCATGGGTTCACCACTGAATGTCGTCGGCTCAGGTACCGGAAGGCGACTCATACTGAATGAATCGGTGATCGCGGCGGCAATCGCGGCAGCACTAGCAATTGCACCATCTGCTCTTGGTATTGGACCATTTGAAGGATTGAAAGACTGGTCACGAAACTGGTCATGTGGAAGCTGTTTATCTACATGAAGTTCATGAAGGGAAGACTGATAGTTATTTTCCCTTTGAGCCTGCTGATTGGGCTGTGGAAGTGGGCTTGAGCTGTGCGGCTGAAGAGAGGATTGCGCGGGCCCTGGGAAAGGGAATGGTCTTGTACTGGTGCGCGTGCGCAAGGGATCATCTTCACTGTTGTTTTCTTCAAGTTCTTCAATTTCTTTATAAGCCGTCAGTTTAGCGCTTGCTATTTGAATTTGCTTCTTCAACTCCATCTGCTCTAGCTGCGCTTTTCTCCTCGCAAGTTCTGCCTCTATTTTGGCTGTTTCTTCCTTGTGCTTCGCCTCCGCTTGTAGAGCTTCGAACTCAACTTGTTTTGCAGCTAGTTCTGCAGCAGCATCGGCCCTTTTTAGACAAAGAATGGAAGATGCGTTTGAACGTCTGCTGATTCCTGATTTAAAGGATGCTTTGCTTCGGACTGATCTTTTGTCTTCATTGATGTGTTGCCTTTCCTCTTCGAAAGACTGTAGCTGGAGTTTGCACCGAAGACTTCGCGTCAGAGCATCGCAAGTGTCCACGGTGCGTAGTATCTCTCGTGCTGGTTGTTGAATTTGTCGTAGCTTCTCGTAAGCTTGGTGAACGTTCTCACAGAGATTATCTAAATTGGAGATTTTTTCGTCTTGCTCTGTCTGGGACGTTGGTAGCTGCGACTCGAGGTATGATTCAGTTCTTGCCGCCTTGTATTCCCACGCTTCGAAAGCTTCGTTGAAATTCTTTGCGAGGTGATCATCTGTCGTCTCTTCTTCCTTTTGGCGTTGTTGCTGAAACGCTTGCCCATTCACGGCGGGGTTTTCGACTGCTCCTTCGATTAAACTGTCTTGTTCTTGGACAGGATGGACAGGATTATCCCCAGCTGTTGGTGAGAACTGCCGTACGAAATTTTTTCGCTGGTCGGACATTTGCAGGCGAGTCCTAGCTAATAACTCTTAATCATCAAATAATGATACCATAAAACTAATATTCAGCTTACTTTACTCTCACAAACGTGCTGTGTAATAATTAGGCCTATATAACTAAAGCACCTCACATTAATTTACGCAGTAAAGTAAATTACTACTACCGTAATAATGGCTTCCTTCATATGCCACCGAATGGTAGCCAAAGTCTTATTTAACTAAGGCAATGTCTCTAACATTGAGCGTTCATAATTGAACACCCCTTCAAGAATAATTAAACTTGTATTTACTCCTTTGATCCTTCTTGCTTGATCCTGCTTGATTTTTTGATACTGTTTTGATTCTTCTTGCTTGTTTACGTTACGCACCACTGCGCTTGTCGCTTCGTCGGCGGCTGCACTTCTTGGTTTTCTTGAGATGCAACCAAGTTTTCACTATAGCTCCAGTGATTTAAAGAACGAGTTTCGACTGCTGTTTGTAAACTTTATTCTTCTTTATAACTTTGTCAACAAACACCGTGAAAACTGAAATAAATGCACAAACGCTGTGAGAAACGCTGCAGATAAATTACGGATGAAATTACCCGACGCGGTTATTACAAAATGTTAAATCCTAAAATTGAAAGTTTACAAATGGTTTGAAAAACAACGATACTAAGTGTAAAAGTACAATAACGCTGACAAGAAATTAATTGAACAAATTACAATAAATAAAGCGATCATGTACAAACGATAAACTTGCGACTGTTACGGCAATACGATTGAAAGTGCGTAACTAATCGTAATTAATTAAATGAAAGCAAATAAATACCTTGGTTCTGCCCTGAGAATCACTGAAACTTTAAGGAAATCTTGTGACGTCCTTGTAACGTCCTTAACGGAAATTGTTGCCCCTTTTACAACATTTACTTGCAACTTATTTGCAACCTTGCAAACCTTTAGATGGCAACATCCTATCTGCTTGCGACAGAAAAAATCGGGTTTTGTGTGCTGTCGCGTGTACTATCGTGTGCCTTAAAGTACGCGTGATAGCTCGCGATGATGGAAAAATCTAGAAAGATCTAGAAACGTATACGCAATGTAGAACCTTCCAGCAAATAATTACGAAAAGGATACATACTAAAAAACGCCTTTCCTTAACGAAATATAAATTAACAGAAAGGTAAACATAAGAGAGTGAGCTAATTGTCGGTTCAAACAGAACGGTTCTGTTGTAGCTACAGGCTACACGGGTGATTTTCATCGCGCGCCGGCGACGCGACAATTTTACAAAAAATCGCATCACCATCGCAAGCAAAAAATCGCTCGTGTAGCCGCGGCTTTACGCTAAAAGCCATCATTTCCTACCGCTAAATTCCATTTGCCGTCGCTAAACACTTCTTCGCTATCGCTGGATGCTTAAAACTCCTTTCATGATCAGTGTCCTTTGCCAACGCTGTAAATTACATTAGCTGTCGCAATAAATACTCCTTCGATATCGCTTGCAAAAAATCATTTGCTATCACTAAATTCCATTCGCTGTCGCTGATACTCCTTCGCTATCGCTAAAAGCCATTCACTATTGCCAAAACTCATTTGTTGTCGCTATAAATACTCATTCACCATCACAAAAATTCACGCAGTATTTGCTTTTGCCAGTAGGTGGTTTGCACGTTACGTCATCGCCGCCATGCTGGTGGACGAAAACAATAGATCTCTCATTAGCTCCTTTTGTTCGTCCTTCAGCATTTGTTCATTTCGTCATTGTCATCTGTGTCTCTAGAGATTGGCTGCAAACCACCTGTTGTCAAAAAGATTTACCTGAGGTTAATTATGATTGGTTCTAATTTGACAGTTGGTGTCCCAAGGGAGCGCGGCATTTATCTGGGCGTTCGGTAAAATGTGTGGGACTGACTGCAGGCGATTCCTTCGCCGCCCCACCCCCTCCCCGCTTCTTCCCCAATTTTTTGCTCACCGCAGTGTCACGCTCGTTCGCCCGCTTGTTTGCTCGAACTCCCCACGCAGCGTTTGGCAAGGAATCGACTGCTTCGCAGGCTATCTGACGCTCCAAATTTTATAACTTTGTTATATTAACGCTAGAAACAACAAATAAACCACAAGAAGAAGGAACGAACATAGTGAGCAAGGCATACGAAAAGTTCCATAATTATAAACCACTGACCCCAGCACCCTTCTTAAGGGAAATGCTTCGTATAAATCCTAAAAGAGACCTCTTTCCAGGGAGATAAGGAGAATTATCTCCAAACACATGGAATCGCTATGGGAAAAAACGGCATTGTAATTTGCTTTTGTTGCCATGGCGGAAATGAAAACAGAGTTTATACAACAAAGTGATCAGTATCAAGCCAAGAGACTGCAGGCGTTACATTGATGATATTTTCTCCCTTTTAGTTTAGGGCAGCGATAAAAAAGATGTGGATCGTTTTATTGAACAAACTGAAAGATTCCACATTACCATCAAATTCACAGTCGAAATATCAGTGATCGAAATAAACATTCCACGATACAGAGATGTTTACATCCAAATTCGTTGTATCGCGCTACGAGGGTTTTTCGGTTTTTCTGTTCCGCCAATCATCTGAATGGGGACGGGGTTATACAAATAGCCCAATCAGAACGCGTTGTGCTGCAATCCTGACAAGGTCCTGGTCTATCCCCAAATTGAAAAAGATGCAACACAAATCGATCGAAATCGAGAAATTTCAATTCGGTTGTAACTGTTTTGTATTTTGTATCAGTTACTCAGCGCTTGCTGGTTTTCAGAGGAATTTTCCATCTGCACTTCAACTTCAGCTGGAATTTCTATAATTCGAAATAATAAACAATTATTGGACGAGGTTGGGCAAAATATCGTGATTTGTGATTGTTTGGTTGATCTGCGAAACACTTGCAAATCAAGATATTTTTGCGAAAACCGAGTTCAATAATAGTTTTATCATTCGATCACCGAGCTTGTTTTTCATAATTATTTTCGGGGAGCGTGAAACGATCCACCATTTTTCACTGAATTTGAAGAGCATGGACGCATGGACACAACTACGCATGAGCAGAATATTATTTGCAGCAAAATTACAGTTGGACGGTACTGCGCACGAGCAGACCATTATTTGTAGGCAGTTATTTGTAGGTCACGTGGTAGGCTCTGGGCCAATGAAAAGGAAGGGAAAAAGTATTGAATGATAATATGATTTCATGTTTGCTCTTCTTGATGAAGCAGTCAGACACTGAAATACCCATCTTTATTGATTGCCAACATTTGATGTAAGGCTTCTATCTTCTAGAGATTTACGCATCAGGAGCGCTTACCATTTGAATGGAATTTTCGGTGGATTTTTTTTTGGCAAATGGAACTGCAATAATTTTGCACCCCACCCCGCCAGTTGGCGGGGGTCTGGGTATCAACAAAAAACAATGAAGTTTTACCGTGAGGAGCCTGGCACTGGTAATTGTAGACAATAATAATAATAATAATAATAATAATAATAACACTTATATAGCGCTTATCCGCATGCGTTCTAAGCGCAAAAATTTCCGGGAATTCCGGAAAAAGCGAGAAAAAGGTAATACCTCGAAAGGTATTACCTTTTTCCCGAGAACATTCCACTGGGACGGAACCGTTCCATTTGGATTCTTCCCGGAATTACTGGATTTTCCATCCAAATGGTAAAAGCTCCAGGTTTAAATGATGTCAACCTTAAAAATGGTGGGTCTGGGTAAGTATGTCTCTCAAACGTCGGCGACAATTGAGTCAGACGCGAGAGGAGAGTAGTCTTGAGAGAAAAATTAAGAATTCGCTGGTTTGCAAGCAAATCTACGGTTTAGATTCTCATGTAACTGGCTGTGAGTAAGCCCTCGCTTTTTTCTAGCCTCTTCGAGGTGTGTGCTAAAATATTCACCGTGACAAGTAGGAAATAATTGCATTTTCTTGAAAAAGAAGGCTTTGGGAAACCTTTTACTACAGAAAGAACTTGACTCTCATAGCCACAAAAATTAAAAGGATTATATTATTCAAAGGTTCTTCTTTCGGGGGCTGAAATTTCTAAGAAATCGGTCCACATTTTTCTTTTCAACAAAACGCAATTTAAGAAGGGACCAAACGACACCATAAATACCCGCGGGCCACCGTCATTGGTTCAAACGTAAGGAACCACCCATGTATTCACCCAACAAAGATGCAAAAACTTTTCGGTCTGCATGCTGATTACGAGTGCTATTCATACCAGGATGCCATTTAAAAGCTCCATTCATTTGCCGAACTAAATTGATTTGTGCGGTAAAAGAACTAAAACGAAAAACGACTATGGTTTATGATTTCTAGTCGTATTTTTCCCCGAAATTCAAGATTCATTTTTAGTCAAATTATTACTGAAAAATTCTCACATAATCTTATGTAATGTTCCTTCAGTGTAGGCATTTTTCATTCTATTGAAGAAAGTAACGTCAACGTGTTCAAACTCACGAAGAAAGGCTTCATTGATTCATTAATTCAAAGTAAGGATTCAATTGAAATTTTTACTATTGCAGGAAATAAGATCGAATTGTTTAGTCAGCGAAAAAAACGTGCTGCAAATTAACATCGCTCTCCAGCCAAGGCGTTGAGTTGAGGGCCCACAGTAACACAAACGTCTTTTCTAGTTTCGAAGATGATTGATGAAAGAACTGGCATCATGCATCAAGCTAATCACGTGTTGTCAAGCGCTGTATCACTGACTGACCATTGCCAAAGTGATCAGTAGATCTGGCGCAAAGTTTTGACATTAAATTTAATACCGTCCCGCCATGTTTTACCTGCAGCTTGGTGCAAGCAATACTTTTCTACATCATGGGATACACCAGAGTCCTGTTAATGGCGGTCATTCTCGCCATGACAACAGAGAAGGCCTGGGGTAACATTTCTTACGATGTCCAATCGACAATAGTAGAATTGATGGATCAGAGAGGCTTCACTGCCCTGCAGAAAGTAAGGCTCACTCGTGACAACGTTCGTCCAATTTTCCGCAAGGACATCAGTGGTCAGGTAAGAAATAAAAGAGTACTGTTTTGGTACCTTTTTTTTTTTAACTATAGACAAAAATGCATACCCGGCCGGCGGCACATTTATGGAGGTTTTCAAAGAAAGCGCCCCATATCTACTTATAATTATTTTAATTATGAATACTTATATATATATTTTTTTTTGTCTTTTTTACTTGATTTACTAATAATCTATTTTGCTAAATTTGATCGCAAGTTACACAACCCGCCTCGATTAGCTTTGCTACATGCGGATTGCGTATTTTCTAAATTGTACATTATAATTTATTGAAATAAAGTGAAGTGAGATGTGAAGTGAAGTGAAGTGAAGTAAAATTATACCTTACTCGG